>JAKCPB010000155.1:0-196367 GCA_021442155.1 Cymbidium sinense
TTCCAACCAGCCTAACTGAATCTAAAAGCCTTTAAACCCCTCTCTAACTCTAAATTTTAAACCAAAAAAGATGTTTTTAATTATTTCATTTTCAAGCTTAAGCAACCTCACCTTAACTTCCACTACTACACTTAACTACCAACATCAAAAGAGCACTACACCATATGGAGTAACATTTTAACAAAGATTTGGAACCTTTGCTCATTATCATTTCAAGGCTATATCAAAATACATAAGTTATTAAAATTAGCATTAGTGTCATAACAAATAGTTCTAGATTCCTAAATAAGTTACATAACTACATGAATGACACATTATCATGATTATATATGATCTTGTTTTATTAATGTCAACTCTAGTTACATAGTCGTAATCCCTTGAAATTCATTCTTTTATGTACAAAAAGTAAGGCATTGAGGCAATTTGGTGCCCAAATTGACTATTTTATATGTTAAATTTATAGAAAATTTTGTATGTTTTACTAATGCTTGAGTAACTATTAAAAAAGAATTAAATTAAATTCTAGGGAGGCACTAGAATGGGGAATACAAAAATGTGATCAAATAATGGAGTTCAATTTTTTATGTTCTCTTCCTCTTCTTCAAAGATCATCTTCTTTTAGATACAAAGATTTGGTTGATATCATGCTATAAACTTTATTGAATATCTTTTTTATTAATGCATATAAATATATGACCAACATTACATTAGCTTGTTAAAGATTATTTTAAAATTAAGCAGTAATCAAAATCATTGTGCTAAAAAAGTTTGAAATTTCTATATAATAAAAATATTTATGGTATTGTATTATCATTATAACAATCATAGTTTTCGTATTGTAATGAATTTTTTTAGGTTGAATATATCACAAAGATGTTGGTGGGCTTCTCTTTGAAAATATGTATCATAACTTCCAAGAAATTTGATTAGATAATTTTTAAAATGAATTTCTAGCATTTGAATGTAATAAAGAAGGGTTAAACAACAAAATTTATTAAGATTTATCATAGTGAAAGTAAAACCTTATCTCTCTCTCTCTCTCTCTCTCTCTCTATGTGTGTGTGTGTGTGTGTGTGTCACATAGACAAACATCTTGATTCTCCTTTATCATTTACTCAATCAAATTATGTTCTTTTATTCTTCATTTTATTTCCACCTCATAACTAGATTTAATAATATCATTTAAACAATTCTAGGGTTAACTCAACTTTGGTAGTTAGTAGCAATCAATCTTTATGAGAAGATAACTCTTTAATTATTTTATTACATGTTATCAAATGTGGCTTTTATGTGCTAAATTTCTGTAAAAATTGTTACTTGATTTGTGTAAATTTTTTTTTGTTGGCCATATATTTTATGGAGTGTTTACTACATTAAATATTTTCACACTAGATTAGAGATATATGCATCTTTTGTAGGAGGCCATGTCTAAAGTGGAGGGGTTGTAATGATTAATTCTATAATAACACTTTTCTATATGTGCTTGCTAGCTCACCCCTTTCATCAAGCATAGTCTAATTTATGGTGCATGCTATATTTAGAAAGTAAATCAAAATATAAATTTTTAATTGCAAAAAAATATTAAGAAGTTATTCTCTTGTGAGGGAGCTTAATGGTCAATCCTTTAGTTCTTCTTGGTGGAAGAATGAGTTATTCATTTTATTATTTGTATAAGCCTACTCATTCTAATCTTAAATTCATAAAAACATCTTATTCTACATATTTATAATCTTCAAAACCATTCCTAGTCCACATATCCCTTAAATAAATCATAATCCCCATCTTCTATCACCCAAGAAAGATAACATTTCGCTTCTAGTCATAGTTCCTACCCATATACAAACACCTAAATATTTAGAGTTATGCCATCCATTATAGAACACACTACCATACATTCATACAAACTTCAAGTGACTTAAATGCCATTAACCCTCTTATTTATTTAACTCTAAATTGTATACCTAAAAGAGAATGCTTTTATGTATGACTCATTTTAATGGCTTAAGCAACATCACCTTTAACATCTACTACCCCACCCTTAACTACCAACTTTAAGAGCATTGCACCATATTAGAGGTAGATGTTTACAACATTTGGAACCTTTGCTCATTACAATTTACAAGATATGTAAAAATCTAGAAATTGTTAAAATTAGCTTTAGTGTGATAATAATAAGTTCTAGACTTCCTAACTAAGTTAAGATAACTAAACTAGCTACACACCATTCAAAAGGATATTTTTATTATTTTAATGTCAAATTTAGCTCAGTCCAAATCCCTTGAAATTCATTCTTTTGTGCAAAAAAAAGCATGGCATCAAGGCAATTTGCTATCAAAATAGTATTTTATATTCTAAATATAAGGAACATTGTGTAGCTTGAGTTTGAGAAGCTATTAAAGGGATTAAATTAAGTTCTTAAGAGAGACACTATAGAGAAGATTGAAAATGTTATCAAATAATGAGTTCACCTTTTAATTTCTATTCCTCTTCTTCAATAATCTTCTTCTTTAGATACAAATATTTTTATAATCGAGGTTTTGTTGGTATCAACTTATAAATTTTTTTCTCTTAGGGTATAATATATCTTTCTAGTTTGATCAAATCTTTTTCTTCCATCAACTTTGGTTAAATAGTTTGATTTATTATTTATGCATTTGATTATATGACCAACAATTGCATAAATTAGAGATTATTTAAAATCAAGGAGTAATAAAGGAGTAATAATTAAAGTCATTGTGCTTGAAAAGTATTGAAACTTCTATATAATAAAAATATTCCTATCATGGTATTATTGCAATAATAGTATTCACATTATAAGAAATTATGTTTTAGTTGAATATATCACATAGATATTAATAGAGTGCCCTTTGAAATATGTTTCTTAACATTTCAAAATCCAGTTAAATATTTATTTAAAACAAATTAGCCTTGAATTGAAATAAAGAAGAGTTAAACAAGGAAATTTAATTTTTTCATACTAAAATAAAAAACACACACAAACATATTGATTCTCCTTTATCATTTACCCAATTAAATTAGGTGCTTTATTATTCTTCATTTTACCACTTCATAACTAAATTTAAAAATATTATTTAAATAATTCTAAGGTTAACTCAACTTTGGTAGTTAATTAGTAGAAGTCCTTAGATGATAACTTTTTTTTTTTGTGTCAAAATTTGATTTTATGTGCTAAATTTTAGTTAAAATTTATACTTTAGGTACTGTTGAACTCTACATATATCCCATAATGATGAAATAAAGCAAATTTGTCTGACTACAAATGTGATGATGTCTAGATTAAAGTCAAAATGACTCGATCATCATTCATCAAAATTGATCAAAATATTCTTAGATTTCCAAACAAACTATGTTAACATGTCTTAAATATAAAAATAGACTATGGGAGTCCTCTCACATTATCTAATGATCACTTAATTGAGGTGATGTGTCCTTAGTATAATTTCATGCATATAAAGTCAAAAGGCCTTGATGACAACCAAGCAACCTCCATTTGCAAAATTAATTATGTCGATATCTTTGAAATGTCAAAATTTATCAAATAGGCCTCCAACTCAATTCAACTAGGTTAGTGCGAAGGAGCTAAAATAACCTTGATTAATGCTAAAGCAACCCAAAACCTTGAGTATAAAATAGACTACATCATTACATTGAAATATCAACTTTACTAAGAATAAACAAACATATTTCCTGAGGTGTTGTTCAACTATAGCACCTAAGGATGTGGGGATTGGGTTATAAAAAATAATTTAAAATAATAATAATAATAATAATAATAATAATAATAATAATAATAATAATAATAATAATAATAATAATAATAATAATAGAAAGAGAACACAAATTTTATGTGGTTCCACCAAACCCAAAACTAGCTTACATGCTAGAAATTCACTAAATCAAAGTTGATATTATAACAAATCTCTCATATTCTCCTTCATGGGAAGTACAACACAATACTATACTTTTTAAAGGGCAAGTACAACCCAACCATGTACTTTCATTAATGGGCAAGTACAACCCAACAAGAAAAAAGAAAGAGGAATATAAAAGTATCTAACTCAATTTAAAAGTATTTTGCTCTCATAACCCAACTACAACAATATTAAAGCAAGTGAAAATACAAGTAAGAAAGAGAGCTCACTTTAGTTTGTATTTAAAATTGAATGCAATGATAAAACATGAAAGATGTATATGATGCAAGTGAATATTTAAAATGTTTGAAAAGAATATAAGAATTTGAAATCATAATGATTTAATCAATGATCTAAAGTGTGGCACAATAAAAATTTGAAACTAAACCAATCAACTTTTCTTTAAATTGTTGAGTTTTGAAAAATCAAATGAATATTCAATATTAAAGCACATAAACTCAATTGAAGTCTCTTTAAAAAAACTATAACAAATGCAAAAGATGAGATTTAAAGGAAAGAACACTTACCTACTCACAAGAGTTCTTTATGAAATAATCAACACAAAATTAATCTCATTTAAGGATATGTAAGAATGATGAAGAGAGAAAGATTTGCAAGCACAAAGCTTTAACCAAGCATAATTAAAGATTTCAACTAACCTAAAAATGTGTATGAATATATGACTTAAGCACAAAATAAATTGACCAAACTATAAGAAACCATAAGCCAAGAAAGAGATCAAAGTCACACACATGAATAGAAAAAATAAATTAAAAGAATCTTGAATGCTCTTAAAAAAAGGATTTGCACCTCCAACTTATTTTGGGTTGCAAAGCAATCACTTGTAGTAAGGAGAAGGATAATGAAGAGGTTAGCACTGATTCACCAAGAGAAATCTCCAAGAAAATTTTAGCAAGGGTTCAATCAAGAGAGAATAACTTAGTCTTAAGAGATAGAAAAGGAATCAAGGGGTTGGCCAAGAAGAGGGAAAATATGAAAAATACTTTAGAAGTAATTTAACTTAACCCAATCAAAATAAAATTAATTTGCATGATGAAGGGTTCAACCAAGATAAAGAAGAGGGAAATATTTGTAAGAAGTTTTAATTTGAATTAATCAAATTGAATTTCAATTTGCATGATAGAGAGTTCACCAAGGAAACTTGGAGGTAAAATACATACAAGCATTCAAGTTGAATCAATCAAATTAATTAGATTTTGCATGATGGAAATTCGGCTAAGGGAACTTGGAGGGAAAGATTTATAAAGTGATTAAATTTTAATCAATTCATCTCATGACAAGATCTCCAAATTAATTTTGAAAGCTAATTAGCATGTGGATCTGCAAAGAAAGAGAGAAAAAAAAGGTGAATTTGAATTATTAGCAAACAATGCATAAAACCATTAATTAGCTAAGTAAATAAATAATAATTCAAATTTGATTAATTAAACTATGTAATAGATAGGTCATTCCAAGGGAGTTTTATGATGGGATTCAATTAGTATTCAATGCAATATCATGGAATATTCAATCAAACTATCTTGATTGAATGAAGGAGGAAAGATATGATTCTAGAACATTTTAAATTAAATCCAAATTAATTATTAAAATTTGTCCAAGATACATTTTAAAAAATAGATTAGATTTATTTTAATGTACTTAATTTCAATTAAATGATGATGAATCAAATCTTAGGAGAATTCAAATCAATATTCATTATGTGATTAATTTAAATTTAACTAAAGATATGGTCGGCCATGGGAAGTTTCCAATAATAAAATTTATATAAAAGGAAAGAAGATAATTCTATAGCTTATTTTAATTAACTTAAATAAATTAAATTAAATCAAATTATCTCAATTAGAGTAGCATATGATCAGCCACAAACATTCCATAATGATCTAAGTTCAAATTTGCACATGTAAGCAAAAGAATATTTAATTTGAATTCAAAATAATTTAAATTAAAGATTTAGATTAATGAATTTTTAATTTAGAAATAGAAGGGCTAATTATGGAAATAATTTTCATAGCTCTCACATGATTTATTTTGCAAATAATCATAAAAATATTAAAAAAAGGTTTAGGATGAGAGAGATAGGATAGAGAGAAAACTAGGAAAATAGGAAAGAGAAAAATAATACATTAAATAATTTTTAGATAATTTAGATTCATGCATTGAATAAATGTATAATGAACATGACTAATCATTAAAATAATTTAATGAAATGTAAAATTAATTTAACATGCATGAGAACACAATAAATGGAACTAAGTTTATGCATGTAGTTCACATTATCAAAATGAATAATTTGTAGAATTATTATGAGAATATGAAATGTAGACTTTATGAATAATTCTAAAATAAATTATTTTGAAATAAATGAATGATTTATTTATTTTAGTGAGGTTTTCATTTGCTTTAATATTGTTAATCCTAGAAAAACCCAATTTAAGTCCAATAGTTTTAGCATCTTAAAATTTCTAAAGAACTTGTAGTTGAAGAATTTTCATGCACACTTGAATTTAACTTGATTAATAGCATTTAAACAGTGATTGTTATCACCAAAACCCATCTCATATGAGTGGGGCTCATGAAGTCAACAATCTTACCCTTTTTGATGATGACAAACCTATGTTGGTGTTAAATAGTGATGAAGGTGCATAATGACCTTTCATCAACCTTTGGACATATAATTTACATTATGATAAATTATAGCAAGTAAATAAACAAGATTTTAAATAATTTAACAATTTTAAGCCAAAATGAAGTAAGAATATAACATGAGTATAACATGAAAAAGATCCCCATAAAACTATGAATTATAAAGAGAAAGAAAACCAAAGATACTATTTTCTCCCCTTTAACAAAAAAAAGATTTAAAATGAACAACAACAAAATTACATGCTTGGATCTAACATGCATCTTAGGGTACAAAATCATTCCTTAGGTAATGACTTAGTAAAATATTAGAATTTACAATTTTGTGTTAATAAATCAATATTCACATCTTCTTTACTCACATGATCCCAATAAAGTGATGTTTGATTTCTATAGGTCTAGAGTGTTGGATAGGATTTTTGTCAAACAAATTGCACTAGTATTATCACACTTAATAGGAATTTGATCTAGCATCATTTTAAATTCTTCTAATTGTTGCTTCAACCAAAGAACCTGAGCAACACAACTTCTAACAGCTATATACTTAGCTTCAACAATTGAAAGAGCAATGAGTTTTATTTTCTAGATGGCCATGGTACTAAAGATTATCCTAAAAATTAATATGTTCGGGATGCATTTTCCTATCTACTTTACAGCCTCTAAAGTCAACATCAAAATAAGCAATCAAGTCACATGAAAGTGAATTTTTAGGATACCACAAACCTAACCTAGAAGTGCCAAATAAATAATGGAACATACACTTAACATCAATTAAATGATATTCTTTTAGAGAAGCCTAAAAATGAGCACATAAGCATACAACAAATATAATATCAGGCTTACTAATAGCAAGATACAAAAGAGAACCTATCATACTTCCATAAAGTTTTGATCAACTGGTTTTCCGACTCATCTAAATTAAGTTTAGTGGGATCATGGGAGTCTTATTGGATTTAAATTTTTCAAACAAATCTCTATGAAGTCATTAGTATAGTTGGTTTGATAAATGAAAGTGCCTTTTCTTAATGCTTTACTCGAATCCCCAAGAAAACTTGAGTTCACACATCTTGCTCATCTCAAAATTATTAGACATTGAAGATGAAAACTCAATGCACAAAAATTCATTTATATTACCAAATAAAATATCATCCACATAATTTTGAGAAATGATCAAGTCATCACCTAAATTCTTAAGAAAAAAAAAGGTTGTATCTACTCTACCCTTCCTAAAGCCATGATCTTTAAGAAAGCTACTCAGTCTATCATATTAAACTCTAAGAGCTTGTTTCAATTCATATAATGCTTTCTTTATTTTAAAAACACGATCAAAAAATTTTAGGTTTTCAAAACTAGGAGACTACTCTACAAAGACATCTTGATCTATAAGTCCATTTTAAAATGAGCTTTATTACATCCATTTGAAATAATTTAAAGTATTTGTAATGGGCATAAGCAAGGAGCAATCTACTAGCTACTAATATAGCTACATGATAAAGGATTCTTCAAAACCTATCCCTTCAATCTGAGTGTATCTTGTGCAAATAATCTTGCCTTATTCCTAACAATGTGTCCCAAGTCATCTAATTTATTCTGAAAAACCCCATTTTGTTCCTATAACATTTTGATCTTGAGGTTTAGGAACTCGATTCTAGAGATCATTTCTTACAAACGATTTAACTTTTCTTCCAAAGCTACAATCCAATAGTTATCCTCCCAAGCTTCATTTATTGACATTGCTTTAATCTCAAATAAGAATGTATAATGATTTATCACTTCCTTAGATTTATTTTCTAGTTCTAACTTTGGGAAGGAAGTAATCAAGTCTTTAGAATGATTCTAATGAATTTCTAATCGTAAAGAATCAACTACATTTTCTTCTAAACTCATTTTCTAAAAATCATCTACCTCATCTTCAATCACATCATCTTTAATAGAATCTATAGGATTTTCATCAAATATGACATGTACTAATTCTTCAACAATCATATTTCTTTTATTGTAAACTCTATAAGATCTACCATTCAAAGAAAATCCTAAAAGGATACCATCATCAGACTTACTATCAAATTTTTCTAATGAATCTTTACCATTATTTAAAATGAAGCTTTTACAACCAAAGATATCAAAATTACTAATCTTAGGTTTCTTACCAAAGAATAACTCATAAGGAGTTAATTTTATCATGGTGGTGAATTTGATTTTATTTTATTTTAGTGAGCTTTTCATTTTCCTTAATATACTTAACTTTAGAAAAATCCCCACCCAATTCAAGCCCAATAGCTTTAGCATCATGAAATGACTAAAGAACCTAGAGTTGAAGAATTTTCTTGCACACTTGAATTTAACTTGATTAGTAGCATTTGAACATGTGTTTATTATCATCAAAATCCATCTCATGTAAGGTGAGGCTCTTGAAGTCAACACGAGGTAGTCACACTAGAAAATTTATCAAAATTACCATGTATTTTAAGAAAATGATCAATTAATCCAACATAATTCTCTCAGGCACCACCACCCAAATCAAGTTAAGCCCACTCCTTCACATGCCCAACTTGTTTTCATCTCCTTATCTTTATAATCTCCTAAAATGACATGTTATTTTTTGAATCTTCTTCATTCTTATCTCATAGTTCATCCTCACTGAGCACTTTTGATTTCTTTTCTCCCGTGCTCATTTGTCCATATTGCACACCAAAGCCAAACTCCCTCTCTCAATTCTTGAGCTCCCAAAGATGCACATCTCCTCCATTATCCTCTACTCGATGAGTAGGTAACCACTAGCACCTTATGAGTGCTCCTCATCTCTCTTTACACATGATGCAAATCACTCCATGATTATCTCATCTCTATGTTCATAGCACTTGAGGTCAAGATGTAAATCTTGATTGCATGCATGTACTCTGGACATCCATCCAAGCCCTCCATGTGCTCTCCCCTTATTCTTTCTTACCACTATCCAGCTGCTTAACTTCCTACACAAAATCTAATGCATCACCTCTTCCCCCTCTCATTTCTTCATTTCATTGTAAATTTAAATAACCTGTAGCCTCTTAACAACTTACAACCCACAAATAAGCTTGAAACTCCAAAATTAAGCACCCAACAACTCTCTCTTTCACTCTTTCATATCTCACTAAACATAAAGATTTCTATTCTCCTATTATTTTCTCTTCAAAATTCATGCATCTCATCATCGCCTTGATTTATGTGATAAGGTATAAAATACCCCAAACCAAAATCTTAAAATTGCTAATGTGACATGTTTGGTGGGACAACTAGAACTTGTGCATGTTTTGTTAGCAAGGCAGAAAGCTCATGAGATGCTCACATAGTTGGTAATCTCTCAGTCACTTTCTTGGCATGATAGGGAAATTATAAATTATTAATTTTGGTGTAGATACCCCATGTACTCCTTTCCTAATTTAGTGAAATTTTAATAATTATAGTGATTTATTACTACATCGACTATGCATGCCTTTCTTGGCATGGTGGGTAGCCTAGACTTTAGATGTACTCATATGGGGATGACACTAGTAGATTGTCAAAAAAATTTCAAACTCTAAACTGATACAAGACTTGAACAGGACTTAATAAAAGCATTACGTGAATTAAAATCAACATAAATTTGATTTAAATTAAGCAATGAATAAATATTAAAATTAAAAGTGAAATCTCTAGGATATTCAATGTAGTCAAAGTAAGAAGCATAAAGTAATTTAATTCATTAAAGTTGATTGCAAAGGAGAGATCACTCAATCTCCCTAGTTAGCCAACCACTAAGCTCTAATCTAAGAGTTTCTACACTCCAATATTTTCACAAAATAATAATAATCATTTTATTCCATAGATAAAACACTTTATATTACTAAACACCCAAAGGGTGTATCCCTTCGTAATAACTCCCTAATAAGTTTTGAAAATTGCCTTAAAATGAACTAGATGGAATGTATAGGGTGCTAGAAAATAATGCAAAGGCACTATCCTCTATCTATAAAGATAAAATATAGTAAACATAGAGCCATGGTGCCAAACTAACACCTACACATGTTAGTACATGATTTCAAGTATTACCTAATACAACACTTAAACATGATAAACCATATTACCAAATACAAATTATAACACAAAAAATATAAATAAAAAGTCTTAATAGCCTTGTTTTTATATTAAGATCTTATAGGTCCTCTTCCTTCCTTACTTCCTTGTGTGCTACATCAATTCCCTAGATCTAAAAGAACTCTTCTTTGAAGAGTTGGAATCATGGAGGTCTTCTAGAAGCTTGGGAGGAAGACTCTACACCTTGTATGAAGTTAACCAAGTATCCTCACTTGGTTCATTATCTTTCCATCTAATTAGGAATCATTAAATAGTGCCACTATTTGATGATGTTTCAACTATAATGATGTTCTCCACTTTAAAAAATATTAGATGGATAGATACCTACAAATAATTTATATCTTCTCTTATAAAAGTAGCATCCTACAAATTTGGAGGTTAGGTGACTCTTTTAAAAGATATTAGATCTTCCACATAAAAAAGAAGCTAATAAACATGTGAGGAGATATTCAAGAATATAAACATTAGTACCAAGTATCCTAATAACTTTAAATGGCTCACATTCTCTCACTTGTAACTTTTAATATTTGGATGAAAGAAATCTCTCAAGGTAGATCCATACTAGGATATAATCACTATCTTATATTCCTTAAAATTTTATTTTGCATACTTACAATTTTATGTTTCAAATTATCCTTTATGTTTTCATGAGGCTAAGAAAATTATATGCAAATATATATATTTTGAATAAAAAATGCATGAGTAGGTGTGCTAGTTAGATCAATACATCTTAAGAATATACCCATAAACTATTTCAAATGGTGTGTTATGGGTTGATGAACTGGTACTATTGTAAGCAACTTTAGATGTTGACAATGTTAAATCCCAATTTTCTAAGTTCTCCCAACCAAACATCTTAATAAGTTTCCTAAAGTCCTATTGACTACTTCTATTTGTCCATCGATTTGTGGGTGAAATTCAAATGAGAATTTCAGTCATGTACCCATTAACTTTCATATGGTCTTAAAAAATATGATACAATTTTAACATCTCTATCGACACTATGATAGATGGAACTCCATGTAACTTTACAACCTCTTTAAATAACAACCCCAATATATATGATGCATCATTTGATTTTGAGCAAGGTAAATAGTGTGTCATCTTAGAAAATCTATTCACAACCATAAAATTATTTTCACATCCTTTAGGTGTCCTCAAAAAACCTAAAATCAAATCCATGGATATATATTCCCAAAGTTGAGAAGGAGTAGGTAAAGATGAGTAATATCCTACCTTTTGTTTTGTAGCTTTGACTTGATGATATGTATAATACCGGGAAATAATATGTTCAACATCTCTTCTGAGAGATGACTAGTAAAATCTTTGCTTAACCAAATTTGTGGTCTTTTGATTTACTAAAATTTTCTTGTTCATGGATGTTATAGGATTCATAACTTCTTGCCATTGTGAAGATAACTATCAAAATGACAAAGGAGCTTTTAAAAGTTAAGAGTTTGGATTGCTCTAGGTAAATCATATAGAAATCAAAAAAATCTTATCATCTTCCTTAAAGTATCAAATCTAGGGATTTGAAATTCCAAGGATAAAACTACTAGAGATACTTTAAATAAGATATATGCTTGTTTTTTTTTGCACCAAGTTTATGTTAAGTATAAAATAATTCTTGGAGGTATTTGACCCACTAGCATATCTATAATTTGGGTTCTTTTAGGTGTTGATGAATTTTAGAGCATGATGAACCTTATTCAAAATAAACTCCTTGTGTAAAAGAAAATATCTCTAGTGCTTAATAGTTTAAATGATCATATAAAACTTTCAATAATATGTACAATATCTTCATTTAGTGTCATTCAATTTTTTACTGAAGAAAGAAATATGATGGTTTTCTTGACTAAACACTCAAGGGTGTATCTTTTCAAAATAACTCTCTAATGGGATCTGAAAACCATCTAAAAATTGAACCAAATGGAACATGGTGCCTAAGCACTAGAAGACTAGTACCAAGGCATCATACTCTCTATCTCTAACCATAAAATATAACAAACATAGTGCCATGGCACTAGAAGACCAACACCAAGGCACCCCACTGACACCTACATGTTAAAACATAAATTACATGATTTCAACCACAATATAAATAGAACACTTAAACATGATAAAACACATCACCTAATAAAAATTATAACACATAAAATACATATAAAAGGTCTAAATAGCCTTATTCTTTTGATTGGGATCTTGTAATAGGTCATCTTTCTTAATATCTTCCTTGATGTGCTACATCAATATTAACATAAAAATTAATTCAAGAAGAAGACTCAAACTTAAATGAACTTATAGGGTAGTCAAAATTGACTTGAAAACTCTCTCCTAAGTGATGAGCATGACCTCCTTGCACTAGAAACTTTAGAACACTCAAAGAATTGAACAAATTTGAATAAAATGAATTGAACCTGCCCCTTTATTTATAGTTAATGAAAGATGATTTGTCATGGCTACTAAGTAATTTAAACCATATAAAAATAGAAATCACCACTCATTAATAATAAAATATATAGGATTAGACTTCATTAATAAAGTCTATCATTGAACCTATAACTCATCCATATGCACCAACATGAAGAAGTTATCATAAAATTTAAAGTGTGATTCATGTGAGCTACTTGAAAATAAATATCTACAGGGATTTTCAAATTTTGATTAAATGTGAAGATCACTAGGGTTTAAAAATTATTCCTAATTAAATTAATATGCCATCAAATCTACATTCCTAATAAAAGTATTTTGAAGGCATTAATTAAGTCTTTAATTGAAACCTTGCATGCATTATGAAGTGATACTATGTGTAGCTCAAACACTCTAAAATTTGTACAAGAATTTAAATAATAAAAAATTTACATATCTCGAGTATTTTAAGCTCGAGCTTATTGCATCAAGTATCATTAGGTTGTACAGTGGAATTCCTTACATTAATGTTGGAAACCCAAATGACACCTAAGTCCCTCAATTAAACTTTGCATAATGATCTCTCCATAATGATAAGCAAAAGCATCAACAAATCTTTAGTAAGCATCTCTTATTGAAAATCAAACTACCTTAAGAGGGGACATCATTTCAAATAGTATTTTGAAACACTAATTTATTGTTGATATTATGTCTTCTGTTGAAAATAGTTAGGTTTTTCTCTCTTATAAATGGTCAAATTATTATAAAATATATTTATAAAAATAAAATTTTATCATCTAAATCACTATTAAAATTATATGTAAATTTAAATAATCTATAAAAAATAATTCACTTAATTATCAATGTAATGTTAAAATTAAACTATTCATCTCACTTAAATGTGCATAAACATATTAAAATTTTAAATTTTTAAATTTAATTTATCAAACCCAAATAACCCATATATGAAAATGTGTTAATTATCTAGATTTAGTGTTTGAGGATGTTGCACAAATTAAAACTAATCATTCATAAGTTTCAACTTGCTTTGAAATGTGCATGAACATATTGA
Organism: Cymbidium sinense; assembly: GCA_021442155.1. Classification (NCBI taxonomy): domain Eukaryota; kingdom Viridiplantae; phylum Streptophyta; class Magnoliopsida; order Asparagales; family Orchidaceae; genus Cymbidium; species Cymbidium sinense. Next base: position 14,191 of record JAKCPB010000155.1, read on the forward strand.
AATCTTGTAAATATTTTTAAATTCTAATTTATCGATCAAACCCAATAACCCACATGGGCCATGACACATGTGCTTAATTCTTATAGCTAGTATATGAGGATGTTGTGTTGAATATAAAATAATATAGATTATCTAATGTTTTTCTAGTTTGGTCTTTGGATTGTCTAGATAAAAAATCTATTAATATTGTTATAGTATTAACCCTCTGAAAGAATCTTTAAAGAGCTAATTCCATCATGTAATTATGAGATAAGCCCATTAATATTATCATAACATTTTCTCTTTGAGAGAATCTTTGATAAGATGTTTTTGTCATATGACTATCGAATAACTATGTTTAGCTAATACCTTAATGATAATGATGTTTACAATAGATTTCAATCATATTACCAATCATTAGATAGAAAAAACTATGAACATATGCCACCCCCCCCCACTACTCCCATAACTCAACCACATAATGGTACCACTAGTCAAGCCAAAACTGAAACCACAACCTATGGAGATTCAACTCTTAATAAGGTCCACCAAATTACACAACAACAGTAGTAAGAATCCCAATACTATATACAACTTTTAAAAAAACAATAATAACAAGAAACAATTGGTGATTCAACTATAAATGAAATCCACCAATCTATACAATAATTACAAAATGATAATCAACAAACTGCCAAGTGCTTTCTCCTAAACTTACCAAGAAGCAACTAAAAGGGAAAAATCTAATGGATCATACTAAATCAAACTACTCCATAACCCAAACATTGTAGATAAATACTTGGCAACTAAAATCCAAAATAAATGAAGGGTGGGTTCAAGTTAGAGAGCTAGAGAAGCAAGGGAACTGGGATTACTTAAGGATCATCCTACCAAATTAACAAGATCTAATAGTAATGATAATCTACCAACTCTTGGCAGCAAAGCCTTATCTAAACCACCCCCATGAATTTTCTAATTTGGAATGTAAGGGATATTGCTAAATCCCAATTGAAAGCTAGACTAAACATACAATAATAATATACAAGCTAGTATCATTGGTTTACTAGAACCCATGATTCTCAATCCGCAACCATCAAGTTTAAAGAAAATATATAAGATGCTTGGCATCTACATCATCTCGAGCAACAAAATTTGGATTATGTGGAAAGCTCCTTTTCATATAGAAATTATGATTGACCACCCTCAATTCATCCATGCCAAAGTAACCTTTGATGATATGACTTTTGCAATGGTTGTATATGCAGCATGCTCTCATAGTGGGAGGAAGGACCTTTGGAATCAATTAATTTAGATTAGGAGCTTAATCAACTCACTATGGCTTGTTGGAGGAGACTTCAATATGATAACATCAACTAAGGAAAAGAGTGGAAGACAGCCACCTAACCCAAGACTAGTTGATAAATTCGTGGATCAAATCCTTCAAGCAAATTTATTTGATGCAAGTTACATAGGTAACAAATTCACATGGAGGAGAGGAAGAACTCATGAACGTTTTGATAAAGTGCTTCTTAATGCTTTATGGAAACTACAAATGTAGAATACTTGCACTCACCACTTATCAAGAGCTACTTCTAACCATTCTCCTTTACTCATTTAGGTTACAAGGACTCAACCCACCAAAACTTTATATTTCAAATTTTATAATATGTAGTCCCTCCATAAGGACTACTTAGCTTTGCAAGGAGTGTTAGAATTTAGAGGTCGGAGAGGTTGGTGTAGACTTTCTACACATAAGAAGGCATCAATTCAGCTTAGAAGATAAAATAGAGAATGCTTCTTGAATCTCCACAACCAACTAGGCCAAGCATAAGAAATTGTTAGATTGTTAGAGGAGTAATTGATATTTAAATATAGTGAAAAAGCTAATGAGGACCTCACATAAGCATTAGAAGATTTAAACTAAAAGCTCAAGATGGAAGAATTACTTTGGGCCCAAAAAAATCGCTAGAAAAGGTCTCTTTGAGGAGAAAATACCAATTATTTCCGGCATTGATAAAGAAAAGAAAAGAACAAGTCTCAATTTCTAGAATCAAGTCTACTAAAAAATAAATTGCTATTAGAGTAGTTTCAAACAAGCATATGGTATTTAATTTATAAAAACTATTAACACCTAACATCACATCTTCTTGCCATATTAAAGATTATCTTATTCTAATGATGATGTAATAGCATTCACAAAATTTTTTATGAAGAGGAATCAAGCAAGTAGTATTCTCCTTCTCCATTGATAAGGCACCCAGTCTAGATGGATTTAATGCATGTTCTTACCAAGCATCATGGAATATTTTCAAAATGAGGTAACCCATTCAAGAATTCTTCAAAGGTAGTTTTATGTTAAAATTCTTTTCTCTTTCACCATCATCCTTATTTCTAAACAAAAGTTTCCATACAAATGGATATGTAACCCATAAGCATTACTAGAACTATTAGCAATATTGTAGGCAAAATTATATCTTTGAGGTTGCAACCATTATTTCTGAATATTATCTCTCTCAATAAAAGTGCTTTCATCAAGAGGAGGAACATTAGTTAAAACACCTTGCTTGTCCAAGAACTTTTCAAGGATCTCAATGCCAAATGTAGGAGCCATAACCTAGGAATCAAGCTAGACATCCATAAAGCCTTTGATACAATTCAATGGAAATTCATTGAATAGGTTTTGCATGCCAAAGGTTTCATTGGTGAGTCAATCAATCTTATTATGAAAACCAACACAAATAACTTCTATTCAATTCTAATCAATGGTACCAAGGCATGCTTCTTCAAATACACAAGGGGACCAAAGTAAGGAGATGATTTTTCTCCCACCATATTCATCATAATGGATTACTTCTCCAAAATATCGAACAACATGATAAGTGTCACTCCATCCACTCAATATCACACTAGAGGAGACATCCCTATTCTAATCTAATGTTGATGACATTCTCATATTTTGTAATGGGGCAAAGAAATCTATAAGGAAAGTCTAGAATACCATCAAGATTTTGAGGAAACTCAAAAGTAAAGATTAATAGAAAACTCACATTTATATCTTAGTAATAAGATCAATAGAATGGAAGAAAGCTAGATACAGGAATACATTGGCCCTAAAGCAACCAAATTCCCCATTAGATATCTAGGCAACACCATATATGCTATAAGAATGAAGATAGTTTACTTCAATGAAATAATCACTAAAATCCAAAATAGAGTATTTTCAAGGGATAACCATCTACTTTCTTATGAGGACATACTATCTCTAATTCAAAGTATATTGAGTTCCCTCCCTCACACATTCTCAAGGTCAATATTCCTATGGACATCAAAAAAAAGAATTGAATATACTTTAATTACATACTTTTAGAAAGGTAAAAGATATCAATGGACAAGTTGGAGGCATGCAAGCAGACAATACACCTTATATCATTTAATGGATAAAACTTAGAAAATGGGCCAAGTTTAGGATCACAAAATATTGCAATAAAATACATCCAATGGAGATCCAACAAAAATCAACTGACTCCCCTCTATTTCGAAGCTACTAAAAGTTGGAGATATTGTTGAGAAATTTATATGATGACTAATTGGGGGAAGGAAGCATCAACTTCGCATGACATTTGGTTTCAAGAGGAACCATTAGGTATTTACCAAAGATATGGTTAAAGGATTTTCATCAAGTTGGCTAGCACCACCTTGAATAGTGATGAGATATTATTACAGGATATTGTTGCTGAAATTGTCCACATTCCCTTCAACACTACCAAAAGGGATAAACTACACATCACATTGAGGGAGTGGGGATTGCTCATAAGCATGCTACACGAAGCTGCATCACTTTTAACTTCAATTCATGGGAAAAGCTCATTTGGCATAGTTCCTAAAAATCTATCACTTCATTCCTATGCTGAAGATCTTTAACAACGCTTTACTAGAAGAGGAACTCCTAAAAAAGAAAGAGGTACATCTAGCTACAAAATTTCAATTTTGTAATGATGAGGATTCAGTTGAGCACCTATTCCTGCATTTCCATAAAGCTAGAGTTTAATGGGAGAATCTCATTTTCAATTTAATCCGAATCTATAGCATCAAGGATTTGTTCCTCTCATGGACAAGTAGAGCAACCATAAACATCATAAAGTCTATTTAAGGATCATCCAATTTTAATTTTATGGCATATTTGGCTATAGGAATGAAGCAAACTACAATAACCACTCAAGATGTATTGTAGCCATTGTCCATCAAATTCTCACTCAAATTTAGAGAGCTTTATTTTATAGAAGCGTGCATTGAGAAAATAATGGAAACAACCCACATTTTCATTTTAATTAAGGTTCTAGTAAACTAGTCTTCTAGATTAAACCAAAACCTCCTTGGCTCAAGATCAACATTTATGGTTCCTTTAACATTAAAGGTAATGCTATAGGCTTGGGAAGAATTCTTAAGGACTAGAATGGCACTTGATATGCACCTTCCATAAACCGTCCAAATTAATAAACTCCTTATATGCCAAAGCTGATGACCTACATTATGCAATGAAAATCTCTCAAGCTTTCCCCAACCATATATGGATAGAAATTGATTCCATTTTCCTTCTCAACATCACTAATAGAATTTTTGAACCTCCATGGAACTGGTTTACATATTTGATTCTATTTTGAAGCCATGCTACAAGATGTCAAGTTTTCTCATATCTTCCATGAAGGAAAATGAGCAACCCACATCTAGATGAGGTATTATAGTTGCATCCATCTCCTTTTGTGCTCTTAATAGCATGAAACCACTTATGTTTAGTGACAAACTCAACTTACCTTACATTAGAGGATAACATTGAAACAACACTTTTTAATGAAATCCATACTTTTATGAAAAAAAAAATCAATGGGGTCATCATTATTAAAATTTCTAAAGTGTCAATGATTAATCATCTCAAATCTAAGTTCTTAAAATTTATGACTCCATGAGTCCCATGATATAATTATTTGATTTTAATGATGCAAACACATGATTGGATAATACTATTCATTTATTTCAAGTATTTCCAAAAATTCATTATGTTCATCTTAATCAGTCAAATCAAGCAAGTCATATTAACTCAAACTAGGGTTGTTTGGAAATTTTTTAGGGATTAAATAATAAGACAAATAGAACAAAATGAAAATAATTGCTAAAATATTTTTCTCATTTATTTTGATTTTTAAAATATTTTTACATACTTAATTTGTATTTTACAATTTTATAAAATTATCATTTTCAAAAATTTGATCACTTTCTTTGATTTAAGTATTATCCATTACATCTAAAATTTACTATAGTTTATTCATTACTACATTAATTAAGTTCCATTCTTGAACAAATTTTTACCTATTTATTTTTGCATGTGACATAATTTATTTATTTATTATCCAAGTTATCCTTTTTTCTCTCCTATTATTCTACTTCTTCTCATATTAATTATTTTTATTTGATTTTCATAATATTTCATGGTAGGTCGAATTTTTAATGATTTTGGTATGAAAAATTTTATTTAATTTATTATTATATTATTATTTTATTTAATAATTTTTTGGATTTTAATATTGACTTAAATTGTTCTCAAAATTGCATTGTTTTATTTTGGCATGGTTTGGTTGGCCCTATAATTATTTTAATCGACTTAATTTGAATTTATTTTAATTAATTTCATTTAATTTAATTTTAAAATCAAATGATCTTGAATTAATTATACTTTACTTTTTAATTCATTTATTTTTAAAATGTCTTGGCTGGACCCATTTACTATTTTATTTAAATATAAATCATTTTTAAAATTTATATTTAATCTCTCTTGATTGTAAATAATTTTATTTTCATTAAGAGATGTAATCCATATATGGAAACTTCTTGGTTGACCCTTCTTATGATTTATTTGATTTAATTCAAATGGCTTTCCTTTATTATTCCTTAACTGATAGATTAAATTAAATCCATCATATCACGCATTAACTCTTGATTGATATTTAAAAGCTTTCATTATCCTATGCATTAGTGATTATTAAATTTATTTTATTTTTAAATTAATTCAAATCCTTTAATTAATGTCTTCACAAATTAAGATTATTTAATTATGTAAAGAGCATTGAATCCACTTCCCTACACATGTCTTGGCAGACACATCAAATTTAAAATTTTACTTAATTAAAATTTAAATTAAATAAGCTTTAAATTTCAAAAAATAATTTTTTTTGTATTTATTTTTCCACTCATTTTTTCCTATTTTTTTCTCTTGACTTGATCCTAGCATAGCTCATTTCTATTTAATGAAGTGCTTTTGTGACTTCACTCTTACTTGCAAAAAAGACCCTCTTGCCTAACCCTTATTCCAAAATTTTTATTGTGTGATCTCTTTCCTTCAGGTATTCAAGGTAACCTTTCTTGTCTGACCCTCAATCCAAAATTATTTAAGCATGATCTCTTTTCTTTAAGTGTGCAAGGAAACCTCTCTTGTCTGACCACCCTCATTCCAAAATTATTCAAGTGTGAGCTCTTTGCTTCAAGTATTTAAGGCTACTCCCTCTCCTCTCTTACTCTCATCTTCAACCATACTAAGTGGGAGATCTTCTTCTTTTTCAAGCAAACTTCAAGCTTTTGAGAACATTCACTCAAGTCTTGTGCTTACACTATAATTTATGAAAGTGACTTAAGTAATATTATTTTAATTTGTTTAATAAGTTGTGATTCTTATTTTTGACTATTTATGTTGATAGAAAAGAATTCTTGTTAACATTGCTATAGTTTTTCTAAAGTCCTTTCATTCATCTTTCAATTGATTTTAATATTTTATGTTATGTATTTATGTTTTAATTTGGGAAATTACGTTCTTATGGATTTCATACTTGTTTCTTTTTAAAGTTATCATCTTCAAGCCTCTTTAAATTCATTTTGTATTTTCAAAGATTGATTTTCTTAAAGTTCCATGCACCATGTTTTTCTAAAATCATATCATTGTATATTTTAAATTAAAATATTAAAATATATATTGTGAGCTATCTTTCATTTATCTTATTATTGCTAAGTTCAGTTTGTGAGCAAAATTCTTTTAAAATTTGTGAGGTAAAATTTCATCCTTGTATTTTTTTATTGTATCTTGTTGTTAAGGTTGTACTTATCAGGTGTGAGAAAGTATGTTGTTAGGATTGCACTTGCCCAGTGTAAGAAAGTATGTTGTTTTGGTTGTATGTACTCGATGTTTGGAGAGTAAATTTTTTTATAATCTTATTTGATTTAGTGAATTCCAGTGTGGGTTCGTGTGAACATATGTTAGTTTTAGGGTTTGGTTGAACTACTTAAAAAATCTCTATGCTCCTTATCTCTTTTTTTGCATTTAATTTTTTTCTATTTTTTATTATTGGGATATAATAATGAGATCTCTTTTCATTAACTTTTCTATAAAAATTAAAAATTAAGTTTTAACTTAAAATTTTTCTTAAAATACCCAATTCACCCTCCCCCTCTTGGGTGTCATCTCCTCTTAACAAAAATGCTAATCATAGACTCAATCCTTTGTTAGTAAATAAACAGAGTTCTAACCACCCTGTTGATGGTCATGTTGATCATAAGTTTTAACTAGAGGGATCACTATTATTAAACTCTTCAATATGTCAATATTAGATCATCTCAAATCTAAATTTTAAAATGAAAAATCCTAAACATGATCCTCTATTAGCAAAGTAGAGTAGAGACAAGGTCTAGATACCTCAATGATGGTGTGTTGATTAAAAATCTCAAGCAAAAGGGTTATCCCTCTTAAAATCTCTTAAAGAGGTTATAGGAAGTTGTTTAATCAAACATCTTGATATAATTAACTTGTGAAAATGTGACTTTTGAATTAAAGAGCATGAAAAAATGGGCTTTCATGAATGCCTTATATGAAAATATTCCTAATAATTACTAGCATTAAGTACTTAATGACCATGTGGCTTTTTGTAATAATGTAATTGTTATATATATAATATATATATATATATATATATATATATATATATATATATATATATATATATATATATATATATATATATATATATATATATATATATATATATATATATATATATATATATATATGTCTATATCATTTAGTTAGGTCCATGCATTTATAATTTTGGGATAAGCTTTGAGATGGAAATCAAAATGATGTTTCTTAAATAAAATCATGTTTCATAAATGAAGCTTTGAGAATCATCTTAAGGCAATCTTCTTGAAATAATGAAGAGAAGGCAAAATTTTATGGCATCATTAACCACTAAAAGAGAAATGGTAAACTCACATTGGGTTAACTCCATGTTATGTAATGCATAAGTTTGTTTATTTTAATCATTTTTTGAACTGAGCCTTGTTAGAATTGGATGAAAATGAGTCAATTTTAAATTTATTAATTGAAACCAATTTTTGTTCAATTCTTATGTCCACATTCAAAATATTTTCATTTATTTAGATAAAACACAAGATACAACATGATAAATAATAATGTTGACAAAGAAATTTAGTTATCAAATAAATCATTCATTTTGGAGTACATAAATTTAATCATATAGAAGATCTAATCATTTATTTTAAAATCAAAACTAAATATAAATATCTTTAAAATTTAGTTGAAGTAATTTTTAGCCTCCACCTACATTAATAATAATAATAATAATAATAATAATAATAATAATAATAATAATTTTGTTTTTTAGTTGTTGTTATTACTATTATTATTATTATATTATTATTATTATTATTATTATTATTATTATTATTATTATTATTATTATTATTATTATTTCTATTATTATTATTATAATAATAATTATTATTATTATTACTATTACTATTATTATTTTTATTATTGATATGTTATTAAAAAATTCATCTCTTCAAGCATGAATCTTGATGCATGTGTGATTAGATACCTCCTAAAATCAAAATTTTAGTCATTCAAACTCTCTTTTGTCTTAATAGTGCAAATTTGATGATGCCAAAAGCATCTAGATCCAAGCCTAGATGAGCTCAGATTAAGAAAACATAAATGAAAACTTTGGTATTAGGTTTATAAATAGCTTTCAAAAATGACATACTTATAGTCAAACTAAGGGCTTAGACAAAATACAAGATGTCATAATTATAACATCATTTATGCAGCAAAATATCTAAAATACATCTCATAATTAATGAAATTATTCTAAGCCATCCAATGGAGTGACTATAATTTTACTCATATTTATGGGTAATGCTTCTCCCAAAATTTATAATTTGGCCCTCATTCTTCTCATGATGGACCAAAGTTAGAGAGAGGGAACATTAAAACTTGAAGAATCCTAAAGCATCAAAGGGCCATCGCTTGACCAATCTGAAGACCACCGCCACACCATCATCATGCCACCAAAGGCACCATCATCATGCCACCACCCAACACCTATCAAAAACTCCATGTAGAGTTGTTATTTGGAACACAACACAAATATTAGGGGTTCTTATTTTGGTAATTAAATATGTCATTAAAGAAATAATATACCATCTCAAGGAATAGAAATATCATCTTATAATGGATTCAATCACTTAAAAGGGACTCCTAGGGATGATGCATTTGCATATTTTAGAGTTGCATCCCTTGAACAACATGGATGAAGTAGGACAGAGTTTATTTTATATCATGTTCTCAGTTCCTATAATGACAAGCCCCTGTAGTTAATTATATCCTAAGAGAATAAAATCATCTTAAGAAAACTCTAAATTAAAGAAATTAGCTTATATATCTATGGATTTCAAGGTTGATTTCAAAAATTGTAAATATGAAAGTAAAATGGGATAGATTAAACGGACCAATTCTTTTCAGATTCCAAATAGGAAGAAGAAAGAAGTGCATTGATATTGAGAGGCCTAGTAGACACTTCAACCTATTCTATGATTGGGCTTTATGTCATTAAAATAAAGATTTATTTTATCATAAGTTGACATTTTAATAGAATGTTAGGGCATATATTCTAGTAGCACAAGACTGCAAAAAAACTAAGAGGTGAAAACTTTGTTCCATAACAAAGAGAAATAGGATGCTTCACACCTTATGTCTAAAAGTACTTTTGACACAAGCTAGAAGCTCGACCTAATCTTTGTGGGCTAAATCAAAAGAGAAGGTAGACTTTCCTAGGAATGGTGGTCATCCTCATAGGTCATATGACACCTTATGAGTAATGGGAGAGGTTCCAATTTAAGAAAGATGGAGAAATATGCAAGTATAGTTTATAAGTTCTAATGGTTTCTAACTCATTTTAATATTTATACCTAAGGCTTTAATTAAGTAAAATTTTGAGTTATTTAAATAAGTTAGGTAGAAAATTAATTTTATTAAAGAGTCTACATAAACAAAATTTTTACATTAGAATAGAATCATAGAAAAAATTCAATGAAAAATATGTAGTTCTGTCGTGTAACCCAAAAAAAATTTAATTAAATAATAGGCCAATGCAAATGGTAACAGTTATACACCATGAAAGAAAAAGAAACTAGGCAATCGAGCTCTGCCAATATAAAACCTACAATAGAACTAAAAGTTTTGATATATGGTGGATTGTCTCCTTTTTTAGGGATCTCCTCAAGCTCTATTGGGGGCCACCAACTTATGCAGTTAGCTCCAACTAATCCTAAAACCTTTAGATCCTAACCTAATTCTATGATCACATTATATTTTAAAATTTTAAAATAAAATGTTAAGCCCTACAAATATATGTTTGAAAAGGAAAATAACAAACTAGTAGTTATATATAATATATTGGTCTATTACTAATGCTTACCAAGCCCACTATCCTAATGGGCTATACCAAGAGGCTTTTAACAATAACAGTACCTGCAAGCAAAGTAACATTTATAAATTATATTATTATAGTAATCCCTCATGCATAGCTCTACATTGAAAACACAACAACAACAACAAAAATAAACCTTAATCCCACTAAGTGGGGTCGGCTACATGAATCCTTCATCTCCATTGTGTCCTATTATGTGTCAAATTCTCATTTAATTCAAGTATACTATGGTCATTTTTTATACATATTAACTAAGTACTTTTAGGTCTACCTCTACCTTTCTTAACATAAGGCAAATCTAATGCATCTACTCTCCTAACTGGGTCATCTGACGGCCAATGCTTTATGTGGACAAACCATCTAAGGCGACTCTCTCTAATCTTATCTACCACTGGAGCTACTCCAACTTTTTTCTGAACATACTCATTTTACATTCTATCTCTAGCAGTAAAGCCACTCATCCACCTAAGCATCCTCATCTCTATAACACTTAACTTAGTCTTATGCTTTTGTTTTATTGGCCAACATTCTACACCATAAGTCATTGCAGGTCTTACCACCATCTTATAAAATTTTCCCTTAAGTTTGAGTGGAACTTTTCTATCACACAGTAGGCCAAATGCATTCCTCCACTTCAACCATCCAACTTGAATTCTACTAATAACATCTCCATCTATTTCACCATCATTTTAAATAATAGAGCCTAAATATCTGAATTGCTCACTCTTTTAATGACTTGTTCACCTAATGTCACAACACTACCACTAGAACTTCTACAACTAAAATTACACTCCATATATTCAATTTTAGATCTACTTAAATGAAAACCTTTAGACTCTAAAGTTGACCTCCATAATTCAAGTTTCTCTTGGACTCCCTCTAGTCTTATCAACAAGAAGAATGCCATCAAAAGCATACACCAAGGTACATCTTCCCTTTAAATGTCTAGTAAGAACATCCATAACTAAAGTAAAAAAGATAAGGGCTTAAAGCTGATCCATGATGTAATCCAACTGAAATAGGAAAATATTTTGTCAATCCTCCTAATGTTTTGACACAAGTAATAACTCTAGTATACATATCCTTAATGACTTGAATATAACCAATATTAAATCCTCTCTATTCTAGAACTATCCAAAGAATATCTCTTGAAACTTTATCATAAGCTTTCTCTAATTCAATAGATATCATATGTAGATCCTCCTTACTTTCTCTATGCTTCTCCATCAATCCTCTTAACAAATGTATAGCATTCATAGTAGATCTACTGGCATGAAACCAAACTGATTGTGAGAAACTTTTGTATCACATTGTAACCTATGCTCAATTACTCTCCCATAATTTTAATGTATGACACATTGACTTAATTCCTCTATAATTTGCACACTCTTGTGCATCACCTTTATTCTTAAATATAAGAACCAACAAACTCTTTAGATCTGATTTAGCATCTTTTATTCTTTAAAATAACATTAAAATATTTGTAAGCCAAGAAATTCCTTGATCTCCTAAACATTTCCACACTTCTATTGGAATATTATCAGTCCTACTATTTTTTCCACATTTCATTTTCTTTAAAGCTTCTTTAACTTAGATTTACTAATATGATAATAAAAAATGAAATTCTCTATTTTTTTTAGGGTATTAAAATTGCTAAAATCAATCATACTTTTAGATCCTTCATTAAAACGTTTATCAAAATACCTCATACATTGAAAACATCATTAGTCTAAAAAAATATCTTAATATCTAGAGCCAGCAGGCAAGCAATCCTAGCCATCTAGATAAAAATGGTACACCATAAAATAATAAAAACTATCAGATCACAACAGACTAGCCTAACTTAATTCTTAGGTTAGTGACCTAATAATCTAGTGTGTGAAAAATGGTAGTGTGGCATGACTAATCTAAGCATCTTTAGGTTTAGGTTCTGACTTAAGTTCAAGATTCATTTAATTCATCATTGGGTAGTTTTAACTTTAAGAAATTTAATTAAATTAAGTTTTATTTCCAATTTTAATTTATGTTTATATTATAATTCATTTTAAGTTTTAAAGAATGAAGAAGAGAATGTGTTTTGATTGAGGTGGAACCCATTATAATTAATCTAAATCAAATAGATTAATCCTTTCATCCAAGGATGAAAAGTTGAAAATCTAAGTCCTCTAAAACCAAATAAATTTTGATTAAATTTTAATTAAGTTAAATTCAATTTATTTTATTAAATTTATTTTAATAATATTTACTTTCACAGGTATGTGCTATTATTAAACTAGTGATTCAAGGCATTGAGACATCCTTTGGACCACTTACCTTGTGACATTGGGCATCCAAATAATATACCTTGTGTTTGTTTATTATGATTATATTCATTTTCTTACAAATAATTTTATTGTTGGTCAATTTTATCTTCTTATATTATATGACTTAGATTTGCTATTAATCTCATTTATTTTTTTTGAGTTTAGTTATTTTAGCTTTAATTAAGTTTCATTTAATTTAATAATTTGATTAACTTATTTAAATTATTTTAGCAATTTTATGACTCATTATTTGATTAAGTTTTCTTATGGTGTTTTAGGTTTATTGACTTTAGTTTGATGATTTGTCATCTTGATTAAAAGAATTACTTTGATTGCATTGGAATATGTTTGATTGAATTGGCTATGATTTAATTAAATTTGATTAATTTAATTTAAATAGTGAGTAATTAATTATATGTTTGCATAAATTTGATCGGTTCAAATTTATTTAATTTGACTTATCACATTAAGTTTAATGTTTAGTTTTTTTAACTAAATTAAAGATTATTAAGGTTTACAATGATTATTTGATTAGTTAAATGTTCAATTTTATTAATAGCTTAATTGAATGATTAATTTAATAAATAATTTATTTAAGAATTTTCTTAATGTGTTTCATTTAAGATAACTTAGTTAGTTAAATGATTGAATGCTCTAATTAAAGGTCAATTGAGGGTTAAGTTTAGCCTTAATTTAATTATTTATTTTTATTAACTTGATTAAAGTGTGATGAATGATTAATTGAATGATCATTAATTAACTTAAATTGTTGGGGCTTGATTAATTATTATCTTAATTTATTTTATTTAAATTCTATTTAACTGTGTTAAGTGATTGATTGACTTAACTAAAAAAATTATTTAAGTTTAATATGTTTAATATAATTATGTGATTAGTTTGACTAAAGGGTTTAAATTAATTAGACATTAATCAATCATTCAATTAACTATGATTGATTTGATTAAACTTTTGATGAATGTTTATGATGAGCCTAATTAAGTGTTTAATTTAAGTTAAGCTCTACTTAAGGATTATTTTTGACATGGCTTATTTTGGTTAATTTGGCTTAGTTAGATGATTAATTAACTCAATTTAAAGTTTCATTATTAGCTTAATTAAGGGTTGGTTTAAATGTTTTTTTAATTAGAAGTTAATTTTATTAAGTATTTAATTAATTAATTAATAATATTATTAATTAACTTGATTAAGGTATTGGTTGATTATGGCTTAATTAAGTAATTAACTTATTTAATGTTCAATTATTTCATCCATTATTAAGTGATTATTTAAATTTATTACTAGCTTAACTAGATGATTATCTTAATTTGTTAATCAATTGAATTAGACATGAATTATTGATCAATTCATTTGATTAATCATGATTGATTTGATTAAATTAGTCATTCAATTAAGATTAGATTAATAATTAAGTAAGCTTGATCTTAATCAAATGATTAAGGTTTGGCTGGACACCTAATTAAACTTGTAATAATTAATTTTATTTTAAACTTAATAAATAATAATTAAGTGATCCATTTAATTAAGGGTCAATTATTGATTAATTAAATCAAATAATTAGTTTATTCAAGGTTTATTATGCATTGATTGTGAAAAATAGTTTATGTGATTAATCAATGTTTGATTAATGAGGCGATTTAAGTTGATTAAATCAATTAAAAACTTAATTAATGTTTGATTTGATTTTGATTATTTTAAGCTTTAACTAATGATAAATTAGGTATATTAGGTTTAATTAGTTTAAGTTGATATTTAAGTTAATTTTGCTTAATTAAATCGGGATTAAAAGAGAATCTAACACATCATTTACCTATAAGTTTTGAGAAAATTTCAATTTAAAAGCTATTAAAATTCTTTATATTTTAATGAAGTTAATTAAGTTAGATTAATTAAGATTTGTATTTCATAATTTTGTGTTTCAGTAGTTTTATATTTAATTATTTAAGTATTTATCTTATTAAAGAAAGTGTTTCAAATTAATTAAGAATTTTTTTGTACATTTTTGTAATTTTAGGATTTCTTATTTGGTTAAAATTGTTTTAAGTTGGTTATAAATTGATAACTTTTTAGTGAACAACTCTAATGGCTTGAAAATTTTATAGGAAATTAATAATGATGCATTAAGTCTACTACAATTATTTTAAGTCAATTAGGCTTCAATTAATCTTGAATTTTAGGATTAATTGAGGAATTCTCACTTTTAATAAAGCTAAATTATTCTAAAATGTTTAATAAACTTTAGGGTTTTAATTTTAATGGATTTCTCTCTAATGCCAAGTCCAAAAGGAGCCACTTATAATTTTTTGCTTAATATTTAATTTGTTATGAGTTTTAATTTTACCCCAATAAATTTATGTAATTTTGATTTTAATGGCTTATCAAATCCTAGTGTATAATCTTGGATTTTAACAACTTTAGAGGACTTAAGAATTTCTTCTTGCATTTGGGATAGCATTTTGCTACTTGCCTTTAAAAACAACAAGAAAACAATCATATATTTGGCAACTGACTTTTTGTTTGCTTTTTTAGAAAATTTTATGGTGAAAAGCTACTTTGAGAACCAAAGCTATTAGAATATGGATATCAAATTGTTGTTTGAATTTTCAAAAGAAAAATATTTGACATAGTTGCTTTTCAAAAGTTTTTCTCATAAGAGCTTACAACTAGCTTTTCAAAAGCCTCAATTGTCCAAATATACCCTAAGTCATCGATGTTGATCAAAGGTTCTAGACTAATTTTAGGTATTTCATAATTGATCATTTTAAAATATTTATTTCTTATAAAATACCCTAAATAACTTTGAAATTCAGAACTTATGTTTTAGAGATCAATTGTATTTGAGATATTTTATGATGAGTTGGTTTTATTGTTAATCCATTTTCTAAAATTTAACCTACCATTTATATCTAAAGTAATTAAGGGTTTATTATTTCTAATAAAACCCTCATTAATCTTACAATATTAAGTATTAATTAGGGATTTTATTTTCCTTTATTTCCCACAAAAATACAAATCTAGAGAAATTTTGTTTGTATTTTTTCGGTTATTGGGTGATTTATTATAATTTATTGAAGTTTATCCTCATTAAATTAATTAAATTAATTCTTCATTATGTGATTTTGGTGTTTAATGAGTTCTAAAGGGCGTAAATATTTTTTTGGATACCTTGATGTTAGTTAGATGATTTGAGCTATTTTGGTGATATTTCATAATTTTTAAATTTTTAATTAATTATTTTTTTAAAAAAGCCATTTCAATTTTAAAAATTAATAACTATTAATCCATTCATTATTTTCACTTGAAATTTTAATAGTAAGTAGATCTTAACACAAACTATAAGCATAAAATTTCATCTCAATTGAATTAATATTTTGGGTTTGATTAAATAAATTTGATTTCAAAAACTAAAATCAATCCCAAATTATTAAACAAAATTTGGATTTGGATTCATCTAGAAAGATAAATCCATAAATTACTTATTTTCAATTTTGGTTGAGTATTTAGATTTTATTACATTCCAAAGTTTTAGGTATTTTTAAATATTTTTGAAATTTAGAAAATCTAGAATTTTCTATTTTAAACTATTTAGTGTTAATTTAATGCTTTACGGTGTTGGTCCCACATTGGTCCATATGGACCTTGAGTGGCATTTTGAGTGGGGAACAAATTTGATCTAGACTAACCATGTGATGACTGTTTAGATAAAACTCAATTACTCAATGGGTTTAAATCAAATTTTTAGCAGTCTAATCTTAATCGCCCATCCCATTCAAGTAGGATGGTGAAGCCTTCTTCCCAAAGACTAAGAGGAATGAACCCGTTCTCTCCATGCTCGAATTCTAGCAACGACATTAGAAATTTGACCCCTTTCACACTACAAAGCTCAAAGACAACAAAAGCAATCATCCTCTATGATTTTCTCCAAGAAATGCTAGATTTTACATCATAAAATAACAAAGACTAGGTTCTTACTAAAGATTTAGAAATACCTCACAAAGCTAGTGTTCAATGGATTTCTCATGTCAACTATGATTTTTGCCTCAACATAGAGCTTTTATGTGGTTTTCCTCCTTTTCCTTCTCTCATTGTTCTAACTACTAATGACCTCGATTCTATTTTTATTTTTTTTTGAAAATAAGGAAAGGTTGATTATTCTCCTTAGTGCTAGAAGAATGTGTCTCATGTAAGAGGAAGAGCTTTTGGCCTCTCTTCTTCTCTTTTATGGTTGATCACCATTAATGGTGATTTAGGTGTTGTGGTAGGGTTGATTGGCTTGGATTCACTATGTAAGCATGCTTCAATCTCATCTAATGTCAAGATGAAGAGATAAGATAGCCAAAAGTCATCTTTGGTTACTAGATGATGGAAATGGAAGAAAGGATAAGTTTCTTTGCATTTGGATTTTTATTTTATCTCTATTTTTTATTTCTATTTTCTAGACTTTAATTAATTCATATTTTTATTTAGATTGAGATTCCATCTTCTCCAATCAAAATTTGGATGGTCTTTGGGTTGGCATGATCTTTGGTTAATTTTGGGTTCAACCTTGAATTGGATCAATTTGGCTCAAATGGAATTCGGGTTGAGTCTGTCAACATCAATTGACTTGTTTGAGTTGAGGTTATATTCTAATTATTTTCAATTTGATCATTCAAATTTTTATGGTCAATCAAATTTATTTAATTTATTTTAAACTCCATTGAACTAACTTTGACCAAAGAAAGTCCAATTAAGTTAAATTGTTGAATTGATCATCTTGAGATTTATTTATACCTTGATTAAGTTTAAGGAACCATTTGGAATAATTTGGATTGATTAATTTCAATTAATTTGGAAGAATTTTAGGTTTGAACTATGTTTAATCCAATTTAATCTAAATGGGTAAAATTGTGTTAAGTGTCCC
Source organism: Cymbidium sinense (assembly GCA_021442155.1). Taxonomy (NCBI): domain Eukaryota; kingdom Viridiplantae; phylum Streptophyta; class Magnoliopsida; order Asparagales; family Orchidaceae; genus Cymbidium; species Cymbidium sinense. Next base: position 32,220 of record JAKCPB010000155.1, read on the forward strand.
AACTAGGCAATTTAGAATCTATTTGGGTTTCAATTAAGTTTATTGAATTATTTAGAGTTTTTAGGAATGATTGATTGTGTTTAACTTGGGTTCAACCCAAATTGACCAACTTTGGCCTAAATGGGTTAAATTTGGTGGACCCAATTGGTCAAACTTGACCATAAGAAAGTCACATTATATTCAATTATGTGCTCCGAGTGATTCAAAGTGTTTAAATTGATTTAATTTCATTTCAATTTAAATTCATACCAATAGAGTTCATTTTGGTCTATTTGGATTAAGTGGCCAAATTAACCCATTTTAATTCTCATTAAGTTCAATTTTATTTATATTTTTGTTTAAACATGTTTTCTTGATGATTCCAAGCCTTTATGATGGCTCATTTTGATTAAATTTTTGTTGGGTGACTTTTAACTTAATTGGACCCACATGGCTCAACTTCGTTCAAATGGCATGATCAACCACTTTATATCTTATGATTCAATTTTGTGCATTTGTATTTATGTATTGTATGTGCTTTTGACTTAATTTAATTTTGATTTAATTTGATTTTATTTAGACTTAGGTAAGGATTAATTAGGTCAATCAATTTAATTATTTTAGCTAAGGCTCAATTAAATTTAGATTTTAATTAATATTTGTTTATTTTAATTTCTAATGAATTTTATTAAGTTTATATTTGATGGTTCATTCTAATTAGGTTAGGTTAGGTCTTTGGGTTTAGTAGGCTAACTGAGCTCTATCTTAAAGTGTTTGGCTTTGAGTTTTATTTAGCTTTGATTTTAATTTTTATTGATTTTTGTTTTATCATTATATTTTATTTTGGTTTGATTACATCACTATTTGTAATGCACAAGTGCCTAATTAGGAAGCTCTAATTTTTTAGGATCAAGATGAATTTTGACCTCAACCAAAAATAAGGTTAACACGCCACCCAACCACCATCAACTCTCAACCATTCGACTACCATCGTCAAACCATCATACAACCAGTGTTGTTGAATTGTCCCCTAACCATTATCATTAGTCCACCACTTGATTACCTTCATTGGACCACTACTTAACCACCATCATTTGTCCAATGCCTAACTATCATTCTTGGACTAAAATCTAGACACCATCATCAAACCTTTTTTCAACCATCAATGCAACCCAATCACCATAATTAGAGTACCTTCTAGCCCATATCATTGGATTCCCCATAATCACCATCAAACCATTGTCCAATCACACATCAATCTATATGTTGACCAACACAATCAATTATCTAGCCATTTACCATCAAAATGTCATCCAACCATCTTCAATGAACTATCGATCATCCATTATTGTTACATTATCTTCTGTCATAGTCATTGGACCACCATCTTGCCATCATCATTAGTCCACCGCCCAACCACCCTCACAAGTCCATTACATAATATTTTTTATTAAATAACTATTGAATACCCTTACTAGTTTGTCATTTTTTCCACTATAACCAAACTACCAACAGGTTACCTTTTATCAATCAATAACCATCACCATCGCTATCTAACTATTTATTTCTACCTTCCTTGGATGGTCACATGGCTATATTATCTTAATCATTAATATCAGGCTACACCATCATCTGTTGATTCCATCACCTTCACCATTGCTTGCAAAGTCAATGCATTCCTCCATTTATAAGATATATGTATGTTGTTGACACAACTCATCATCTTGTAAGGTCAATGCACTTTGCTGACACATGCCATTACCTATAAGTTCAATGCACTCTAACTCACATCATGGAGTCTATTCTTTACAATTTATATCTATTACATTGTATCAACACCTTCCTTAGTTATGAGGAAGGGAAGCTTTTCTAATAGACAATAAATATTATATGAATTATTTTGACTATGCCAAGCTTGTGGTTTGTCAACTATTAATGTTTTCCATGTAAAAAATACCTATATTTTCCATAACTCCTCTTTTATCTTTGTGTGTGTAGATCTTCATACAAATCTAAGAGGGTCAACATCTTTTTGATTTCATGAATGTTCTCAAACACAATAGTTTGGTGACATCTAAGGGAAACAACTAAGCTAGGTAGCAACCTTTACTATAACCTAAAAAAGTTATTCATATCAACGTCCTAGGCATTGTTGTAACAAAAAAAAGTTCTTTGCCATATGCTTTAATACCAATCATATGAAAACCAAGTCAAAACTGAGAGAAGAATTTGATTACAATATTTAAAGGATGATATCCTAGTGTAGTTATGATTATAAAGTTTGTTCCTTTAATCATATAGTTTTACATCAACTCTATATAAAGCAAGCTAAAATTAAGAAGTAACTTTAGCTACAACTTAAGAGAATATTTTTATTAACATTTTAGTTTTAGTTGACATCAAGAAAGTCTCCTCATCCAACATCTTTTCATCCAAGATGACATAATTCATGAATATCTTTTCAATGCTTTCTAAATATAAAAAAATCTCATAAAACTCTTAAAGATCAAAATTTTATATACAATACCCAGTTGGACTTATACTCCTTATACATGGCCACAAATGTGATCTTGAAAAGTTGTAATAGTATAAAAAATATACCAAATTTTCTCCTTTGATGCAGAAAATCATAACATTCACCTTATTCTAATCAAGGTGTAATCGAGTTTATCTAGATTCGATTCACTTACATATATGTTAATATCATTGAGTAACACTCTGAAAAATAACTTTGGATAGGTCAAAAAATATTTTTTGAATCTCTTTTAGCCTCTTCAAACATATTAATATGAATAAGTAATACTCTGATAAACAACTTAGGATAGGTCAAAATTCTTAGTGAATTTCTTTTAATCTTTTTTATACAAGTTAATATAATCAAGTAATACTTTGATTAACCACCACAAATTTGTCTGTTATCCTAGGTGGACTTCTTTCAACTTTTTTTTATGTAGGTTAATGTCATTAAGTAATACTCTGAAGAATAACTTTAGATAGGTCAAAAATCCTTGATGGTTCTTTTTGACATTTTTCATACAGCTTAATGTCATGCAATACTTTGGCAAACAACCTGAATAAGTCAAATTCTTGATGGATTTTTCCCAACCCTTCATGTAAGTCAACATCATCAAGTTACACTCTGATGAATAACCTTAGATTGATCAAACATTTTTGGTGCATTTATCTCAACTTTTTTTCACATAGATCAACATCATTGTGTAATGCTCTAAAAAGCAATCCTTGATAACCATGGTCTACAATCTTCAATTTATCTTAACTAGCCTCTTTTATGCAAAATTCTAAGTCACACTCTTACAAACCATTTCAAATAGGCCAAAAATTTTCTCTCAAAATGTTTTTCCATATGTGGCACCTCATATTAATGACTCAAGGAAGATAGAGTTTTATGGAGAACCATTCATGACCCTCTAAAGAATGAGTAGCCAATTAACACATCTATTATTATCATGAAAACACATTTAAGAAACAAATAGAAACATACAAAAATATGAAGAAGAATACATTTATCATCCATATAAAAAAGAATAAGAATAAAATATTTGCATCAACAAAGTAATCTCAAATAATCATAGTTGCATTGAAGCAAATTTTCATACTTGATAGCACTACCAATATTGGCACTCATTGCCAACATTAAATTAGGAATTTAATTCACTCAATGGGAATCATTGACACAATTTTTAAAAGAAATTTGGAGAGCATAGAAACTATAGATCTTTATCTCTTTCCAATCTAAACCATATGATAAAAATAATTACCAAAAAATAAGAGCCTTACCATAGAAACTATGAACTTGATCACTTGCAAACTTGATTCATCTGATTAGGATAGTTAATGCCTTTCTAACAGGAATAACTAGAGCCATGTCATAAAAACTATATGTCTTGATCACCTTCAAGCCTATCCCATCTAATAATGATAATTAATGCCTCTTTAAAGGGATAATTGAAGCCTTTTAGTAGAAACTGTGGGTCTAGATCACCTCAAGTCCAGTCCATCTAATGAGAACAAGCATTATTCAAAGGATAACTAGACTTTCATATTGTAAATTATGGAACTTAATCACTTTTATGTTCGATCCTATTTAAAAGGATAGATAATAAATATTTTGAGAGAAAACTAGAGACTTGCTAAACCACGGGAATTAATCATCTACAAATTTGGTCTATCTCATAATGAAAGTTAATGCTTTTCTCTAAGGGATAACTAGAGCATCATTGTAGATACTATAGATCTTAATCACCTTCAATCTTGGTCCATCCAATAAAGGAAATTAGCTAGTGCCTCACCATAGAAATTATCTATCTTGATCACCTTTTAGCTCATTCGTTGATGATTTCAAGGAAAAACTTTGCTATAAAAATTATGGGCCTTGATCACTTTTATGACTAATCCATCTAATGAGGATAGTTAACACCTATTTTGTAAAAATAATTAGAGCCTTGCCATAAATATTATGGGCCTAAATCACCTATAAACTTGATCCATCTAAAGAGGATTGTTAATTTCTTTCTTTAAGATAAAATTAGAGCCTTGCTATAAAAAATATCCATCGCGATCACTTTTATGCTTGGCCCATTTAACGAGGATAGTTAACACCTATTTTAAGGAAAACTATAGCATAGACATAAAAAATATGGGCTCAATCATAGGTAGACCTAGTTTGAAAAATGAAGATAGTTATTGCCTTCATTTAAAAAAAATTGAAGCTTCACCACAGAAATAATAGGTCTTGATCACTTAGAACAACAAGAATAATCAACCCTCTTTTTAGAAGAAGGTTGGAGCCCTATTATGAAAAACAATTTCATCACAAGTCCCATAACTCGCTAGTTAATTTCTTGTCCATCATAAGAAAGAAGCTTATGGGAATAAATATGTCTCTTCTTTCACTTATAAAAAAGAGTATTTTTAGATTCACAAAAGCAAGAGAAGAAAGAAAAAATTTTAAAGCAAAATAAAAAAATTTTAGAGTAAAATAATAAAAATTTTAAAGAATTTTGAAATAATTGAAAGCATACATAAATTTTCTTTAAGGAACATAATAAAAGAAATACTCCTAAAAATGATTAAATTAAAAAAAATGAATATTCTTGCCATTGGCTAACGTTAGTGTGAATGGGTGCTTGTCTGCAGTGATGGAGTGCACTAGCACCACTAGCAGATGCACATTTCTAAGCATAGGACTATACAATGTGTTAGCATGCATGAGTGTGCACATGGAACCAAGCATGCACACATGGATGACTATCCCAAAGCCACATCTACACAAGTCTATGAGTACCATGTCATACACATAATTTTTGCCATTGGCAACAAAGACACATTAAGCTCCACCTCAGTGGATTTTGATACTCCTGAGCTCTTAAGACCCTTTTCAACTTCAAGGACAACATTTGCATGTTTTTTTTTTCTAAGCAAATTTTGCATATCTAATTTTGAGATTATGGTAATTTTTACTCTACACAACCCATAAACTACATGTGATTTCCATGGAGTGATCATCCACTTAATTTCACAAGAAATGTAATTTCATGTCAAAGAATTCTTTGATAATTTAAGATGTATTTAAGAATGATAAAAATTTTAACATCCAAAAATAGGGGGCAACTAGTATGTCCTTAAAAAATTCATTTATTTAAGAATTAATCTTGATTTACATGTAATTGGATATCTCATAAAATCAAAATTTTCATCATTCAAACTCTCTTTTAGTTGTCATATAATTAAGCTAACATTCTCAATGGGTGTTGACCTCACTTTTAGTGAGGGTGATACAAACTGCATCACTAGCCTTAAGATTTTTTTCTGGATACTAAGGTTTCTTCACCTAGTGTCTTAGAACACTTCCAGCGACTAAGTGGATACCTAAACCCAAATCCAAGACTTATAGGATTAGACCCTAGGTTTAAGCCCATCGAACTAGTAGACCCCACCTAACCCATTTCAACCCATACACCCCTAAATTAAACCAAATCAAACCTAATTGATTTTGACATCAAATCCAACCCAATCAAAAACACATTAAGCACAATTAATCCCCAATGGGTTAAAAAATCCATTTAGTCCAAGTTAGTTCATTTGTCACTCCTAGGCCACCTTAACCCAAATTTCAACCAAATCCAAATTGATTGTAGTCAACCAACCACATGACATCCAAAGAACCAATTGAAAGCTAAACTATTAATTGGCTCACCTAACCTAACCTAACCCATTTGAACCTTGTTGACCTCACTTTTGGAGTGAGAATTCAATCTCCTCTTCTTAGACTTAGGGGTCTTATAGATATTAAGATTTCTTTAGTCATAAGACACTTCTAGATTAAGTGAACACTTAACCTAAGCCTAGAGACTTAGAAGGTTAACCATAGGATTAAGCTATGCCTTAAAGATTAAGATAATCTACCCATCCCATGACTTAAACCCAACTATGTCCACCTTCTTAAGCCAACCAAATTCAATTCATACTAAACCAAAATCGTAATCCAAATTCAATTGACTTCCTCATACTCAAATGCCAACCTAGGTCCCTTTGATCTATTTCTATAGACTTAGCCAAATTCCTCCAATCTAAACCTCAAACCCAAGTGATTTTCTCATTAATCATTTATTTCCTCAATTATTATTCCAAGTATAGATCAAACCTACAATGAGATCTACAATCATACCACATCCAAATATCAATATCAAACTAGGATCTTTCTAAGCCATATGAACCAATCCCATGGACATAGCCAAATTCCCATTCAATTCAAACCAAATTCAATTGATTTTCTCATGAGTTAATTATATCTTCAATCACCATTCCAAATATAAATTAAACCTACAATGATCAAGCTAAAACAAAATCAACCCAAGTCAAACCAAACCTAACCCCTTTGACTTGAAATATTCAAAAAAACTAAAACCCATTTGAACCCAAACCCATTACAAAGAAATTTATAAATCAGTCTTAAACTCATATATAAACTCAACTAAACTCAAGTCAACACCAAATCAAGCCAACTAAGCCCAATTGGCCCACTTGACACAAAGTGACCAATTTGACCTATTTGAACCAAATTCTAATCCAACCCAAATTAGATTGAACCAAGCCTACCAAAACCTCCTATCATGATTGATGATCACCTTAAGATGATCAATTGTCATAAATTGGGTCAAACCAAATCAACTTAGCCATTTGACCAAGTCAACCCTCTTAACCCATATGAACCCAAACTAGCCAAAATTCATCCTACACCAAAATAATTGATAACAATGATTCAAACCAACCTATGGTCAATGATTGAACATGACTTGACCATCAATTGAGCAAAACCTAACCCAATTGCCTTTGACCCAAGTTCCAATTTTCCTAAAGACCAAAATGGGTCAAATCATGATCTAACCAAAATTGATTACAATCAATTGCTCAAGTTCATTCCAAATTGATTATTGAACTTGACCAAAGCCATAATGAACCCAGTTTGACCAATTGCTACTAACCCATTTAACCCAAATTGACCTAAAGGGTCAAATTGGCCTAAATCAAATCAAATCAAATCCAAATTATTTCAAACCAAAGCCTACAATCATTTTAGTTAACCAATTGAACATGAATCAACACCTAATCGAGGCCAATTTAACTAATTTGATTAGAACTTGATCGATTTGACCTACATGAATCCAAATGAGCCAAAATCCAATCTAAGCCAAATTGATTGAAACCAATTAAACCAAAACACTTCAAATCATTATTTAAACTTAACTCAAGCTTTGGTTTGACCCAATTTGACCAATTGATCAACCTAACCCAACCTAGCCCAATTTGACCTATAAGGGTCAAATTGAGCAAAACCCACTTGAACCAAGTGAAAACCCATTGGAACCTGATCTAACCTGACCCAAACCCACCTTCAGTCAGCCTAAATCTAGCCCAACTTGAATTGGGCTCAACTCAAAGTAAATCCCTCTTGGATTCTCCTCCCCACATGGGATTTTTCCAAAAATAACAAAGTCCACTCCCCTTTCTCCCCTTGGCAGCCATCAAGCACTCAAATGATGGTCTAACCTACTCACCTAGCCCAACCCATGTAAGCTAGGTCAGCCTTGGACCAAATGAAGATAAGTTAACTCACCTCCCTCACTAGCCAAAACCCATGGACCCAAAGGAGAAACCAGCTACCTTGAACCACCCACAAGAGCTTCCACCAACCATGGATATTTGAGTACACCGCCCACTCAGCCTGACGGGCTCACCGCCAAAATCAATGGGATAATCTCATATGTTCAATCTAAGGGAGGGGATATACCCCTCATTTCTATCCAAATTCAACACACTCTCAAAACTCCCAGAGCTCATTTCAAAACCCCTAGAGCTTCAGCACTCCAACCTTCCCTAAGCTCGCATTTCTTCAAGCCAAATAGGATAGCCCCTCCTTTAATCTAACTCTCTCATTTCTTCACCAAATCTAAATTAACTTCACACACACCATCCGCACACCTCATCAAACCAGAATGAATTACCTCCTGAGGCCTCTGTCCATCAGATGTGAGACTTCGATCAAAGCTGACCTCCAAATAGAAGTTGCTTGGTCCATAGAGTGAACGAAATGGAATTGATCCAAGTGCTACTCAACAGGGCTTCATCTCCACTAGGAAAATTTTCCTCAATTAGATTCTCCACCGGTCTTGATCTCTGGTGAGGTAATTCCATGAAACCAAGCTTTTGGCAAAAAAAAGGGATGGCCTTTTTGTGGAAGAAACTTGCATATCATGTGTTTTCCATCGTTGGATCCCCTCATATCATTGTCATGAAGGTGTGAATCCATTTTGAGTCAATTTGAGTGTAAGCTGATCGAGAGGAATGGTAGACGGCCTCTATCTTTCATCGCTCGGGGGACAATCGTTCACGCTGTCCGTTCCACGTGATTGGAATAGACAGTCATGATTATTCACTAGAAATTCTCTAATTTTATCTCTTAAGGAATCACAGGTTTGATCTGTGATGTCCGATCCGAGATCGATGATGGAGAAGCACCAGCCATTATTGCTAAGTCGGATGCATTTAAGTAGCCATGGTGCCATGTGGAAAGTGCACATCGATAATACATGGACCGATGGGATTATGCTTTATTAGGAATAATTTATTATTTTAAATGACTAAAATTTCCAAAATTCATAACAAATCATAGAAAAATTAGAAAATACAAATAAATACTAATTATAAAGGTATTTTAGGGAATCATTTAAAATTAATTCAAGTGATTTTGAATAGTAATTTTAATTTGGGTTTAATTAAAAAATTAATTAGAATAATTACTAATTAATTACTCAAGTATTTAATTCTAAACTTTCTGTGGTGGCTTAATAGGATGACCTCTACCTCCCATAATTTTTTGGGATTTATTACTTGATTAATTGGGGAAATTGCTCATTTAAGCCTTAACCACTCCCTTAATTAGCTAAATGGTTAATTAAGCCCCTAATTAGTAACCAAATTAATTAATTGGTCAAGTTAATCACTGTTGAATAGTGAATGGGCAAGGGAAATGAGATGGGGACATCTTTCCTAATCTTTGAATTTTAAGCCCATTTCACTTTAAAGGAAATTAATTAATTTGTGATTAATTGAAGTTTTAATTGGTTAATTAAATGGTTTTATTAATGAGATTCAAATCATAACCACATCAAATCTTGATTAATTAAATCATGGGAAGATCTTTAAGTGTTTAATAACCTAAAGGAATTTAGGAAAATTATGGCTAACCAACATGTGGAAAACCATAAGAGTACTTAACTAAATTCCTTAATCTAATTAACCATTAATCATGAGAAAATTACATTAGGCCCTTTCATTTCTTAGGATCATTGAAAATTTACTTTCCATTCATAAGCATAACATGTTGGCTCATGATTATTTAGTTAATTATATTAAGGTAATATAGGTAAGGGTAATTAATTGAACTAATTAAGAATCCAATTTATTTAATTCATAAAATTCACTTAATTATCTTTTCACTAAACCAAACTAATTCACAAACTTTGGATTGGGTTAAGATCAACAAATGATAATCCTCCTCCTTTTTTAAAGTCAAATTAAAATCCAAAACTTAATTAATAATCAAACTTTGGTTTACTTTAAATGATTTTATTTAGTATGATTGTCCTTAAGAATTAATTTGATTTAATGAATCATATGTTTGTATTTGATTATCCTTATCTAGTCATACTAAATATTGTATGTCATTTAATTTCATCCATCCATATTTTTCCAAAGTAATTAAATTAAATGAAATTTCCTTTATGTAAAGCTTGCATGTGTTGGCTTAACTTAATATATGTGTGCTATTATCACTATTAGATCCAAATATATTTTCTAAAATTTACAAATGAACAATAACATGTGTAGTGATGATAGTTATAAATGCATAAGACATGCATGTGATTATAGTTTAAGTGTATGATGTGAAACTCTCTTTATTTTATTTATGTGTTAATTTACATGAGTTTGAATAGTAATGGGTATACAGACTAGACATCCTGAGGATACGAGGCTTTAGCTAGCCCCAAGGAGATCATTTGATTACCACACTCCCCTAGTTAACAAAAGCAAATGTCCATTTGATTTTTTTTCTTATGTATTTTAACATCAAAATTTAGATAGAGCTTTAAATCATATACATAAATAATTTAATTAAAGAAAATATAATCATTGCTTGGTTTTCATCCTATAATTATGAATACATGTGTATGCATTCAAGAAAAGTGGGTATATAGTATGTACATCCCAAGAATACGATACTTTAAGTAGCCCTAAGGAGTTCATTTGATTACCTCACTTTCTGTTAACAATGACATATTTGCTTATGATTTTATACATGTGTGTGTGCACTTAATTAAGAAATAAGAATATTCTTTTCTATTAAAAATGCATGCATCCATAATTATTTAAGTCATTGAAATGGTTAGTCATGTGATTTGTAGCTTTCTTTCCTATGTTCATGTATGTAAATCTACATGTGTTTGAATGACAATGGGTATATAGTCTGGACATCCCGAGAATAAGAGGCTTTAAGTAGCCCCACGGAGGTCGTTTGATTACGTCACTTCCCTGGTTAATAAAGGCATGTACCCAATTGATTTTATTCATATGTATTTTGATATTAGAATTTGGATAGAGCTTTAATTTATATGTTCATATAATTCAACCAAAATAAGAATATAAATTCCAAATATGCACCTTCATAATCATTTAAGTGTGCAAAACATATTGTATATATAGTATACTTAAGATCAAGTCATATGCATGTTATATGTGATGGGAAGGAATGATTTGAAATGTATAATGTGGTAGTAGTTCAATTAAATTAATTTTAAGATGCCTTTCATATTGAATAAAATTGTTTAAAGTTAACCTAAACTTAGAATTAATTAAAAATTATATAATAAGCCATTCGCTAAAGAGAACTAAATCAAATTAATATGCTTTAGAAAGTGGCTTAAGGTAGGGATGGAAGAGAGAAATCCTCTTCCTTCTCTTTACAACACTTAGTTGTTAAGTAGAAATCACATGAAATAAAATAAAATACAAAGTAAAATTCACAAATCAATTAAACAACTTCAAGTGAAACTAACCCTTATGTGAAATTAAATAGCTTTCAAACTTAGAAAAATATAATTATAATGCCTAGTTAAGACATACCACACAAGACCTTAACACACATAATAGAATTAAGTCACTACTTTTAGGTCAATGTTAGGACAGTGTATGATACGATGTATATTTTGTTTTGTGATGTATTATTTTAGACAGGATGTTTAGGTGTATGCCTGCATAGGTAATTTTATTCCCTGAAATGTATTCTTAGGGATGTTTTCTGCAAACATATTGTTTTGAAATCTCATATGGTATATTTTGAAATGTTGAATCTATCGACTTTATAACTTTAGTTGATAACCTTACCAAAACACCAAAACCAATAGAGAAGCATCGACTTATGGTTTCAGATGAGTATTGAAATTTCTCTCTAGTACCCCTTATTGATTCATTATATGATAATATATATGATGTTAGGGTCAACACTTCACGAATTATAGTTCTAGATGATACATTGAGTTCGTTGAAATTTTCTAGCTCTTGCAAGAGATCAGTAAGATTGTTTGTGACATATGAAATATATTATGAAATCTCCCTAAGTACCCTATAAAGTAACTCAGTAAGTTATATGTTGACCTTAACTTTGTGTATGACTTAAAAATTTGTTAGAGAAAAATAGATTAATGAGTTACTTTATAGGGCACCTAGGGAGATTTCATAATATATTTCATATGTCACAAACAATCTTACTAATCTCTTATAAGAGCTAAAAAATTTTCATGAACTCCATCGATCATCTAGAACTATAATTCGTGAAGTGTTGACCCTAACATCATATATATTATCATAAAATGAATCAATAAGGGCGACTAGCGAGCAATTTCAACACTCATCTGAAACCATAAGATGCTTCTCAATTGATTTTGGTGTTTTGGTAAGTTTATCAACAAAGTTATAAAGTTGATAGATTCAACTTTTCAAAATATACCATATGAGGTTTCAAACACCACTTAAAGATATATGCCTAGTCATGTTTTCTACAGGAGATAATGTGTAATGAGTTGCTTAAAAATAAATATAAACACTTTGCTTGTAGGTTGCTTAAGCCCCTAAGCATAATCCATGTTAGGACAGGTGGGTTTGGTTACCCATGTGCAGGGTGCTAAGTCTAAATTATAAATATAATTTCTTGGGATTGTATGTGTGTTTAGCTAACCTATATTTTGTAAGTATAGTTAGATTTATTTTTTCCTTTACATAATTGTAATTTTATAATTAGGAATTAAGATCAGTGTTATGGGGATTAAGATGCATAGTGGCTAGAAGGCTTTATCCTGTGAGGTCGTGTGATGCCTTTGGAGGGTAAACCAAATCAAAGGAGGAAGATAAGGTGGATAAGAAGATATGAAGAATGAAAACCCCTATAGAATGTATTCATTTATAATTATAATTATTCTTTCATACACCAGGTTGTATAAGGGTAGAGGCTAACCAAATTTTCTTTTTCGGGTTATACGATGGAACCTGACCGAACCAGCCTCTTACTCATTTTTGTAGTTTATAAAAGTAATTGATGATTTGTTTAAACTGCACATTAGGGTTGCATTTTTTTTCTTAGTTTCTTAATGATTGGTGCTTTAATGTGTGGCCTGAATGCAGTGAGCTCTTAGAATAAAATAAATTTTATACCCAACAAATCACTCATAAATAAGTTTTAAATAACTCATGATCTCACCATAAAGCTTAAGCAATAATCAAGATAATTAAAAGATTTGGAAACCCCTTAGCTATATGGTTGTATGTCTTACATCATGCATGTCATCTTGAGTCACTTTTTTGCAAAATGAGGGCCTCTGTCCTTACACGCATAGGGACCACTTAACCCATGAAGGCAACCCCTAATGATAGAGCTTCACCCACTCTCTTTTGATTTAACCAATAATTTACTTCATCATGCATTTAAGCATATAAAAAAATCCTAAAGCCTTCATTTAAATGATGTGTCAAAATGATATAAAATTTGAAAAGATTTTGCATTTGAAGAGTAAGTCATATGCTCATGCCACTCATGCTCTAATCTCTTAAAGAGTGGATTTTGGACATTAGTTTCTTTCCAACTAAATAACTACCCTAGCTATCTTTCAGCTCATAATACTAGACTACATAATTTTGAATCGTAGGAGGTGTTAGCTGGTAACCACTCTAAGTGGTTGTAAGCTATTATGTCCATCTTTCACTTAGATTTAGGTTATTTTTTAGCTCATGCTAAAGCTCCCTAGATTTAGGATCTGAGGTAGCTATTTCTTTTGGGCTACAAGAATAAATCCTCACCTCTTAGGCATTTTCATAACCTTGTGTTGGTGGATTATAAGTCCTAGCAATCTAATAAAAATTTAACTCAAATAAATAGGTCTCTTCAATTTCAAATATATAAAGCCAAACTATAGTGTAGATTGGAATGCCTAGTAGGCTTCCTAGTATCATGAGCATTCCCTACTACCTCCCTTTGGATTCCAAAAAAAAGTCTTCTCCTTGAACTTTCCTAATTAATTTTCCAAATCTAACCAATCCTTTGATAGTCTAACCTTAAAATTTTTTAAGATGATAATTGTCTACATAATCAAGAGTATTCTTATGGAATTTCATTCCCTGGGATGTAATCAACTATGGAGGATTTCCTTCATAGGGAACTATAGAACTCGGTTAAATATAAACCCTACTTTGTTCATCCATATAAGCAAGGGAAAAAACTCTGGTATATTCGAATACCCATCATGTCTTTGGAGTCCTTATTAAGTGATTAGGTCCATTGAAGGGTGATGTCTCTATCTTTCAAGATAGCACATTATACCTCAATTTCATACCCAATCATATCAATAAGTAACCCCTACGATTTTCATGGTATCCCGCATACATCCAAAAATAAACACCACAGATTTTTCTAGTGACACTATTGGGGAAGGTTCCTCTCTCCATCTCTAGTGGACAATTATCATCTCCAAGCATCAATAGTGGACTTGTATTTTCTTATAAGGTTGAGACTATCTTTCTTTCCATTGGCCCTTTATTCATTTCATTGTTAAGCATAGGTAGCCAGCATCCTTTAGGTTTTAGGACCTCACTCCCATGTAGGTCCAAAGAATCCTATTAGGCCCCCTAATAGGTAATAATAAATTGACTATAATGGAGATGATTGAATATAAGTGTAATAGAATTTGGAACATCTTACCACTAGCTTGGTAAAGTAAGGATCCATTTCATATTTTGCAAGGTCTTAAAAGAAATCTAAAGCAATATAAATAAAGACTTTTGCAAAAAATTTTAATTTTTTTTCATATAATAAAATTGGCTAAATAAATAACTTCTTTTAAAATCAAAATCAAACAAAGAAAAATCAAAATCTTTCAAAATTAATTGAACCTCACTTAGCCTACATAAAAATTGCTAAGTGAGTGTTCAACTTTTCAAATCAAATCAAATAACAAACCTCTTTTTCATAAACATATTTAAACCCATTTTTTAAAATTAAAACTAGCCCCCATTTAACATACATAAATTTGTTAAATGAGGGTCCCCTTTTCAAAATTTTAAACCAAACATATCCAAAATATTTTTCAAAAATAAAACCAACTCCATTTAACACATCTATATTGGTTAAATGATTTTTCCTTTTTTTTTCAAACCAAAATTAAAATAATGAACATACAAAATAGACTTCACTTAAAATACCCAAATTTTTTAAGTGAACGTCCCCCTTTTTTAAAATCAAAATAATATACAATTTGAACTCTATTTAACATGCCCATTTTTGTTAAATGGGAGTTCCCAAGCCAAAATATCCAATGCATATTTTTGAATTCCATTTAACATTCCCATATTTGTTAAATGAGAATTCAATCTCCAAAATTAAAACAAAATCACATATCAACAAACAAACAAACATACAAGTGAACTACATACCTAAATTTGTTAAGTGTGAGTCTCACTTCCAAAATAATATCAAACAATAAACATCAAACATATATTTAAAATGTATTTAACATACCTAAATTTGTCAAATAAGAGTTCCCCCATTTTTAAAATAATAATAATAAGAATAATCAAACAAATATCAAGCACATTTTGAACTTCGTTTGACATACTTAAATTTGTTAAATAAGTGTTCTCTTTTTCAAATCAAATTGACATATTAAACCAACAATAACAAACCATTAAGATAGAAAGCTTTCAAGCATATAATTGAACCCTACTTAGCATACCTAAATTTGTTAAGGGTCTCCAAAATTAAATTTCAAACAAAAATATATGATACATCTCCAAAGGTCTCTCCAAAACATTTGAACCCCACTCAACATACATAAATTTGTTGAATGAGGATTCTAAATCAAAATCAAAATCTTATGATAAAGTCTCTCCTCAAATTCCTAAATCTCTCCAAAAAAAATGAACCCCACTTAGCATACCTAAATTTGTTGAGTGTGGGATCAAATTCCAAAATCAAATTAAGAGTCAATGATTCAAATCAATCGTTCAAGGCAAGGGTCTAATTTAGTTTTATTTCAACAAATGCAGAGATAACAGCCTAGTTTCTTTGCCTCTTCTATGATCAGTCTCCCATCATGTCTGTTGGCAAGATGAACTTCTTATTGTCATCTGGTGTGGATTTGGCCTTGGATCAGGCCATACTAATGACCAACACTACACATGTGATTCAATTCGGGCATGGCTTTGAGGCTGTCAGAGTCGCATGTGAGGGGCCAGCCCTTACCACTGTCACAAGAGGGGAGGTGGCAGGACAAAAGCCACTTCTTCGCTTTGATATCTAGTCAAATTTTGAGTCCCCTCATTAAAGAGGAAAGCCCCTATGGTTCCCACACCCATTCAGTGCTAGTGTCAACTTCAGCATCAATGTCGGTATAGTTAGTTTCCCCCGCTATAGTTCTTATGAGGTTAGTACCACCTTCATTGTTCTTCCTACTCTAAAGGAGAAGGTTATCTTAGCATCTGAGATAGTCCCTTACACCTTTGAGGTTGGTGCTAGTGCTCGCTCCACCCCCACTCATTAGGATGCAACAACACAACAAAAACTACAAGATTATGTGGCACTATGAGTGTGAGGCAAGCATATCAATGATGTATTTCATATGGCTGAGGAGGGTTCCCTTCGTGAGACCTTGCCACTCTTGAGTGGTAGCAAGTTCCACCCCCTCTTAGCTTCATAAGGAGAGGATAATTATTATAGGATTGTAACATCACCACCATCATCTGTAAAGATTGAAACACTAACTAGGGATAAGAGGAAGCACTATGCTAGTCTATGGTCCATTCTACATAGAGTCGGTAGAGACCCACAGATTCTTCTAGTCCAACTTCTTACATGATTTAAGGAGTTTGATCCCTAGGAGTGTTAGGAGTCAGATTCACAAAGAGTAATCCATGGAGGCTAGAGTCACTGTCTAAGTGAGCAAGCAAGAGAGGAGGAAGTAAGCTAGATAATCAGCAGCCTCTGCTTTGATAGACTTTCCTTATCAGTGCCTTATCAAAGCCAATCATTCATACAACATAGTTCTCATCATCACCGTCCGATGTAAGAGGAGATCTCTGGCAGAGAGGCAGTCGATGTCCTTTTCATCACACCACTCCACTCACTGTTAGCCATTACCAGTCCAAGTCCTAGCATCCACAATCCCTGCAAACCTACATAAGTCCTAGTTTAGAGAGAGTCCCTCTCATTTTGTGATCTGACTATGGCCCAAGGATCTCGCTCCATCAATTCAACACATTGAGGTGAGATCAAGATCCCTCGCTTGACCTTCTACTCCAGCTGGGGTTTTGAGGGAGTGGCGACCCAAGAGTGTCATGGCCTATCTACGTTCACAGCCACTGGAGAGAGAGAGGATAGGGGACACCGACATAGTCACCATAATAGTGGAACCAGTTAGGGAGTGCACCCCACCAATGTAGAGCATTCAGTGTATTCAGTATGTAGAGCATAGTACTATGGTTATCCGACAACCAGTCTACATTCTAGTAGAGCCAGGCACGGTTGATGGTCATTCTTTAGATGACATCATAGAAGACTATCGCATTACAGTCAAGCAGATTATTGGTAGTGATCACTCAGATTAGGAGGATGGTAGAGTTAGCTTTGATCTTGATGAAGCTGGCATGTTGGATGATATAGCCGAGGTCCACATGGTTGACACCCAAGGATCCTTACAGTGGGATCAGCTTAGTTAGGAAGGTGTGTGGTCGAGGAAGGTGACACTTCTCACTCAACTCATCACCTCCTTCACCAGCTCAAGTAGAAGAATGACCAAATAGATAGGATGCATAAGAGTGTAGAGGAGTTGATGGCAGTGGCCTTTGCATTGCTTAACACAGCCCTAGTCTCATAGGCATCTATTATGGTAGCCGACCGGCTAGAGTTGGCGCATACTTTGGATCATCTTAGGTGCACTCCCATAGATGATTATGCAAGTAGTTTTCATAGGAAGGTCACAGATAGCACCTCCATGCATGAGAAGGATATCAAGCATATGGTGGAATCACAGGTGAAGGAGGTGTTGGCGCAAGCCAAGGGGAGCTCGTCCATTACCTTATGGACCAACCTTGAATAGTAAATTTGAGGTGCCTTTTTTTCTTGGAAACACATCCCTTCATTTAACATCGAATGAAATTCTTCTAGAAAATAATCAACTGGAGGCCGGGCTTCTTCATCCTATTTTATGTCGATCGCACCTTGAATGTAATCATTGTTACTAAACATGTGCTCTTCAGCATTGATTATTTTGTTAGAGTAATCACTTAGCAAATGACCGTTCCCACCATTTGGACATTATTGTTCTCCAATGTCACATTCACTGTCATCTGTGTCAAAACTCATTACGCTAGACATTATTTCGTATCCCTCATCTTCAGCTTGTAAAGGTGCAACATGACCGCCATGATATTCATCCATACTAGCAGAAGTTGAGGCAATATGATGAATATGAATAGGAGATGTAGATACATCTATATCATCAGTGCTGCACATTTAAATGCAGTGTATAAGACTAAAATAAAAAAAAATTAATTAGATAATCACTTCGAGTTACTTACCTATGAAAACCCTGATTGAGGTCGGTCTGATATGGTTCTTGTGGTAGTATACTATTTTGGACAGCTTCAGTTGGATGAAATTTAGCTTCAGTGTAATTATGAACTTCGCTATCATCAGCTCGTTTCAACTCAATTTTGACATACACAACTACACATTGTATACTTGCTGCATTAATGACAGACTCACATACTTCGTAATCATTTAATGGTGTAGCAATGAAACTGGCACCAATAGAAAATCTGCATATAAGATTAATCCTAAACCGTGTTGAATCAACTTTTAGTGACCTCATAATTCGATTCTATACGCTGCTAAAATCAGCCCGACGTGAAACTTGTATAGGATGATTTTTTCTACCAGTATACGTATGGAAGAAATCGTCACTAACACTTAGTTGGCCGCCGTAATATAGTACCAAGCATATTGTGTCTGAACTCATATTTGAATCAAATATATGTATCGAAGGTAGGAATGCTGAATAGCACACCTGGTTAAATAAATTAGATTCATGAGAACTATATGAATTGCTTAGAACACAATAATTAGCTATTTACACTATAGAAAAGATAGCTATTTTGGACAGAATAATCCATTGGAAATTATCAATCAAATATTCGATGACTTTTTAGTGACAAACTTTTCTAGTGAAAATTTTTGCAAAATAATAACACGCTGGCCCCCACTTAATTATTAGATTTGAAGGTGAATTTTTCATTGAAAAAGCCATCCCAAACTACTATTACTTAGGGCTGACAAATTGACTGATGACCCTACACTTCATTTTTTCCTTCGAGTTGCTTTATCTCTTTAAAGATGTGATTCCCAAGGTATAAAATCTCTATGAGAATGTGGTATTTTCAAAATTAAATAAAAGAGAGTTCCAAAAAAAATACCTAAAATCCACTTTACATTTGCCTGAAATCAAACATAAACCTACCTATTCACATAATACATACGATAACACACAAAAAATCAACATCATATTTGCATATTTTTCATTTTATAAAAAAAAGATCAAAAAACCACAAAAAATACCTAAAATATCTAAAATCCACATTACATTAGCCTGAAATCAATCCTAAAACTAGCTAATCATATAATACACTAACTAATAACTTAATAACACACAAAAAATCAACTTCATATTTGCATATTTTCCATTTTACAAAAAAGATCAAAAAACCTCAAAAAATATCTAAAATACCTAAAATACACATTACATTAGCCTGAAATCAACCATAAAACTACCTAATCATATAATACACAAACTAATAATATCATAACACACAAAAAATAAAAATCACATTTGCATATTTCTCATTTTACAAAAAAAATCAAAAAACCTCAAAAAATACCTAAAAAATCTAAAAACCACATTACATTAGCCTGAAAGCAACCCTAAAACTACTTAATCATATAATACACTAACTAATAACATAATAACACATAAAAATTAAAAGCATATTTCTCATTTTATAAAAAAAATAAAAAAAACTAAAAAAATACCTAAAATACCTAAAATCCACATTACATTTGCTAAAATCAACCCAAAAACTAGCTAATCACATAATATACTTGCTAATAACATCATAACACACAAAAAAAATAAAAATTACATTTGCATATTTCTCATTTTCAAAAAAAATAAAAAAAACTTAAAAAATACCTAAAATACCTAAAATCCACATTACATTTGCCTAAAATCAACCCTAAAACTAGCAAATAATATAATATACTTACTAATAACATCATAACACACAAAAAATAAAAATCACATTTGCATATTTCTAATTTTACAAAAAAAATAAAAAAAACTCAAAAAAATACCTAAAATACCTAAAATCCACATTACATTTGCCTAAAATCAACCCTAAAACTAGCTGATCACATAATATACTTACTAATAACATCATAACACAAAAAATAAAAATCACATTTGCATATTTCTCATTTTACAAAAAATAAAAAATACTCAAAAAATACCTAAAATTCACATTACATTTGCCTAAAATCAACCCTAAAACTAGCTAATCACATAATATACTTACTAATAACAATAACACAAAAAAAAATAAAAATCACATTTGTATATTTCATTTTACAAAAAAAGATCAAAAAACCTCAAAAAATACCTAAAATACTTAAAATCCACATTACATTTGCCTAAAATCAACCATAAAACTAGCTAATCACATAATATACTTACTAATAACATCATAACACACAAAAAATAAAAATCACATTTGCATATTTCTTATTTTACAAAAAAAAATCAAAAAACTCAAAAAATACCTAAAATACCTAAAATCCATATTACATTTGCCTAAAATCAACCCTAAAACTAGCTAATCACATAATATAGTTACTAATAACATCATAACACACAAAAAATAAAAATCACATTTCCATATTTCTCATTTTACAAAAAAAAAATAAACTAAAAAAATACCTAAAATACCTAAAATCCACATTACATTTGCCTAAAATCAACCCTAAAACTAGCTAATCACATAATATACTTACTAATAACATCATAACACATAAAAAATAAAAATCACATTTGCATATTTCTCATTTTACAAAAAAATCAAAAAACTCAAAAAAATACCTAAAATACCTAAAATCCACATTACATTTGCCTAAAATCAACCCTAAAACTAGCTAATCACATAATATACTTACTAATAACATCATAACACACAAAAAAATAAAAATCACATTTGTATATTTATCATTTTACAAAAAAAAATAAAAAAAAGCTCAAAAAATACCTAAAATACCTAAAATTCACATTACATTTGCCTAAAATCAACCCTAAAACTAGCTAATCACATAATATACTTACTAGTAACATCATAACACACAAAAAAATAAAAATCACATTTCCATATTTCTCATTTTACAAAAAAATAAAAAAACTCAAAAAATACCTAAAATACCTAAATCCACATTATATTTGCCTAAAATCAACCCTAAAACAAGCTAATCACATAATATACCTACTAATAACATCATAACACACAAAAAATAAAAATCACATTTACATATTCTTCATTTAAAAAAAAAACTCAAAAAATACCTAATGTGCGACCTGGGTTGGTCTGGGCCAATGTTTCACGCTTGTCATACGACGGCAAGCAACGATATTACACAGATGGTAAATTTCTGAGATCGGATGCTACGATCTCGGTTCGATTTTTAAAAAAATATTTTTAGGCCGCCTGTTAAACGAACGTGCTTATTTTAAATTATTTTTAGTGCTTAATCCACTAATTAAGATTTTAAATATACTTATTTTCAAAATTTAGCCATTAAAAAAATATTTTTTATTTACAACTTTGTTTAATTTTTAGTAGTTGATATAAATAATTTAATTTTGTACATTTACATCTATGTTTAATTTCCTTTTGCATTTTAAATGCTAAAATCAAACAAATCCTCAAACTACTAAAAGCTCAAACCGACTCCTCCCAAACCTCTCTATCTCTGTCTTCAATGGCTTCCTCCTTTCTTCTTCTATTCTTCCTCATAATCACTCATTTAGCTATGACTTTCTCACTATTAATCCTCGTCCACTATAACCGGACTACATGTCGTATGCACCACATGCGGAGAACGTGCCGTACTAGTCGCCGCCGAGCCGTTCTACTACACGCCGCCGAGTCGCATCTATTACTTTCACATCTCAGATGGCCCAATATGTCAGCTTCCCCGATCTTACAATCTGGTACATAGTACGTAACCACGCACAGTCCAGATAACTCTTCTTTCTTCTCTTTCTGCATGCGGTTATCACAGTCCAGATTTTTGTTAAATTTATAGTTTACGTATGTTACTTATAAATAATATTTTTTTAAATGTTTATATTAAAAAAAAATCTTTTTTGAATTATTTGGCTTAGTCAAACTAGCACATACGTGAATAGTTAAATAGACTGTTTTGTACATTGCTAAGGATGCAATTTCCATAAGCTCAAAAATTTTATATTAATATAATATTATTTATTTATACATTGTACATATTATATAGTATATTTAAAAATTTGTGTATTCTATTCTAACTAAAATATTAATGAATATAATTTCTTAGAGTTTTTTTTTCATTTGTAATTGAGAAATTTTAAAATAGACTTCCGTTTTATATCAAGTAAAATTAAAAAATGTATATCAGATAAGATAATATGATGGATGCCACTCAAATCATTGTCAATTGATAAGTACAATTAATATGGGACTATCAAATTGTTAATCTTGCAAGAATTGGTACCTTAGAGCATAATTTGAGCATTATAAGGCACTAACAATACTTGTGTGATTTTGAGTTTAAGGTTAGGACTGTTATTAATCAAATTAATCATAAAAAGATTTAAATGTGGTAATTATGCTACCGTGTAGCGATTCATCACTCACATATTTGCAGATTTTATTAGCCTTAAACATACATCTCTCTTTGTTAATTCTAATTTCATCTATGAAAAAAAATATGATTTCGTTCAAAATATAATAAATTATATGGGATTTACATACATACACTCTAAATCATCTATATTACATATTTAACACTCAAATATCAAATATTACAAAAACAACACTCAAAACATCATAATAACATTTTTTTCAGATAAATTTTAACCCCCGTCGCTAACCCTGGTGAAGGATGTTGCTGCCGGTAGGGCTAGAATGTATGCTCAAAGAGGAAAGAATATTACGTGTGAGGTGTCCGGATGCAATTTGCATCCGGTATCAAATCAAAGTGCATATTTGGTATTTAATTTATGCTACAAGATTCTGCGATTTGATTGGTCCTGAATTATTTTCTGATTACCGACTAGATATTTTTTTCTTACGGGAGAGGCATCTCCCAACCTATGCGAGCCTTTTCTCAACTTTGTCCCAACTAATAATTTTATAATAAGTGGCTATCCATAATAATGTATACTATTCATGAACACTAGGAAGCAAGAAGATGACAGCAGAATCCCATAAGATATGATTAATTCTCACAATCTTAAAATCATCCTCTAAATCCCTTTTAATATATTTTTTGGAAATCAAACTTTCTTCTCAGAGATAAATGAACATATATAAATCCTTATCTCATAGCCAAATAATTAGCCTTACGGACAGAGAAAAAATTGATGAAAGAAACTTACAGTATAAAATAACATCAGAAATTTGTTCCAAAAGCTCTTTATGTTTTCTAATAAAAGATGTTTCATGAGTTAATTTCAATATTGCAAGATCCTCACATAAGATCTTAAGTGCTTGCGATGAATTCTTTAGGTTCTCCTCCAGGACTTGTTGGTTCCCTTATTGCAGTCATCCTTGCTCTTTCATTGGCTCTATTTACTAGCAAACCCATGTTGAATCCCTTTCAGCTAGTTGGCATAAATCCCTCTATGCTGCATCTGTGAACTCCAGAGCCCATCCCTATGGCTCTTCCTACACTGTCAGCTACATCAGAGTCTTGAAGTTCTTCCTCCTAGGAGCTCCTCCAATCCTCCAAGTGGGGATCTCTACTCTTCCATCCCTAAATACTTTCTGATTAGAACTCCTCTATGATTTCTCCCGTGAGAAGTTAAGCTTCGTTAACAAGGTGTTATTTTGTAATCTCATTGTTCATTTTGCGAAACTTAAATTTTTAAAAATATAAAACTTTCTCACAAATTTTATCATCAATCAAATGAGGGAGTTGATTTAATTTTTATGCCCAATTTTTTTTTATTTTTTTAAAATTGTAATTAATTTATTCCTAATAAAGTCAAAATATATTAAATTACGGTTTTCTTAAACCTACTAATTTGCCTAAATTTTAAATTGTTAATATCTGAATGATCTCATCTACTAAATTAAAAAAAAAAAAAGTTTCTTTTAGGAATTCACAGAAATAATTTAATTTCGCATCTTTCTATTTATGTTTAAATTCTTTTTTTTTTTTGTAATTTCTGTATATGAAATAAAGTCTCGATTTTTAACTTCCCTAATAAAATCAAACGAAATCCTAAAGGCAAAATTTTTAAACTAAGCATCATTACTGATTTAATTAGGTAATTAGGCAGGATAAAAAAATTAACAAAATAGACACGTGATCGGGGATGCCTAGTTGCTTGCCGCCGACCGCTAATGGCTCTTCCCTTTTGAAAAACCGAGCTACGTCGCCGCAAGCTCGGGTTTCCTATCTTTTCAATCATCGTTTCTTCCGGATCTCGCTGATCTATGTGAAAAGTCGCGGGAAAGTAGGAAGAATTATTTTCGCCGATTTAGGTATTTCTAACCCTAAACGAAAAGAAATGTATTTTGTATGAGTTTATTTGGTTGTTAATTGTTATGATATTCATAGGAGAAGTGATCGATCCAAATTCTAGTTTTATTTAGGAAAGCTTCATTTTTAAGAAATATTTTTTTTATTTAGGAAGTGTGTGTAGTTTAATTTAGGGTTTAGGAGATCTATAATCGACCAAATTATGCAATTTTTTATTTTGGAAAAGCTTCATTTTTTGCGCAATATTTTTTTTTTTATTTAGGAAGTGTAGTTTAATTTAGGGTTTAGAAAGATCGATAAATTGCAATTTTATTTAGGTTCATTTTTTAATGTTTTTTTATTTGTGTGTATGTGTAGTTTAATTTAGGGTTTAGGAGATCGATCGATCAAATTGTGCAATTTTATTTAGGAAAGCTTCATTTTAAATGTTTTTTTTTTTTATTTAGGAAGTGTGTATGTGTAGTTTAATTTAGTGTTATGAAGATCAGAATTATATTAGATATGTGTGATTCATGTTCGTTGAAAAGTTAAATGTGCTTGATGCTTTTTGTTGAATATCTTCGTGTGATGTTTTTTTTGGCAAAGGAGGTTGTGGTGTTATAAAGATTTGTTTTCAATATCTGAGATTAATGCAAAAGAGAATGATTGGATTTTATAAGTGTGATGTTGCATAAATTGGGTTGTCACACAAGATTTGATTTTATTTGCAGAGTTGGATCATGGTCTGAAATATTAGATCGAAAGATTGCTTGAATGTAAGTATTTCACATCTTCATATATTACATTTTGTGCGTAATGTAGCATTTGAATATGTTCCGTTATTACAAGTGATGAGTTATTGTATGTATTGTTCTTTATTATGATGGTGAACTGAGTAAGTGATGAGTTCATTCCAACATATAGGTGGGAGAAATCGAATCCAAATTTCACGATGATTAAATTTGAGGAATTACGAAAGAGTTATGAGGTCGGAAGTTAGATCCATCAAAATTCTCTGTTAATCCGGTGGGTCATTTTCATTGAACCGGATTTATTGCATACACATTATGATGAAATTTGTGAGGCTATTATTAATGATGTAGCCTATGGTGTATATCGAATTTGGGAACTCCACGGAGATAGTTGGTTAGCAACAATCGTCAAAGTGGTGGAATCACCACCATTACATAACACCACCTCTCGATATACTGGAAATATATGAGGCGAGAAGAGAAAATGATTATTTTACCAAGACAAGCTCGCCATATGGTGAGGTGACCCTCAAGATAATGATGTGAACCCACCATCTGATGTAAATGTTGAATATGAAACTATGCTAGTGGAGATAGTAGTGATGAGGATGATGATGATATTGACTCGAAGGCGATGGGAAGCAATATCCCATACATCGAGATTTGATTGTCGATTACAAGAGAACGATATACCGAGGAGCATTTGATGCATAATAATGATTATATGCGCGTTCAAACCACCGAGAATGGGATGAAGACCTTGCATTTGATGGCCATCGATGATTCAACCTTCGAAGATGAACCATCCTGATGTTAGGAAGGTATGTTAATGATAAGAAGCATAATTTGCTATTGGTGGTGGTCGATTATAAACAATGTTGAATATATCATATGACAAGCAAATTAAGATTTAGTATGACCCGCCATTCTCGATGAGATCATGTTTGTGGCATTTACATGCCCGCCGTTTGAAACTTGGAGAATTGCGGCTCTCCTCATAACTATAGCCACTCAATTCTTAATGGAGCAATGCACATAATTTATAAGTTATTTCATCAACGAGCCGGATCTCAAGCCCGTGGAGATTATAGGTGAGAAGTCGTTCAATACAGTTTATATGAAGGCTTGGGATGACAGGCGCGCTAAGGCTATTTTTCAGCTGGGAGGAATCTACTGATCATTGGGAAAATTTATGGTCATGTTTGCACATCATGCTCATAAGAATTATAATCGGTAGATTCTACATGTTTGTCGTTGAGCCGCCAATACATGGTTGGCGATTGTCGCTGCCCGGTCTCGATGGGACTTTTCTCAAGGAAAGAGGCACCATACTTATCGGGGATGAAGATGGGGTTAGCCTTGATGGTTGAATAACATCGAGTCTTGGATTTGCAAAACTCTTGTGACTTGATCCCATTAGTGTATACGAGGGGTGATATATGCTTCATCTCAGATAGCCATGCAGGTCTTGTCCGTGGCTGTCGAGAAATATTCCCATGAGCTGCTCATCATTTCTGTCATGATTGAGAGAACTTCAAGAGAGAAGCGTCAACTGGCATAGATGTCAATTCATAAATGAAAATGTTGCGAAATACGATGACATCAATTTTCAAAAGGAACATATCGACATTAAGAATATTGCGAGGCACTGTTGGCCAAGGATGTTCAACAGTGGACTCAAACTCATGATAGCAGTGCGACTTGATGATAAATGCAAAGAAATTCAACGATGTGCTTAAGCGTATCGGTTTACCTATTCAAGCTCTAATTATGACAGTGTACTATAATATAGTTTCCTTTTTCATGAAACATCTTGAAAAGGCTGCTGCTCTAGAAAGGCAATAAGAAAACTTATTTTCACCTCGCATTAAAGCTACACTTATTGCTAATGAACGTGAGGCATGAAGATTACTGAACTGTAGATTAGATGTCGAGTATCGTGTTTGATGTCAACAATCAAACCTACAAAGTTGAAGTTCGAGAACTATGATCTAATGCGTAGACAAGGTCTTATACCTACCTTGTCACACATGATGCAGTTTTGAGCCATCGCCACTAAACCACGCGATGTCTCTGTATCGTTTATAAGACCTACTAGGGAGAGTTTCAGATACACGGAGGAGGGGCGATCACATCACAGAAGGCGCTATGAAACTTATAACCCACACATTAAGCAAAAACGAAGGCCAATAAGCGTGATTTAAAAATACCATGGATGAAACATTCCAAAAGTTCCAAGGCATGCCGTTGTAAGACTATTGTATACAGGTCAACGTGTGGGCCATGCACGAGTGTGATGTCAGTATGTTTGATGTCATGTTGTGTGTTTATGCTATTGTTGTATTAGTCACTGTACTTGTCACTTTCAAGCGCATCTTTTGATTAGTTTTATCATGAACTTGTTGAGAGTGTATATTTCTTTGCTTAGTTTAGACATGGTGGAAAATAAAATTATCAATTTAAAATTTAAATCTAACATCTCTCAATTAATAGCATCTATTTTTATAATTTTTTATGCCTTCCTATTTTTATGTATGTCTTTATACAGCTAGGATTTATTTTAGTCATTTGACCCACGAATACTCTGAATTACAATGCAATGTAATACTTTTTGAAATGCTGACTATGTTGTTTGCCTCAACGATACCAGGTTAAGATGTTCGATGAAGCCCCACCCATGCGAGGAGGCCACCGAGGATTTGTTGAGACTACGGTCCACATCGAGGGTGCATAGATATGGTAGACATAGAGCACGATAATTCTGACGTTATTTTTGAAGTTATTTTTGGCCAATGCACGCAGCTTGTTATACTAATAGTATGCATGCTCCATTGATTTTAGGTTTGAGGGCTCCTTGCGATGTTCAAGGAATGGCTGTTAATTGCCCTCGATTCATGGGTGCATGCGAGATGTCGTGACATGTTTAGATGCACATTAAGTGGATCATCACTTATGACGATTAGTGGAGCTGGTGCCCGCAGACAACATATTCGACTTTGCTATTGGTGAGATGACGATCACAAAGATGTTACGATGATCTTGGGCGTTGATGGCCCTCCTCTTATGGCGTGTTGTTGTTGGTGGAGTGAGACGGTTAATGGATGAGTTGATCGATAATCCGTAAATCGTATGGTGATCCGATCCATCCACATATCACCGAGTTTCATATGTATGCATGCTATGTAGATGGGAGGTGGACTGGAGATTCATACTTAGATCTGCCGAGCTCCATTATTATGCATATAAGCATTGATAGTATGATCTTTTCTTCTTCCCGACACTTGTGCTCGAGGTCCACTGGTTACCATTACTAGATATTCATTCTTAGTTTCAGTTGGCGATTTTCTGAGAGTTGCATGAGGCTAAGTCAAGCGCAAAGAACATAGCAGATGTCATTTACCGCAGGTATTCTGGAGCACATTCATGTTATGCATTCCACCTTACGTGTTCCCTATCCCGCAGACATTACTGATGGTCTTAGCGTTGGATGTCACTGGAATGAAGGATTTGTTTGAGAAATGCCAGCATCCAACATCAGAGTATGCAGGGATGAGTTGGATGGACTTCTGCAGAGTCAGGTACGCTAAATAATTGTCATTTTTACTTGTTTACTCATCATGGAATTTCAATGAGTAACTTATGGTACATGTGCGTGTCATCCGGGAGCCATATGGACATCGATCCGCGACGCGACGCAGATATATGTTTGCGTGGAGAGGAGATATGGCTACCGTGAGTACCGGAAGAGGGTAGAGTGGCCCCGCCGCATGTGATCGTACGCCGCATGCCTCCCATGATTGATGTGACCCGATAGATCCATCGCTTGTTCGGTTGATGGACGAGGCGCCGACGCTGATTGAGTGTACCACCACTCATACATTGCATGGGAGCGGAGTTGAGTTGTGACATTGGATTCAAAGACAGATGACGGAGCCGATCAACCCTTACATGAGGTGGTACCGATCTTGGACTTCATTTTATATGCTGAAGGCACAGCTCACCGATATACTACTAGCGCCTGAGATCCCTCGATGGTAAGTCTATGTGAAATTACAATTTGCTTTCCCTTGTTACAATGAAACCGATATAAATTTACTTTCTTCGCAGGAGTAATATCCCCTATTGAAGATATATTTCGCCACTATTTCTCAGATGGTGACACATAATTTCGTAAATCCATCGACGATTATGAGTGGAGTATCCATATACGCCAAAGCAGGGATGTTTACCATCATCCATTCACGCCACCCCATATTAGGGATGCAATGTGGTCTCAATGAACCCATGGCATGCACCGATCCCGCCACATATGCTCCATCCGTCATTCCACATGACACCGCCATATGCAAGAAAATTACTGCATTGCCATCTCAAGCTCCGAGATACCACATGTTACGACTTGGGATAAAACAACAAGTGGACGGAGGAGGATTGTCGAAGATCATTTGTGATCGGACGCCGACCACCACCTCATTACATTACACTCGGTAGCGAGCGCGATTCCACGCGCACATCGACGACGATAGTTGTATTTTTTTTAGCGCTTTATGTCATGTAGTCGTGATTTTTTATTTGTTATGTCCACTTATTCATTCCGACAACAATTATACTTTTGTTTGTTATCAATTTAGTTTTATTTGGTTAACTCACAACTATTTAGACTCATACCGAAAAAATTAATATACTTAGAATGTTTAATATTATCAAAAAATCATATGTATTCAACAAGCATTGTATTAAGATCACACAATCGAGTGTTGTCGTAATATTTTTAATTTTTGCAACGTCAAATTTTTTACATTTTCAAATATATAGACTCTACCTTTTTTTTAAAAAAAAATATATATTTGCAAAAATTGGGCGAGATCCGTCAAAAATTATCAACATAAAAGTTGTAGAATTTGTTATTATCTTTCCAACGATGCTAAACACGCCAAAATCCGACAACTTATGAGCCTGATATTGCCAAAAAATGAGGGCTGCATCAATATTATTATTTTTGCAACTTCACATCTCACACATTTGCAAAAAGCTGCCGCTAGATTCTAAAAGCTATCAACATGAAAGTTGTAGAATTTTTCATTATCTTTCTAATGACACCAAGTACGCTAAATTCTGACACCTAATGAACCTGATATGTTCAAAAATAGGATCATTCAATTTTTTTTTAAAAAAAAATCTTGGCCACGGGCGATCGGCCGATCTCCTAAGTTACCCGCCTCCCTCGACTAGGCCTATTTTGTTAATTTTTTTTATCCTGCCTAATTACCTAATTAAATCAGTAATGATGCTTAATTTAAAAATTTAGCCAATCCTAAACTTCTAAACCCCTACCCTCGTAGCCAAACCTCTCTCCATCTGATTTTTCTCTTCAATGGCTTCCTCTTCTCTTCTCCTACTCTTCCTCATTGTAATCTGCCACGGCACTAGCGATGACCTTCCCACGAGTGCCTATTGATCCCAGACTCCACCTTTGCCGCCGACTTACACTTGGATCAGGTGTGTCATATACACCACCGAGAACACACCGCACTACCACCGGCCGCCTAATCCGTGAGTACTACCTTCGCCGCCTATAGTTCCGACGCGTGACCCAACCCGCCGCCGCCTCCTGATCGAATGGTACCTTGATTCCTGGTACAGCAACAGTCACCTTCGTCACCAGTGGCGGCAATATTTTCTGGCGTTCTTCTCCCTGCTTTGATTTTGGTATTATCTGTCCTACTTCTTTGTTAGAGAGAGAGAGAGAGAGAGAGAGAGAGCCAATTTATTTGAATCACAGTCAATATTACTCTCGTTTCTTCTCTTTTTCCATGAGGTTATTACTTATTAGTGTATTTTTTTTTTTGTTGAATTTTGTTGGAGGAATGTAAGGAAAGTTTGGCAAGCACTTTTTGTTAAATTATGCACATATATTATTACTTATTAGTGTTTTTTTTGTTGAATTTACGTATGTTACGTTCGTTGTTGAGGTTAATGCTTAAATTTTGATATATATATATATATATATATATATATATATATATATATATATATATATATATATATATATATATATATATATATATATATATATATAAGGATTTACTCAAAATTTTATAATTTTTTTTTATATGAAGTATCAAATTAGTCATTTGTCTATTCAAAAAATTTCTTTTATTTTTTATTTTTATCCTAAAATATAAATTTGACTCTCTCGAAAATTAAGATTAGTTCTATATATATATATATATATATATATATATATATATATATATATATGTGCATAATTTAAACTCTAGATCTCTCCATTAAAAATCAAAATTTTCTATCACTAACCTAAAATATAATGCACAAATTTAGCTTATATATACTCACAAAGAATATTTTTTATATGTTTATATATAAAACAAACATTTTGAATTATTTAGTTGTGTAAAACAAACACCTACATGATTAGTTAAAGAGACTGAATCCGTACATTACGAGCAGATGCAATTTTCATAAAAGTTTTTAAATTTATTTTAAAAAAATAATAAAATATTATTTATTTATATATTATACATATTTTAAAGTATATTTGAAAAAATTGAACTCTATTCTAACTAAAATATTAATGAATATATTAGATATTTTACCTAATGCATTTTAATATTTTGAATTTGAATTTTTTTTTAAAATAGACGTATATTTTATATCAGATAAAATTATATATATATATATATATATATATATATATATATATATATATATATATATATATATATATATATATATATGTATATGATAGATGCCACCTACATCGTCATCATTCGATAAGTGGCATATGAGACTATCAAATTATTAATCTTGACGAGCAGGAATTGATAACTTAGAGCATAATATGAGTTTTATTGGGCACTAAGAACAGTTGTGTTATTTTGAGTTTAAGTTTAGGATTGCTATTAGTTAAATTAATCATAAAAAGATTTAAAGGTAGTAATTATTATAACCTCACTTGTAGATTTTAATTTTATTAAGCCATGTCTATCTTTATTAATTCTCATTCCATCTAAAAAAAATATGTTTAATTCAAGCATAAAATAAAGTATAATAAATAGTTGCAAGAAGATATAAAAATTCTATTAAGTACTTGTAGGCTAAGCTTGCTCCCACATCCAGTCTATTTTAACTTCCTAGATACATATAATAAAACAATCATGTCTAGAGAATACTTTGAGAATAGAACTAAGCTCTTTATGGTTGGTATATATTATGAGTGCATCTCATAACCTAAAGTGATAGGAGAAAGGTCTTTAGGATGGTCAAATGATATGCTCAAAGGTGTCAATCAAACTCAATATCATCTATCTTTAAGTATGATTCACACAAAATATCAAATGAAGATATTAAGGTGACAAGTAGTCTAAGTGCGGGTTTATACCATCTGAAAAAGTTGATGCTAACTCTGGATGACCTAGACAATAATATAGAGTGCCTATTTTGAGATGATGGCCTAGCGGATTATCACTAAAGTTTGGCCATAATTGTCACCTGCAATGTTTGTCGATAATATTCCTCTGATTCAAAGGAAGGTAATTAATACATATTCCTTGTGTCGTGCCAATAACTTGAAGTGTGATCATTAATACTTTTGTGAAAATATTTTTATTTGCGATGATGTTTGTCATGTGTGTGATCTGTTTGATTTGATTTGAAAATGTGATACTTACTTAACAAATTTAGGTATACTAAGTAAGACCCAAATGTGTTTGATATTTTGTTTTGATTTGAAAATGAAACCCTTACTTAAAAAATTTGGGTATGTTAAGTAGGGGCTAAGTGTGTTTGGTATTTTTATTTTGTTTTGATTTGAAAAGAAAAACTCTTATTTAACAAATTTGGGTATGTTAAATAGAGTTTAATTTATTTTTATGTGTTGTTTGATGGTGAAATTCTCATTTAATAAATTTGGGTATGTCAAATAGAATTCAAATGTGTTTTGATTTTTATGATTTTGGAAAAAGAGACTTCTACTTATTAACAAATGTAGGTATGTTAAATAGAATTCAATTTATTTTGGTTTTGAAAGAAGGAACTCTCATTTGACAAATCTGGGTATGTCAAATGGAGTTCAAATATATTTTGATGTTTTATAATTTTGGGGAATTCTATTTAACAAATGTAAGTATGTTAAATAGAATTCAATTTGTTTTAATTTTGAAAAAATGAACTCTCATTTGACAAATTTGCGTATGTCAAATGGAGTTCAAATATGTTTTGATTTTGTGTGTGATGTTGCTTTTGAAAAGAGAGAGCTCTCAGTTAACAAATTTGTATATGTTAAGTGAAATTCAATGATATATTGATTTTCAATTTTGTTTTGATTTTGAAAATGGAACTCCACTTAACAAATTTAGGTATATTAAGTGTGTGGTTAATTTTTTTTATTTATTTATGAAAAGGTGTTTGAAATATTTTGAAGAACTCTCATTTAATAAATTTGGGCATGTTAAATGGAGTTGGTTGATTCTATTTTGAAAAATATAAAAACAGTTTGACAATGCATATTTGATTTTGAAAAGGATCCTCATTTAACAAGTTTAAGTATGTTAAAATGAGGTTGATTGTCTTATTATTTGAAAAGAGGTTTGAAAGTTTTATATTTTGTAAACTTTATGTTATGTGAAGTGCATTTCAAAAAATGATTTTATTTTGGAGAAGTGCTTTTAAAATTTTTGCAAAAGACTTTATTTATTTTATTAAAACTTTCTTAAATATGGGACGAACCTTGCCTCAGCAAGCTAGTGGTAAAGAGGTTCTAAGTTTAGTAATCTCCTCTTACTGGTCAATTTATTTTTTTACCTATTGGCGGACCCAATAGGGATTTCAAGACCTACATGGAGTGAGGCCCTAAAACTTAAAGGATGTTGGCTAGCTTTGGATGAAATAAGTTAAGTGCCAATGAAAGAAAGATAGTCTTGGGCTTATATAAAATATAAGTCCACTATCGATGTTTGGAAATAATAATTATTTACTAAAGATGGAGAGAGGAACAGCCCCCAGCAGAGTCACCAGAAAAATTTGTGGTGTTTATTTTTGGATGTGTCTGTGTGTGTCTGTGTGTGGCGGGGGAGGGGACACCATGTAGATCGTAGGGGATACTTATTGATGCGATCGAGTACAACATTGAGGTATGATGTACAATCACAAAAAAAAGAAACACCACCATTCAATGGACATAATCACCTAATAAAGACTTCTAAGGCATGATGGGTCTTCGAATATTCAGAGATTTTTCCCCTACTTTACATAGATGAATAAAGCAAGGTTTATATTAAACTAGGTTCTAAAGTTCATGGGAAGCCTCCATAGTTAATTACATCTTAAGGAAGGTGAATTCCTTAGAATACTCGATTAAAGTAGACAATTAGGGTCTCTAAAGATTTCAAAGTTAGGTATCAAATGATGATTATATATGGAAAATCAATTGGGATAGGTCAAATGGAGAGACTTATTTTGGAAGCCAAAAGAGATGAGTAGATTGCTTATGATACTAGAAAGCCTAGTGAGCATTCCAATCTATCCTATGGTTTTTTATAATTTTGAAATTGAAGAGAATTATATGTTTTGAGTTGAAATTTTATTAAATTGCTAAAGCTTATAATCCGCCAACACAAAGTTGTGAAAATGCCAAAGAGGTGTGGATTTATGCTTGTAGCATGAAGGAAATAACTACCTCAGATCTTAAATTTTGGGAGCTTTAGCATGGTGCCAAGGCAAGACCTAAATCTAAGAGAAAATGGGCATAAGTTTACCTCCACAAGAGTGGATAAACCACAGAGCTTACATCTAGTGGCACCAACTAACTCCTCCTACGATTTTAAAACCATGTGGTCCGGTCATATGAAATTACAAGATAGTTGTGCTGTTATTTATTTAGAAAAGAGACTAAGTCCTAAACCCACTCCCTAAGAGACTAGAGCATGAGTGGTATGAATAATGACTTAATCTAATGCAAAATATTTTCAAATTTTATTTAATTTTTAACACTTCATTTGGACAAAAGCTTTAGGATTTTGATGTCTATATGCATGATGAAATATAGTTGTTGGCTAAATCAGTGAGAATAGGTTGTTCTCCACCACAAAGGATGCCCTCACAGGTCAATATTCTCATATTGTGCAAGGATGGAGATCGCCCAATTTCAAGGAAGAAATAATATGCATTCATGATGTGAGACATACAACATTCAGCTAAGGGGTTGCTAAATCTTTTAATTATCTTATTTAAGGCTTTTATGATGAGGTTATGAGTTATTAAAATTTAATTATGAGTGATTAGTTAGGTTAAAAAAAATTATTTTTATCCTAAGAGCTTAATCGCTTCTAGGCCACACATTAAAGCATCAATCATAAGAAACTAAAAAGTATGCCATTTCTAATGTAGAATAAACACAACATCAAATAAATTTATAAAACTAGTGCAAATGAATAATAATGATGAGGCACCGCATAACCCTAAAAGAGAAAGCATGGTGAGCTCCACCCTTATACAACCGTATATGAAAGAATAATTATAATTTTATTAAATGCTATGGGGGTCTTCTTTCCCCTTATCTTCATTCTTTCATTTGATTTGATTTTTCCATTCTTTGGTTTGGATGTTTTGCTTTAAAGGCATCACATGGCCTCCCAAGATAAAGCCTTTTGCTCATCCTAATCCCCATAACACTAATCTAATTTATAACATAAAATTATATTAAAAATAAAAAAGTAAATCTAACTACACCTATAAAATAGAGGTTAGTTAAACACACATATAACCCAAGCAGCTATATATATAATTTGGACTTAGTACTCTGCACATAGGTAACCAAGCCCACCTATCATAACTTGGATTATGCTTAGGATTTTAAGCAACTTGCAAAGAGAGTATTTGTATTTATTTCTAAGCATCCCTTAAGCACAATCCCCTCCATAAAATATGATTAGGTTAATATCAGCCTATCATCTAGTCTACTAACCATACACCCTAACATCCAGTCTAAAATAATATATCACAAAACAAAATATATATCATATCATACACCGTCCTAACTTAGAACTAGAAGTGATGAATTAATTCTAATGTGTGTATTAAGGGTCATGTGGCAAGTCTTACTAAGCATTAAATTTCTAAGTTTAAAAGAATTTAATTTAACTTAAAGGGTTGCTTTCACTTTAAGTTTTTTAGTTTATTTGAGGATTTTAATTTGTGTTTTCTTTTATTTCATGTGATTTACACTTAGCATCTAAGTGTTATAAAGAGAAAAAGAAGATTGCCCTCTTTCATCTCTAACTTAAGTCACATTCTAAAGCATATTAATTTGATTTAGTTCTCTTTAGTGAATGACTTATTAAATATTTTAATTAATTCTAAGTTTAGATTCACTTTAAATAATTATATTTAGCATGAAATGCATCTTAAGATTAATTTAATTGAATTATTATCACATGACACATATCAAATTATTCCTTTCCATCACATGTAACACACATATGATTCTAAGCATATCTATACATGCAATATATATTTTAGCACACTTATATGATGAATGTATATGTATGTTTAAATTTTATACTTTATTGATTGAATTATTTAATATGTGTAAATTTAAAGTTTATCAAAATTCTTATACAAAAGTACATAAGAATGAAATTAAATGTGTACATGCCATTATTAAACCGAAGTAAGGTAATCAAATGACCTCCTTGTGGATACTTAAAGCTCATGTTCCCAAGATGTCGACTATATACCTAACATCCAAATCTATGTAAATTTGCATACATGAACATAGAAAAGAAAACTCCAAATTACATGATTAAATGATTCAATCACTTGAACAATTATGGATGCTTGCATTTTAATATAAAAGTGGGATTCTCATTCTTTAATCACATGTACGCACACATATATGAAAACATAAACAAGTACATGCCATTGTTAAACCAGGGAAGTGAGATAATCAAATGACCTCCTTTGGGCTACTTAAAGCATCGTATTCCAGGGATTTCTAGATTATATACTTGTTTATTTAGATACATATGAATTTATAAATAAATAAGAGAATTAAAATCATGCAAAACTTGTATTTTATTTAATTGAATTATTTATGTATATGAATTAAAGCTCTATTTAAATTTTAATGTTAAAATACATAAGAAAGAAATCAAATGGGCACATGCCGTTGTTAAACCAGGAAAGTGAGGTAATCAAATGACCTCCTTGGAGATACTTAAAGCCTCATATTCTCGGGATGTCCAGACTATATACCCATTACCATTCAAACTTATGTAAATCAACATGTGAATAAAGGAAATAGACTTCATACACTTTAAACTATAAGCACATACATTTTTTATGCATTTATAACTATCTACACATGTCATCATTCATTTATAAGCTTTAAAAATATATTTATTTAATAGTGATAATAGCCACACATATATTAAATTAAATCAACACATGCAAGCTTTATATAAAAGAGACTTCATTTAATTTACTTAACTTAAAAAAAGATATGGATGCATGAAATTAAATGACATACAATATTTAACATGATTGAGAGGAATAATCAAATACAAACATGTGAATCATTCAATCAAATTAATTCCTAAGGATAATCATATTAAATAATATCTTTTAAAGTAAACTAAAGCTTCTTATTAATTTTAATTTTGGATTTTAATTGAAAAAAAGAAGAGAAAAATGTTTGTTATTTTATTCCATTCCCATGTTGATAATCTTAGTGTTTAAGCAAAAGTGATTAAGTTGATTTTATGGATTAATTAAGTTATAATATGCAGATTCATTAATTAACCCTTTCTTATGTCACCTTAACATAATTATCCAAATATTTGTGAGCCATCATGATATGCAATTGAATTGAAAAGTAAATTAGTAATGATCCTAAGAAATGAAAGAGCTTAATACAATTAGCTCACAATTAATGGTTAATTAAATTAAGAAATTTAATTAAGTACTTTTATGATTTTCTCACACATGTGGATTAACCATAATTTCTTTAATTTCTTTTAGGTTATTATTCACCTAAAGATCTATCCCTCAATTAGTTCATATGGGATTTTAGCTACTACTTTGCTTGAAACTCTATTAAAGATGTAAACTATAGTCTTTAAAGCTTCTCTCCTAAGTGATTACAGTAAAGAAGAATGATTTATCATACTCTAACCATGTCCATAAGGGTCCAATTTCGTCTCTCAGCTACATCATTTTGACTTGGTGTCCCTGGCATGATGTAATGAGGAAAGGTATCACATTCTGAAAAATATTTGGCAAAAGGCTATGGATGTTGTTCACCTGATCCATCATATCTGTCATAGTATTCACCACAATAGTCAGATTTGACAGCTTTTATTTTTTTTTTCAAGTTGATTTTCAACTTCAGCCTTTAAAATTTTAAGTACACCTATTGATTGTGATTTCTCTTAAATCAAGTATAAGTATCCATAATGATAATAATCATCTGCGAAAGTAATGAAATACTGTTGGCCATTCCAAGTAACTGTAGAGAATGGACTACATATATCAGTATGAATTAATTTCAAGATGTTTAAACTCCTATTAGTATCAACTTTCTTGATATTTGTTTGTTTTCCCTTGATACATTATATACATAGTTTATCATCTGCATCAAGATAATCAAGAATTCTTTATAACACAAGTCTTTCAATTATATGTTTAGAAAT
This sequence comes from Cymbidium sinense, assembly GCA_021442155.1. Taxonomy (NCBI): domain Eukaryota; kingdom Viridiplantae; phylum Streptophyta; class Magnoliopsida; order Asparagales; family Orchidaceae; genus Cymbidium; species Cymbidium sinense. The sequence continues at coordinate 71,600 of JAKCPB010000155.1, forward strand.
ATGTTCTAAATGCTTGTGCCATAACATATATGAATTCTCATTCATTAATTTTCGCTTTGTATCAAAACTGCTTGCATGCAATATTTCATTAATTTGTGAAGCAAAAATGTCTAATTTTGTATTAAGAGTAAGTACTAAAATTAGAGATATCTGATGATATTCTTGTGCACTTAGTTTTGATCTCTCGTCCTACACAATTTAATCTTTTTAAGATAAGTTATAATACTCAAAAGAAAAAATGGACTCTTAATGAGCTCATTGCTCAATGTGTGCAAGAGTTAGAGAGATTGAAATATGACAAAATAGAAAGTGCTCACTTAGCTACTTCCTCTAGTGACATTGTTACTAAAAGAAAATTGATTATTTTAGTCTTTATGTTATTTTAGGAGAATTTGCATACATAACATTCAAAACATCTTAATTTACATATTTAACACCCTAAACTTTATATTTATTTATCAACACTTTGAACCTTCAAAGCAGAATACCACCCAAGCTCGTTAAATCCTACTAGAAGCATTAACACTGCTAAATCTCCATTATGAGGGAGGACCGTTGTTCTAATATTGGCTTGCGTCTGTCATCTCCTTTGCTCTATCATGGTCATCCCAGTCATTATCAGCTTCAATTGTATCTAGCGAATGCCACAACGTTGCCTTTCAAACATAAACTCTACGCATAGAACAAATCACACATCTCAAGCCAATATGCATGTAGAAACCTAATAATCCAAATAACTAAATTTCAAAATCTTAAGAATGGTATATGAAGAACAAAACTTATAAAATGTTACATAACTAGAGCACAAGGCTAGCACTTATATAGATGAGTTTAGATTTGAAAATATAACATCAAAATAAAATGCTTAAACTACACAAACTTAACAATCAATGCAAATGAAGATCACAATATTTTAATTACCTCAAAACCTTAATATAAAGGAATTGAAATAAAATGAGAGCCATTGTAAGTAGAATTCCTTCTAATCAAATTGATAAATCAATCTCTAGAGTAATAGAGTGGCACCTAAATTGAGCGAAAGAGGGACGACATGGCACACATATAATTTGGTTTCAAAGGTTGATTATCGAAAACCTTGACATCTTGATGATTGTCAAGGAATGGTATAAATAAGCGATAAGTGATTACTTTAGATTACGGAAGGTTAATGGAGTTAGATTGGGGTAGATTTGATATATTAGAGATTTAGATGGCATGTATGTAATATTAAAATTTTAGATATTAAAATAAATAAGAATGTTTTGAGTACTTATGTATGTAACTCCCTATTTTTTAACTAAACCTAGAATTCACACGCAGCAATACAGCGCCGCGGGGATCAGAAATCTAAAATGACTTTAACTTCCTTCAAGGTCGTCGGTGTCGCCGCTCTTCACCGTGTTGAGGAACATTGAGTCATGAGGCGTAAGCTGATCTGCCAAGGAAGAGTACATGTATCTAATATCCTTTATCCCCTTATCCACATTCCTATTAATGCTAGCACCGCTTCCTTCACTCTGCATTGGGATATATCTTTGCATGTGAAATAATTATAAAATTAGTGGGAGTTTAAGTAGTTCGATGTTGTTGGGGGATTGTGTGGGGGCTGTTTGGTAGCAAGATTTGATCAGCGGGATCTAACCTAAATCCCGCCAACAGAAAAATGTGAAGTTCAAATCCTATAAAATCTTCGCTCCTCCATTTTTCTTTTGATACCGGATTTTGTAAACCGATGCAGCGGAGGGTTATTTCCAATTTATGCTTCTTTGCATGCCGGTGGTCCCAATGTTGTCTCGCCCTGTCGCATCTTCTGTTATCTTGGTCATGTGATGAAGGAGTGGCTTCGATGGTTTTGGTTGGAACGAAGGAGAGCTTTTATATTTTGTTATAAATTGTGATATATTTTGAATATTTGATAATAATGTATATTAATTGATGGAGAAATGTAATTTAATTTTAATAATTAATATTAATTTATTAAAAATTATAACTTTTGTAGCATTTATGATTTTAATAAACTTTTTCCCAAGTCCCGGATGTGAAAAGTGGATGGTTGGGATAGATAGTTGATAACAAGTGCAAAATTTGTCGAAATAATCATGACATGAATCTTTTAAAATATTTTGTTAATGCTAGTTCGTTCTCTGGAAGCGATGCACTATATGTCCTGAAAAGTGTGCAAGGACCATTGCATCGGTGCTCGTGTATAAGATTTAAACAAGGGTTCTCACATTATGGATGAATGTGGGCAAAAAAAAGTCTATGAAACTATAATTATGTTAGGAATTTGGAATACTTCCAAGTAAATTAATGGAATTAGTAGATATTATGGTTCATAAGAAGATAAATATTTTATATATTTAAAAAATTAAATGAGTTGGGGAGAAGACCAAGGAGATTGATAGTTTAGGTTTTAAATGTTGATATTCAGGTAGGAGTCGAATTAGAAATGATGTATGTGTGATTATAGATAAAATTTTGAAGGATAATATTATAAATATTAATAGGATTGAAGATATAATTATAACTTTAAAGATTGTTGTTGATAGTAAGATTATCAATGTTATAATTATAGCTTTGGAGGAGTGCATCTGGCCTGTTGTGTGATAGAAAAGTCTTTATGGTGCAAAATGTTGGCGAAAAAAGAGAAGCATATGCCTAAGCAAGTGTTGAGATGACTCAGTGGATGAGTGACTTTACTCTTAGAGATAAAATGCAAATGAGTATGTTGGAAAAGGTTGGAGTAGCTCGTGATAGGATTAGAGAGAGTCGATTTAAATGGTATTGCCACATAAAGCATCAGCCGTCCGGTGACTGGTTATGAGAGCAAATGTACTAAATTTTCCTTATGTTAAGAAAGGCTGAGGTAGACCTAAAAAGACTTGATTAAGATGTATAAAAAATGACATTAGTTTATTAGACTTAAATGAGAATTTGACACATAATAAGACAATGGAGAATAAGGATTCATGTAGCCGACCCCACAGTGGGATAAAGGCTTGTTGTTGTTATTGTTGTTTAATTAGTTGTAGTTATAATTAAATTTGATTAATGAAGACATTACTTTATAGAAGATATTTTTTATCTAATTTGACTAAATATAGTTTTTTATTTAACTAAGTAGAATCTTAATTAATGGTTATTTTTTAGTAAAACTTTTTAATTTCATTGAGATTTTTTCAGAACAACTAGTAGAACTTCAAGCGTTTGTGTCTTTGGGAGATATTACTCCCTATGAAATAGACAATTTCTAGCCAAGATAAGTGATCTATTGTGTACAAATTTTTTGAACTTTTAATCATAATGAGATTTGATTTTCTGAAATGAAGTTTGACCTTTCAATGCAATATTTCAAATTATGTCGTTTCACTTTCACTTTAGAGCATTTTGTATGTTCCCTTGAGTGGATGGAATGAGACAAGGATTTGAAATCTCCAATAAACTTTGAAGATACGTACTCAAGCCATAACTATAGTGTTTTCCTTAAATTCCTTCACCTTCCTTTATGTAAATAGAGCTTGAGTCTCATTCACCATGGGTCTATTCTTTGTTAGCCATTGTTTCAACTGATATAGACTTTCTTAAAAGTATGATTTAAAGTCTCTCAATTATGTGTTTATCCATCATCTATACTTGCTTAATGCTCTATGGGATTATTTAGCTTCCTTAATACTTCGAGGTTGACGAAAGAAAAGTCAAAGTGCATGACCAGACTAGAAAAAGTTATCAATTGAGGGTCAAGCCAAGATATGATCAAATAAGACACTAATGGATGATGATAATGCATTCATGTCATTGTCTAATCAAAATATTAGATATAAATTTAATTGAAATGATAATCATGTCATAAAGAGGTGCTAGAATGAGCTAGGGGTATAGATAGCCTATAATCGTGAAGGTTACTTAGAATGTGAATTTGAGCATAGTTCAATCTATTAAGAACAATAGGTTGAGATATGCTTTAGAGATATAGCGTGAACCTTGACCCATGCCAAGTCAAACCTATTGATTCAAGTGATTAATCAAATGAGAAGCCTCAAGTATAGTATGTGTTATATATAACCCTAGACTGAAGTTTAAATGCCAATACAATATAATGACCAAGGTATGCAAATGTCACTGACAATCAAATGAAGTTAGCTATTACAATTCTGGCTAGCATGTATGATATGCAATGCATGCATAGAAACTTAACTAACTTTGCTTGCCCACTAGTAGTTTTTACAGTTACTTAGTATTTGGGTGCATTAATATAATATAAACAAACTATAATATGTTAGGTTAATAGTAGTGAGCAGTGACATCAGCCAATGAATCTTGTAGCTTTGCATTAAGAATCAATTTGGGTCTACTAATCAAAGATCAGATAACTAAGATTGCACATGTGAAATCAATAATCATTGTTAGCTTATATTTAAGCTTTCCTAATGCATTGCACCCAAAGACAATCAGTTTCACCAAACCACATGCTCTTACTACAAAACCACCATATAGGTATACAACTAAATGTTTGCTTGTAAGAGTGTGTGCAATCCTTGGATTAAATATGGATGAGGCATAAAACACATCAAAATGTGCCTTGGGGTTGTAAGCACCACTAGTCTAAAAGACATTTGTTTGTGTGCAAAGGATGAAATAATAGGTGTGTGACAAATGTGAATGTGCATAGCATGCAAAATGACTAGTTAGTGAAATGTTCTAAAATTTATGCATGAGAAGCACTCATCTAAATCAAGGTAGTTCTACATGTCAAAGATCATGGATGTGAAATGTACACGTGAATCTGGGTAGGTTGGGGTATCAAGGAAACATGTGTGAGAAAGCACACAAATTGTTGTGGAGATCGTGTCTTAAGAAGTTCCTTGGTGGCAAGATTTGAATCAAATTTAAACAAATTCGAACATAGTTTTGAATAAAATTGAGCAAGACTTAAGAATGATTTTGAGAATCTTTGAATAGGATTTAAACAAGATTTAAACAGAATTTGAACATAATTCAAGCACTATTTGAGCAAACTTTTGAACAATATTAAATAGAATTTTGAACACAATTTAAGCAAGATTTGGGCATGATTTTAGACAAGATTTAAATAGAATTTTGGACAATGTTTAAGCATGATTTTGCTAAACATCAAAAAATGAAACTCTAAATTCTACAAGATCTTAAATCCTTCTTTGTTTTGCTTTAAATTGAGTCATTTAATCTAAATGTTTGAACAAAATTAACTATTTTAACTTGAATCTTATCAAATAGCAAAATGACAACTTTAATTCTCATAAAATCTTATTGTTTTTTAACTTCAAGCATTGCTTATCTATGGTATGGAATAAATGGATTAATATTAATTAATATTTGCTATAGTATCTTAATATTGGGATAGTGTAATGAATGTTAAAATTTTGAAATTGATAAAGAGAGTTAGGTGGTAGTAGATTAAAGTAAGATATTTGATTTGATTTGATTTTTAATTTATATGTTTAATTAGTTAAGGTATTTTAATTTAATTCAATATAATTCTTTGATTAAATTTTCTTATTTAAGTGGGGATTATCAACATGCATTTGAGGCAAATGCATACAAATTGATATTTGACTCATATGGGTCCGTTTGAATTATTTTGACGAATTGGTTGTAACTATGTTATTTATTTTACGAAATGGCGTCTTGATAGGGGAAATTTTTGTGTCTAAAGTTTGGTGGGCATGAAATCATGATTGTAGCTAATTTTATGGGTTGTGTTAGGATTCTAACTATGTTAAGCTAGGGACTTAACCTAGGAAGTTATCATGGAGCATAATTGAACTCATTAGAAGAATTTTTTTAGCGGGTTGCTTAGTTCACCTCTAGTCTAAACTAGAGGATTAGGTAAGGTTATTGTTCTTAGTCAAATGCAGTTGGTCTAAATTGAAAGTGATAGACTCAATTAGGAGGTTAGAAAGTAACTTGAGCTAACTAGACCCAAGTATCAAGTTTAATATTTTTTAAATTGTGATGCCGTGATTTTTTTTTATTTCAAGAAAATGTTCTTAGTAATTTATTAAAAGTAAGAAGGCTTGTAATGATAACAGTTGTTATACAAACATCTACCAACCTTATTTACAAACAATTTTTAATTTTGAAGTGTATGCTAAGTACACAATAGAGATTATTAATGTATTCTATTCATTGCATGTAATGAACTCATGCATATGCAATGTAATGATGCATGCCAATTTAGTGTATATTTATTATTCTTTAACTTTTGTTATGCTATTTATTAGAAAGGAAAGATCTAGGTTTTATTGTTAGTGGATTGAACAATCCACTATTTTTTAATGAAAAAATTAATTCTTAAATTTATTAAATAATATAAGTCAGTCAAACTTTTATTTTGTTAGTTATTTTTCCTCTTTAATATTTTATCATAAAGATTAAGTTTGAAGTTTCACATAGAGTGATTAATGTTGAACCATACAAAAGTACATTTAGAAAGAGACTTTTATTTCACATAGGATGAACAAATATGTTACAATATTCTTACGAAGTTGAATAAAAAAGGGAGAAAAGGGAAAATCTATCTCCATTTTATATGCCAACATATTGGCTTTACCCATCAATGTATTTTTTCTAGTCAAATGCTAGTGCTGATTTGCGGTCATTTAGCCACCTGATGTGTCTGGGTCCATGTGGTAATGATGGTTATAAGAATTGTTTTCGATGGTTATGACATGGGTGATTATAATAGGCTTAATAATGAGGGTTGTGATATTCACCTAATAGTTGAAACAACATCTTTAGATAGGGTTGTGGTGGGAAAATGTTGTCTATTTTTGATATAGTAGATAATTTGGCGATTGTAAAAAGGGAGAACTAACAACTCTTCACTATATATATAACTGGACACTTCCTAGCTAGAAGCTGAGCACTAATCCTTAAGCCTCACTCTCTCTTGAGTGTAAGAATAAATTTATCAACAATAGGCATCTAATCTACTTAACTCCTTATAAATGATATAGGCAACTTTGAACTTGCTTGTTGTTGGAAAATTTAAATCTTTAGTGGAGCCAATATAATTTGTGGGAAAATTTATTTAAGAAGGAAAACCTCACAAGTGAACTTAATTTTCTTCTAGTGATCGAATGCAACATTGAGAATAATATATTGCTCAGGAGAGAGCTACTATTTTGTAGTGGATTTAAAAACTAAAATAAAGAGAATTTACTTATTATCTTATTATTATATCTAAATGCGATATAGCGAATGATATACTATCTCAGGAGATTGAATTACTATTTTTCTATGGATTTGTGTATAACAACAAGATGGGTTTCAAAGTTTGTTTGATTTGTATTTCTAATTATTTGAATTTAAATTTTATTTAAATTTTATTTAAATTTTGAGGCACATGTTTCTATAAGGTCAAGCCCATATAGTTAATTACATTTTAAGAGTGTGAATTCTCAAAAAAAAATTTTATTAAAGTAGTGATGAACGATTTTATGATTAATTCAAACTTTAAATTCAAAGATTTGATGATTTTAGAAACTTAAAAGAGATGTTTAAATTTAAGAACTAAAGGAGGAAAAAAATAAAGAGTGCGATATCGAAAACTCGTAACACTCAAAACTATCCAAGTTTGGACTTTATATTTTGGCATTTGAATTTATTTAGTTTTGAGCTGTATGTTGGAATTTATAATTCATTAACATAAGATTGTGAATATGTTTAAGAGGTGAAGACTTATGATGTAGCCTAAGGGAAATTATTAGTCTCAAAACTTTGACTAAAATGAGAACTATTATTAAGTAGTCACTCAGACGTAATCTAATGATATGCAATAAGACTTATAGTTTTCAACTTCACTTAAAGTTGAAATAAGCCTGATTAGTCGGACTTACAATCTTGTCTAGAAGGTGACAATTAACTCATTTAGTCGCTTTAAAATCATGATGTCTAGTCACATGCATATGTAAGATATGTAAGATTGTTTTTTTAGGAAGAATCCTAGTCCTAGACATAGCCATTAAGTTTAAATATGTGGGTATGCAATCTTGCTAGACTAAATGCATCAAAATTTTATTTTAATTTATTTGTTAAATAAGTCACAACTTTAGTATGGTTAGAATGCCATGTCTTAGTTTGGCCCTACCTTAGTGTTGTCCTATCTCCTTTAGGTAGATGTTATCCTCAAAGATCAAGTGGCTCCTATTCATGCAATGGAGATAGAGAGCCCTCACAAGGGAAAAGAAGTAATATGAATGCATTTATGGTAACATAGCTTATGTGTTTCTATTTTATTTTAATCATGTCAGTTAATAAATTTTGTTTATAATAGAACAATTTCATTTATAATCCTAAGGTGACTCATCCAGGCATCTAATAATAATGATAAGTAATAGAAATAATATATCATAAATAAACATTTTATTCCATCCAGAGTGCAGGTAAAATAAATAATCATCAAATAAAACATCAAAACAAACAAACAATTATAAACAAATTATAAAATAATAAAAGAAAGTTCGATGTAGTTGGGTCCATGAAATATAATCACTTGAAAATAAAAAGAGAGTAGCAATTGAGCTTTGTCTTATGCATCCAACTTAGATCTTTTGACAGACAGACTTAGACTGTGGATCTTCTAGCTTCTACTTATTCTTCATCTATTTTTTTAGGTTCCGAAGACTATAAAGATTCATTCTTTTGGGATTCATTTTATTTATTTTCTTCATTTTTTGAATCCCACAAGCTAATAAATAACAATATTTTAGGACCAAAAAGGTGCATTTATAAAAAAATTAATGATTTTGTCCCTACAAAATATATGTATGTATGTATGTATGTATGTCTATCATTCCGACACTTTCCAAGTGCTATGTATGTATGTATGTATATGTATGTATATCTCTGTCTCATTCCGACACTTTCAAGTTTTATTTGTCTTGGTCACACTCAAAGTGCTTTAGTAATTTATATCATTTTATATTTTATAAGCAAGATCCAAACAAAATTATTACATTAAGTATTTATTAATATATCACAATGATATCATTGTTGGATTAGTCATAAAAAATTTACCAACAACACAAAACTATTTATGACTCAAGATACTCAAGATCAAAAGCTAAAGCAAAAGCACTTTGTAGAATTGTGTTGTGCTTGATCAAATGATCAAATGAATGAAGTTGCTTCGACATGGCTTTTTCATGTGGGGATTCTTTGCTTGACACAAATCATTGCCTAAGTACATCGATCTACCGCTGTTGCTTGCCTACTAGTTAACTTACAATTTTGCTCATCTATCTTGTTGACAACTCATCTAGTATGTGATATTCAATACCGTATTTAGTGATATGTTGCCGCAAAATCTGCTAATTATAGGTTGAGTAAGTCAAACGATTTAACGGTCAATTACACTTATTTCATATTGTTAGAATCTAAAAGGGTTTGGATGTCTAAATTGTTACACTCATTAACATATGAAGTTCCAAAGTATCAATGATCTACTAAGTAAGTATATTATTTTGCTCCTCATATGTGTTTTTTTGAGATAAAGTAGTGTGGGGATAAAATATATGGATATTGAGTACATCTTTGGATTAATTTGATCTAGTTTGATATAGAAGTTAATTGTCAAAGAGTACCTTATCATTCCGCATCCACTTGGCATAGATAGTTACAAGGAATGTGTTAGTAGGTTGAACTCCATCTTAGTTGGCATGCTCAAGATAACTTTTAGGTAGTTACACAAACTTGATGATAAAGATTGTGCTCACTTGGAAATTATAATTGCATCCTCATTGGATGGGTTTTGTATCATAATGATAAATTGTCATGATTAGATGGATTGCTTGATGGTTATGAATAAGTATGAGCTCCATGGTACCATGATGGGTCGAGTATATTATTCTATTCCTCAACATTGTTTTTTTTTTTACATATAATAGTGAGATAAATTTTATGAAACTTGAGTTTATCCTTGGATTGACCTAATCTAGTTAGATGTGGAAGTTGATTGTTGAAGAGTACCTCATTTTTTGATGTAACCGCTTCAAGGAATATGTTTAGACGCTTAGTTGAACTTGTCTTGGTTGGCATGATCATGATAGCTATTGGGTAAATACAACAAACAACTTAATGATAAGGCGCACGATGCTCAACTAAGGATTACAATTTCATCCTAAGTGAAAGGTTGTGATGCATAATGGTGGTTGGATGTGATGAGATAGATTCTTTGATAATTGTGAAGAGGGATGGACCTGGGGCACGCTAAAGCCTTTAACTATAGGCCCAAAGAGATAGAGGATGATTTCTAAGCTAATAAAACTATAGTAGAGGTACCAATAGGTACTCACATTAACGCGGGTAGCTTTGACTCTCCCTCATTCCCCAACTATAGTCTAAAAGCTTAATAATATTCTCTACTCTTCCCTCTTTTTTATGTTTTTTTTATCTTACTTTTGTGAAACAACGACTAATCACACTACCATGAGTTTTCGAGCATGTTCTATTTTCAAACAAGATGTTTCTTCTTAATAATGGATACACCAGTCGATCCAGGCAATAATTTGATGTATCAGATAAATAAGAAAGGTGGTTCCTCATTGTAGACTTACCAAGTGAAGTTTTAGTAACAAACCATTGGATTATTTATGGTGTATAATGCCGCCGGATGATATTTTTTTTCTTTGTTTTGATTGAAGGAAACCACCCAAGGAAATAAGCTAATGTTGAATACAAAATCTCATATTTCTTGATTATATGTTAGCTTCCTATAGGATATAATAGATCTGCCAATTAACCATATTATATAAGTTTGCATGGAATTTGTATCTATGCATGCATACATTGTAATGTTATAAAGGCTTGTTCTCACTTTGTGCTTAGATCATTAAGATTTGAATCATGATTCAGGTTGTTGAGTGTCGTTTTAAGAAAAATCTCCTTAAAGAAGCTTACTAGTTATGTTAACATCTTACTTCACAATGAAATTATTTGAAAAAAAATATTGCTCATTTATTGTATACTCTTGTACAACTGACACTAGTTTAGAGCCATCATCTTGATCTATATGAGGAGTCGATTGAATAAAAAAATTATTCTATTTTGACTTAATGCTTTTAGGGGTTATTTATGATGAGAAACAACTTGCAATTATATGTATATATGATTTCATTCCAGTTTTAAAGAAAATTTGACATAGTGTTCTTTTCCATGGTTGTGCTTCATTCTTGTTAAGCTCTGATCATATGGTTTAAAGAAAAAAATTCTCCATGTATACTCCTGTAGAATTTTCCTTTAAGAATCAATAGTTTTAAATTTTGTATTTAAGCTTTCCCTCTTTTGGCAGTTATTAATTTGATTACTTAAAATGATTGTTTTTTTCATGCAGCCAAGGATCCAATTAAAACAATCAATTTTTGTTCCATGCTTGTCACGAAGAGATGCAATTTCACTCTGATCTTCCACTCTTTTGACAACCTTCTTAATAACTAAAACTGCTGAAGCTCGCTCTACTAGATCAGAGAACAAGAGGAGAGCAATAGAGAAGCTGGAGAAACGGCAGAATAGAAGAAAGGAGAAAACAGAACCAGGCTCTAATGAAAAGGAAAAATCCGCACTAAGTCCTTCAAATAGCTTCCACGTGCCTGCGGTTGAGGCCAAACTCAAAGCTGCAACTGTAATTTTGATCCTTTAAAATAATTATAAGAAATATAAACCATCATTCTAGGCAGAGAGATGTCCTCTCTATTATGACAATGCCATATCTTCTTTTAAGGCATCTACTGCCTCGTAAAGAAAGGCCGCCTGCAAATAAATTACCTCACCAATATATTTCCATAAATCGATAATTTCAATGAGCTCAACATCTAGAGTATAATAATAGGTTTCGTTGGTATTCTTTGTTACAAAGTGGAGCTTATAATAATAGGTTTCGTTGGTATTCTTAACAGTTTGGAGCCTATAAGTGGGCGAATTTGAAGATTACATAAGACAATGAGCCAAAATAACTGACGAGGAACATGTATTAAACATACAACAATGGGGGAATATCAGCAGGATTCGTTGAGGAAAAACAGCTTTTAAATAATAGTGAAAATGTGCTAATTAATGTGAACAGAAATTCAGGCGAGGGAAAAAAAACATAGGGATTGTTTGGTTGTTTGCATTTAGAGTGTAAAGTAAACAAAATGTAGAGAATTTAATTTTTTCAGTGTTTGATGTTGTGCAAAGTAAAATTTTAATGCATTTTTAGTGTATTTGAAATACATTAGAATTGTCATTTTAGGTGTATTTGGAATTCGTTCGATTTGGGTGAATTTCAAACGATCACGAAAAGTGTTACACCGCCACCACCGCCAAACCTCCCAACCACAACTACCTCTCCTAATTCATGCATTTAAGAGATTGCTCATATAGATTTCAAGACATTTGAAAATATATGAACAAGAAATGTGTGCAATCATTATAAAAAATATTATAATTATCTATTTAATGTTAGGAGAGAATTAAATGCATCAATAAATTATATAAAAAATCTCTTTTAATCACATTTACTTATAGTTAAATACATCTAGTTTGAAAAAAGAATTTAATTGCTATAATGAGATTATATATCTTCCCATTTTAACTCACTGTAATGTGAAGCTTCTTGAGTTTTCTTTCCTTTGAAAATTTTCTCTTTACTTGGAGTACCTATGAATTTTGTTTATTTTATTAGGATGTCTTCACTCAATATAACTTTATATTTTTTTTATTTCCTCATTTTGTTATGAGTAAAATTTTTAATTGAATTCTGAATTGTTACACTTATCATAATTTCATTACTTATACTCAAACCAAGTTAATTTAATTAATATTAGTGTTGACTATCATATTTATATGATTTAAGATTTACTTTATTTAACATACCCAATATTCTTTATTTATTCTACTCAAAGTCTAATCTTTCCAATTTAATTCGATTTCAGAATTTCTATTATTATTTAAAATTTGCCTTTTAAAATAGACTTAAGGATTTGTAAATTTTTACAATTACAATTTTATATAAGACTTAAATTGTTGCTTGTAAATATCACATGTACAAGAGCATAATTATATTAGTATATATTGTAAAATTTTATGACATGTTTTTTAATGATTCTCTGGTACTTTAAAATTAATAATTTGATAATATCAATTTTTTTTATTTGTTGTTATCACTGTCTCTTTTTAATTATTCAAACTAAATACCTCAATCATTTATTATTTATGTTTTAATAAATAGTGATTATTTATCGAATTTGATTTATAGAACTCATTCGTTATAACTTTTTTGATAATAGGTATTACCGGTGTATTGAAAGGATCTTCACCATAGGAGCCAACTTATTGTTAGTAATAATGCATTGAATATTTTTGAGCTGATTCACTAGTCTTTTATATTTATATTATTTGGTTTGGGGATAATTGTTTTTCTTGTTATGTTTCTATTAGTATTCTATTTGAATGTTTGCTTATTTTACTGTTAGATAATATTACATCTTGATATTAGATGTTATTTTGCTACTCTATTTAATGAAATGAGATATTGTCTATTTTCTTGTTATAATAGATTTATCATTATCATTATAATGTGTGAATTTTGTTTGTGACTATAAAATAATTTTTCATATTGCTTCATTATATCTTGTATAGTTGGGGTGTACCGCTTTTCATATTCGGACATTATGTATGATCGATATGTTTGAGATCTTGAAGGTAAAATAGCTTATAGCTCTATGCTACTCAGCTTAGAAATAGGGCTTAATAGCTTTATTTGAATGCTTTTCCCTTTGTTCTTTTAACTCATTTGATTTCATTCATATGAAAGAGATGGAAGTTTCAAAAAATAAAATCAATATTTTTCAAGAAAACCTCATTGTTGATCGCTTCGATAATCATATGAAGATAGGCAGTTTAGAAAAGAAGAGGACAAAAAAGAAAGTTAACGATTGGAAACTCCCATCTTGATGACTCCAAAAAAGCTGTTTTGGATCTTTGTCTTCCAAAGTAGTTGGTTTTGATTTGCAATTTGCTTATTTGAAGAAATATTAGATGATAAATATGGTGAGGAACTTAAAAATATAGTATTTTTCTCTATTTCAACTGTGAATACTGGTGGGAAGTTTTAATATAGAACTTTTGATGTGAGCCAACATTTGGGAAGTTTTAATATAGAACTTCTTATGTGAGCCAACATTCTAATGCAGAATAAAAATGGTTGACGAGCTATTTGACATGAACGATGCTCATCCATTATTCTTGGTTTTTATATGGAAGTTTTAATATAGAACTTTTTATGTGAGCCAACATTCTAATGCAAAATAAAAATGGTTAACGAGCTATTTGACGATGAACAGTATGCACTTCCGACTATTATTCTTGGTATTTATATGTCTGTTACAAGAGCAAGTTGAGGTTGGTCCGGTCTAGGTTTGAGTATGCCCTGCTTGCTGTTGAACGCACGAATTGCACATAAGTAGATCAACAATATAGTAAATATTTTGAGTCTTTAACGTAGATTGTTGACTATAAGGAGATATTGTCTTTAAAGTTTATCGAAAAAACAAAGTTTTATTTCACTCATGCCACTGCCTTCCTCTTCTATGAGCAATGGGAGCTCCCTTGGCCTCATGGGCTGTCCTCTATCTTTATCTTGGACTCCCACCATCCCCTCTCCTAGATGGCTAAAACCAAATGTGGATGATGCACTTCTACCCTCTGGTGCTGCAAGTATTGGGTTGGTCATTAGAGATGATATGGGTGCTCTTATGAAAGCTACGGGGATCCACCTACAATATTGGGATAGTACTTATCTGGAGTTACAAGTCATGCTAGCCATCGAGAACATCATTGAGCCATGGATGTATGAACTCAAAAGGTTTGTTGTTGAAGGGGATAACTGCAATGTGGTGAATTATCTTAAGCAGAGCATGAAACAATATATTTGGAGATGTAGGCTAGGCTCTCCCCTCGCCTTCCTCAACGAATTCCATCAAGTGCTTTTCTCCCATATTAGCAGAGAGCATAATAGATTGGCTGATTTTTGTGCACAAAAGGCTACAGCTATAGATTTTGCTTGACATGATACATATAGTGATACTATTCCTCTAGAGTTTTTTTTGTTATTTTAGAGGATGATAGAAAACATGTTGTACTTAGTTAGCTTTTTAATTTGACTTATACTTTTTGTACTCCTTATATAAGCTCTTTCACTTACTAATACAAATGCAACTTTCAGGAAAAATAAAATTTTATCGAAGTCTCAATTATCGAGGAGAAAGTATTGCCTCTCGTCTTATTCTTTTTATACTTGGTATAAGTGTGTCGGGTATGAAGGGTGCAATTTGATAATACTAATTTAAATTGTAGTTGAATGCCAAATTGATAAATACAAATTCTTCAATTACGAGAATGTTAGTAATGCAAGTTTTGACGAAAATATAATGTAAAACATAGGTCATTTATTTATAGGTAAAACTGGGGAAAATTAGTTGGGAGTGGATGCTTGATGGATTATATTTGTCTATATCATTAGGGATGTAAATAGTCGAAATGAAATAACTTTGTCAGATTCTCATTGAAAATTAATTTATCTGTTTGGTGTTTGAAATGGTTCAAAATTTTAGTATTTGTGTTCAATTCAAATTATTCGAAAGGGCTCGTATAAGCTCAAAATGAGTGAAAATAATATTAAAATCAATAACTCTAAAATTATGTAAGATGGAGGATTTGAATCTAAGTTAATTTTTTACATGATAAAAAATTCATTTACTAAATAATGCTTGTATCAGTAGTATGTAATGTATGCAATATTTTGTTTTATTCGTGTATCATAATTGATATTTAAAATATATATTGTTAACGTTTTAGCAAAATCGCAATCCAAACTAAATTTCCAAACTCGCAACAGAGTCGAAACCGAAATTGAACTATCAAGTAATTGTGTTTATAAATGAAAAAGAAATTAAAGTATGGCACAAGCATCAATGGCGGACATCTTTTGGTTGCTTATCACGTTCAAGTTAAAGAAGGTTAGTACCTAACGGTTGCACTGCTCACGCTCTGGTGGCGCAGAACTGAGCTTTTTTTATTTTTTATTTTTTTGAAGGGTATCCACCTACCTCACCTTAGAATATCAGACAATCCCTAATTTATAACGCTACATTATCATTAACGATAACGGCCCCTTAATATCCCCGAGAGAGCCTCTAAAAGAATCAATGTCAGGAGATTCGCCACGCCACCCATCAATCGAGCTAAGAGACGATGAGTGCAGAACTGAGCTTCAATGGCGACAGGTTCCTTAAGAAAAATCATCAGTAATAGTGGTCTCGTCCTTCACCTACGGTAAACACGCGGGTATGCCACTCGCTAGCGACTTGGCCCAGGGTTTGGCGGAACTAAGTAGTGAGGTGAGCGTTGTATTTCTTCACCGCTAGTTTTTGGGACGTGGATGATGGAACAGTGGCAAAGGATGATGTTTAATTGCCAAAAGCAAAAAGCACTATATATATATATATATATATATTATTTTAAAATATTTGAAAAATTTATTCATAAACTCATACATAATATATAAGTAAAAACTTAAGTCAAGACTTCTTAATTAATAGTCAAATCTCTCTACTAATACCACTATATTAAGATGTTTTATACAACCAATAATATATATATCAATAATATCTCCTTTAATTTTGTCCAATTTTATTTGGAAAGAATTTCTTTTAGGTGACCTAATAATATTATAATTTTTTTGGAAATATTATGTTTTTTTGAAAAGAAAATTTTAATTTAAATAAAATCATCTAAACTTAATGTTTTATATGTTAAATTAAATTTAATGAATATTTACTACATGTATAATTGTGTTTGAATTTAATAATTCAAATTATTTCAATTAACTTATTTTTTATGTAATATTTTAAAATATTATTGATGATTAGATTTTCTTTAAGTTATTGTTAGAATTTAATTATTTATTATTTTTATTATAATTATTTTTTTCTTAGTTTTTTAATTTTAGCCTTATTTTTATCACGCATGAATTCTATTATATTTTTTATTCATTTCTTTTTTATTTCTAAATCTTATTACTTTTTGTCCTTACAATATTGGAATTTTTTTTACATAAGAATTTTTAATAAGACAAAAGTCAAGCTAATGATAACTGCTGGTAACCAATCATTCAAATTAAAAATAAAAAAATTCATTCGCAAATTTTCTCATGGAACAAATAGCTGAGATAATGTAATTATTTTGTTTTTTTATATTTCTTTTCCATTTTTTTTTTCAGAAAGTCCCTTATTCCAAATAAACACATAGTTTATTGCATTAAATTATTTTATTTTTTTTCTAAAACGCTCAATATGAAATGAATTATAAACTGCTAATATCTTATTATTCAAATTAAGAATATAATTTATTTTCTCTATTTTTTATCATCAATCAAATAACTGTGAGATTTAAACTTCCTTATAAGACTAAAATCAAATAAAAGAATGCCTTCTTTACACGAGACAATGTATTTATTATTATTATTATTTTTTTACACCAAATAATGTCATAAAATAAAGAAAATATAAGAAACAAGCTCAACGTATTAAACTATGACTTTTTTTTTAACTTTGTTATAATCAGAAAATAATAAAAAAATTGTTAATTATATGCTGCTAATATAACAACTACTTTAGGTATATTTATTCTTTTATTTTTATTGGGAATATTAAAATTTAAAAGATTCATTAAACTATATATCGTTCTATTTTAACTTTTTAATAAGCCAAAAATCAGCCTATTGATAACTGCTGGTATCCAATCATTCAGATTAAAAATAAAACGTATTCATAAAATTTTCTTATCAAACAAATAACTGAGATATTATAATTTTTTATTTTTAATATTTATTTTTAATTTTTTCAGTATGTCTTTTATACCAAATAAACTCGTAGGTTATTACATTAAATTATTTTAAATTTTCAAATACTTCCAAAATCAAATGAATTATAAACTGTTAAGAAATTTTTTTATTTCTCTATTTTTTATCATTAATCAAGAACAGTGAGATTTAATTTAATCTTTGAATTTATTTTCAAATTTATTTTTATTTACTTATTTTAATGAAGTCATAATAACTAAATTACTGCTTTCTCAAATAAAATCGCGAATTTATTGTTTTATTAATAAGCCAAAATCAAACGGATCATAGACTACATTCACGAATTTGTCATTAATCAGTCAATTCGAATAATCAATTCCATTAATGTTAGCCTTTATTGTCATTTTCCATTTTTGTTAATCTTTCAAACGACACAAAGTCATAAAATATTAAATTCTATACTTATAGGAAATAAAGTCATAATATATTACATTAAGTTTTTTTTTTTAAAAAAAAAAAACTTTCTATAATGCCCAAAATCAAATGACTTTTAAACTGATCTATGTTGAAAATATAATTTTTTTTCTCACAAATTATACATCAATCAAATAACGGAATTGATTAATTTTTATACCCAAAATTTATTTTTTAATTCATTTATTCTAATAAAGTAAAAAAATTATGAAATTACGGTATTCTAAAGCTTCCTAATATGCCTAAACTTTAAACTCGTGATATCTGAATGATCTCATCTTCTAAATTAAAAAAGTATATTTTTTATTTACAACTTTGTTTAATTTTTAGTAGTTGATAGAAATAATTTAATTTTGTACATTTACATCTATATTTAATTTCCTTTTTTGCATATGAAATGCCAAAATCAAACAAATCCTCAAACTAATAATTTTTCCGCGTGCGGAGTCCGCACCGTGCGGACTCCAATCAGAAGGCTCCATTTTTTTTTAAATTAAAAAAAAGAAAAAATTTGATTGGAGTCCAGACACATCCGGACTCCGCACATAATAATTTTTCCGACCCTCCCAGCCAAACCTCTCTCTATCTCTCTTCAATGGCTTCCTCCTTTCTTCTTCTATTCTTCCTCGTTGTAATCACGCCGCAGTTACTGGCGACTTCCAGATTTATCTCCTCGCACCTCCGTCACCGAACTTCATGTCGTATGCGCCGCACCTGCGGAGAGACTGAGCCGTACGATTAATAAAATATCCAAATTGGAGACGTACCTTCACTGGCTGGAGAACTCGCATATTTGAGAGAAATCCTCAAGGTGGATGGTCAAGTTGCAATTAATACATACATATATATTAGGGTTTATATATATATATATATATATATATATATATATAAAGAGATTGAGAGAGAGAGAGAGAGATTACATATAGTAATTTCATAATTTAGAGTATTTATTTTCACGATGTCTAATTTTTACATGAATAACCGTGATGGCTCACTCTTCAGAAAGTGCATAATGCATGTAGTCCCAAGGGGAGGTGTGGATTGCGGTGGGATTAATGTACCGCCGAAAAGTCATCACTAGTACCAAGTACAAGTGATTACAGTGAGGAAGAATAGAAGAAGAAAGGAGGAAGCCATTGAAGAGAGATAGAGAGAGGTTTGGCTGGGAGAGTTGGGGTTTGGGCTTTTAGTAGTTTGAGAATTTGTTTGATTTTCGCTTTTCGTACGCAAAAAAGAAAATTACACGTAGATATAAATGTACAAAATTAAATTATTTCCATCAACTACTAAAAATTAAACAAAGTTGTAAATTTTTAAAATAAGCACATTTAAAATCTTAATTAGCGAATTAGGCAATAAAAAAAAAATTTAAATAGGTACAGCCGCCCATTTAACGGACTGGGCCGACTGACTAAGATAGCATCCAACCGATTAACTAAAGTATTTTTTTTTAAAAAAAAAAATCTGTCACCAATCGTGGTATTTTGGTCATACTGGAGTCATCTGTTGTCGGAATTTAGCGAGCTTGGTATCGTTGGAATTGCCACAGAATTCTACACGACTTTCATGTTGACCAAAAAATACGATTGTGGCATCAAGATAGATTTTGCCAATGCACGGAAAATCTGCAATTTTGAATATTACGATCAACCGCGGTATTTTGGCTGTATCGGAGTCGTCTGTTGCTGGAATTTAGCGATCTTGATATCGTTGGAATCGACACAAAATTCCCCACAAATTTTATGTTGACTAAAAATTACTATTATGGCTCCTCGCGTAGCAAATTTCTCCAATGTTGCAGAAGAACTACTGGCTTTATCTGTATCTCTGTACCTGCTATCTGATATGTGCAAGTTCTTGCGTAGTTCCCTGCATAACTACTCATAAGTGTTGATTGACCGCGAAGTCGGTGTCCGGTCTCGCCAAAATAAGGTCGGAAAATATCTTATGTGTCCAAGATATGTTCTCCAGTGCAAGTATATAATTCGGTTATCATAACATAAATATTTGATTAGCATACAATTTTTCAGTGCTTACCATCAGCCTCTCTCCAGGAGCTCGAGAATAATAGGTGGTAGGCAGAATGGTCGGAGCCCTGAGCATGTATAAGGAAGCTCATGACCGATACTACCTCATGTACCGACTGACGGTCGGGTCAACATGAGGTGTAACGTCATCCACGACAACAACTGAATCATGTCTGGCCTCCCACTGTGATATGTAACCCTAGTGATAGTCAACCCAGTCAACATCAGCCTTCCCCCAACCATCCACCCGCTGAAATGAAGGATCTATAGACGCCACGTCTACTCAAGGTGATAGACCAAACTGTCTGAGCACACGATCTGAGAGGTACCACTCAACCCTTTTCCAAATGATCACCTGCAGAGTGAGCCAAATAACGCCGACAAGTAATAACCGCCACTGCACGTGATCTCCATAGGGTTCCCATATAACCTACAACATGGTAGAAAAAAATAAATGTCACACATAAGATTGTGGAGGTTGAAATATGAATCAAATGTGCATTGACTCCCACTGTAGTACGGCCAAGCTCATCTCAGACTCTAATATGGGGTGTCATCTCACTGTAACCCTCATTCTACCCGCAACCAACACTCAAACCATCCAAGGGTATCTGGAAAGGGGGCCAACATGTACATTACTCCACCAAACCTAAAGTAGTGACATCCGCCATGTTGATCCGCTTTGGCCTAGTTACCTCATTGAACTCCTCAGATAAGCAACACAGATGCTCCAATGGAGTACTCACGAGCAGATCAAATCATCCAAAGAATGGTAAGCAAATGTCAACCTATATCGCAAAAGAAAGTATAATGAACAATATGTATGCAGGTGCATCAAACTCAAAGATCTCAGATCGAAATATGAATCCCTATAAAATGTCCACCAAAGCCAACATAAAGGTAAGTAGGTCCTTGAGTGCGCCTACCCCATGCAAAATTTGGATGTAACATGTGGCTGTACAAGATCGTGGTATACCACATCGGGCTCTAGATGTCTCTCGATCTGCTCATCGCAACAATCAGGCCAAGATAGTCATCGTCTCCCCTCACCAATCACTGTAGGTCCTATAATAGGTGGCCCGTCAATCCGTACTCCTAGAATCATAGCCACATCCTACAACGTAACTGTCATCTCACCAACTGCAAAATGAAATGTGTTCATCTATGGTGATCGCCAAAGTGGTGGTGATCAAGCATGATACCTACCGTGAAACATAATCGAGCATCGTGCGCCCATCCATAAATTGGGATAATTTATCGCCACTCAACATCGAGATGCGACATCGCCTCAAGAACTGTCGTCTGCACAATGCAAATTGATGATTTCATGAAAATGGCAGTTAGAGTATGATATCTTTGATAAATAATAAAACTTACTAGATCTGCAGCTGTTCCGCCACAACAACGCGATGATCGGAGTGTACCTCGTGGTGCGGGCTGAATCTACGGAGGCTCATCTGCGGCGACTACATCGACGATCATGCTCCTCCTTCCTCGATGCCATTTCACCAACCTTTGAAAGTGCAAGTCAATAGAAAAAAAACATTTGCCAGCAGACGTACAATATAACCATGGGAATAGTAACATAAAACAACAAGAGTAATCACAGTCTATAAGAGGAAAAGAAACAGACATTTAATACTAAGCAATGAAGAACATCAATGAACATAAGGCAAAAAACAATGAAGAACATTTACTACTAACATTAAGCAATGAACAGGAGTAATCACAATCTACAAGAGGAAAAAAGTAGCACGCTAACAACGAACATTTACTACTAACATTAAGCAATAAAGAACAACAACAAGGAAAATAACAATTTAAGCATACAACTGGAAGAAATAGTCATAGGAAAACTAAGTGTAGAAAGAAATAGTCATAAGATAAAAAATAGTCTGGGCACAGAACCACTTCTTACCAACCAAGTAAATCCATTTCTACACTACCTATAATTTAGAGTAAAATACAACTGTAATTACCATGCATAAATAACACCTTCAACACAACATGAATAAAATAGAAAAACAGTCCTTAATCCATGTTCAAATCCAAGAAGACTTAGTGCAAAAAAGAATAGTCATAAGAAAAAACATTCAAGGCATACAAGTACACAAGAAAATCACAGTCTAACACACCCACACTAAATCCTACATAGACGATTATGTGGACAAGTAGTTCTGTTATGCCTAGCATTTTTTCATAGTCCACATATTCTGTTACTTCACTGCACATTCTCATCCATTGTGTTGGTATACCTCCATGTCCTGGGCCTAGCAGTTTGCCTTTTAACATTCAGTGGCGCTAATTCAATCTAGTCACGACCCAACAAATATGATGGCCAGTCAATGCAATCAGGAATGATATGAAATTGAGCTTCATACGTACTAGTGGTACAGCTGCAGAGTGTAGTAGCGAGAGACATACTGCGAATGACTTAGATGACGTTGCCCCAACACAACAATGACATGCAGACATGGAATGTGAAGTAACTGGGGTTGTCTGCATGTACAACTACAACAATCTTGTTCTTGTAATTCAACCTTAAATGACATTGAGGACATAACAAACACTTAGAATTCATTTAAATTTATTCTTGTGAGATATGGGCATCTCTTAGCTTCACGCTCATTTTGTTGCAACTGAGTCTTGACACGTGGTGCAAATATCGAATCATTACCATCGATCAATAAATGCCTCTAGGTTTGGTAAAATCGATACAGATTGTAATAAATTGATGTAATTAGTGCTTGTATCGGCAACCCACGTGCCATCTTGAGCACATCGTTGAAACACTCGCGTGTGGTCATATATATATCTGTCATCATTACTCAAGGACCACTTCTCCACATCTTTTGCAAGCAGCCACTCAATAACCTTTGCTTTGATATTCCTTATGTCTGTAATGTAATGAGTGAAGGTGTGAATGTCAGTTGTATTACCTGCCACGCACATCTTCTGACACACAAACTCAACGTCAAAAATTCTCATAGTTTTGCATGTCTTCTTAAAATTCTCTCTAAGATGGCCTAATCAGTGGTGGTGTTTTGCCCACGAAAAAAATTTGTGGCATCCAAGTACCAAGCCTGAATGTCGGCCAGAGATAATGCATAAATCAGGTCGAGTACATATAAGTGGAATCAAGTCCTGTAATGTCCTAATAAACAAACTCCAAGGCTCATTGCACTCTGCTTCAACTATTGCAATGCCAGAAGATACAAGCCATTATTTGCATCAATACCAATTATAGTAAGAAGAGTGTCTCTATACTTTTCCCAAAAGAAATATACAGTCAAGACTTAGGACTGGTCTGCAAAATTGCCAACCGACTATAGATGGACCAAATGACCGTAATATAAAAAATGATTCACTTGATATGGTACATGGTTCCGCATAACGCATACAATAGCCATGAATTGATCTAGCGAACAGTATGACTCTTCCCAACTGCCAAAAATAACATGTATATCCTTTCTACGTGCATCCCAAGCTTTCATGTAGGACACCCTAATGTTAAATTTTGATTCTATATGACCAATAATCTCCCTAGGTTTCAAGTCCACCTGGCATCTAATGACAAGTTGGATGTAATAGCTAATAAACTATGAGGTGCATTGCATATGTCTAGTGCTCAATATCGAATGAGAACATTTGTGTGGGACTGTCATACTAGAAATCCTCCATGCACCACTAAGCCTCTTGCTCACCCGAGCATGTAGACGCCATAAACATGGCCTACTAGAATGACTATTATGGATGCAAAGTACAGTGAACATCGTCTTGTTAGAGTCACATGTTACATATTCTATATTGTTTGTTATGGACCAATCTTGAATAGTAAATTTAAGGTGCCTTTTTTCATGGAAACACATCCCTTCATTTAAGTCAGCTGGAATGAAATTCGCTAGGAAATAATCGGGGGAGGCCATCAAAGTTCAGTTCTTCATCCCATTTTTATGCTAACTGGTAATCTTGAATGTAATTGTTGTTACTGAACATGTGCTCTTCAGCATTGATTATTTTGTTAGAGTAATCTCTTAGCAAATGACCGTTGCCACAATTTGGACATTGTTGTTCTCCAATGTCACATTCACTGTCATCTGTGTCAAAACTCATTACGCTAGACATTATTTCATCCTCATCATCTTCGCTTTGTAAAGGTGCAACATGACCATGATATTCATCCATACGTAAGTCGAGGCAATATGATGAATATGAATAGAGATACATACATCTATATCATCGTTGCACATTTAAATCCAAAGGTATAAGACTAAAATAAAATATTAATTAGATAATCACTTGGTGTACTTACCTAAAAACTGATTGAAGTCGGATATGGTTCTTGTGGTAGTATACTGTTTTGGACAGCTTCAGTTGGATGAAATTCCGAGTAATTATGAACTTCACTATCATCCGCTTCGTTTCAACTCAATTTTGACACAACTACACGCTATACTTGCATTAATGACCGACTCACATACTTTGTCATCATTTAATGGTGTAGCAATGAAATCGCACCAAATGTAAAATCAGATATGAGATTAATCCTAAACCCTATCGAATCAACTTTTAGTGACCTCATCATTCAATTCTATATGCTGCTAAAATTAGCCCGACGTGAAAGTAGAATTTTATTTTTCCACCAAGATACATATGGAAGAAATCGTCACTATAGTTGGTCAGTAATATAGTACATACTGTTCAAAACTCATATTTGAATCAAATATATGTATCGGAGGCAAGAATCAATAGCACACCTGGTTAAATAAATTAGATTCATGAGAACTATATGAATTGCTTAGAACACAATAATTAGCTATTTATACTATAGAAAAGATAGCTATTTTGGACAAAATAATCCATTGGAAATTATCAATCAAATATTCGATGAATTTTAGTGAAAAATTTTTCTAGTGAAAATTTCTGCAAAATAATAACACGCTGACCCCCACTTAATTTGTTAGATTTGAAGGTGAATTTTTCATCGAAAAAGCCATCCCAAACTACTATTACTTAGGGCTGACAAATTGACTGATTGCCCTACACTTCATTTTTTCCTTCTAAGTTCTGTTTTATCTCTTTCAGGCAGTAGCAGAAGGATTCCCAAGGTACGCCAAATCTCCATGAGAATGTGCTATTTTCAAAATTAAATAAAAGAGAGTTCCAAAAAAAATACCTAAAATCCACTTTATATTTGCCTGAAATCAAACATAAACCTACCTATTCACATAATACATATGATAATACACAAAAATCAACATCATATTGCATATTTTTCATTTTACAAAAGATCAAAAAACCACAAAAATACTTAAAATATCTAAAATCCACATTACATTAGCCTGAAATCAATCCTAAAACTAGCTAATCATATAATACATTAACTAATAACTTAATAACACACAAAAAATCAACATCATATTTGCATATTTTCTATTTTACAAAAAAAGATCAAAAAATCCCAAAAAATATTTAAAATACCTAAAATTCACATTACATTAGCCTGAAATTAACCATAAAACTACCTAATCATATAATACACAAACTAATAATATCATAACACACAAAAAATAAAAATCACATTTGCATATTTCTCATTTTAAAAAAAAATCAAAAACCTCAATAAATACCTAAAATACTTAAAAATCACATTACATTAGCCTGAAATCAACCCTAAAACTACCTAATCATATAATACACTAACTAATAACATCATACCACATAAAAAATAAAAATCACATTTGCAAATTTCTCATTTTACAAAAAAAA
The DNA here is from genome assembly GCA_021442155.1 of Cymbidium sinense. Lineage (NCBI taxonomy): Eukaryota > Viridiplantae > Streptophyta > Magnoliopsida > Asparagales > Orchidaceae > Cymbidium > Cymbidium sinense. The sequence continues at coordinate 97,748 of JAKCPB010000155.1, forward strand.
AAAAAACTAAAAAAATACCTAAAATACATAAAATCCCCATTACATTTGCTAAAATCAACCCAAAAACTAGCTAGTCACATAATATACTTGCTAATAACATCATAATACACAAAAAATAAAAATTACATTTCCATATTTCTCATTTTACAAAACAATAAAACTCAAAAAAATAAATACCTAAAAATCCAAATTACATTTGCCTAAAATCAACCCTAAAACTAGCTAATCACATAATATACTTACTAATAACATCATAACACACAAAAAATAAAAATCACATTTGCATATTTCTCATTTTACAAAAAAAATAATAATAACTCAAAAAATACCTAAAATACCTAAAATCCACATTACATTTGCCTAAAATCAACCCTAAAATTAGCTGATCACATAATATACTTACTAATAACATCATAACACACAAAAAATAAAAATCACATTTGCATATTTCTCATTTTACAAAAAAAATAAAAAAAACTCAAAAAATATCTAAAATTCACATTACATTTGCCTAAAATCAACCCTAAAACTAGCTAATCACATAATATACTTACTAATAATATCATAACACAAAAAAAAAATCACATTTGCATATTTCTCATTTTACAAAAAAAAATTAAAAAAACTCAAAAAATACCTAAAATTCACATTACATTTGCCTAAAATCAACCCTAAAACTAGCTAATCACATAATATACTTACTAATAATATCATAACACACAAAAAAATATAAAAAAAACATTTGCATATTTCTTATTTTACAAAAAAAAATCAAAAAATACCTAAAATACCTAAAGTCCATATTACATTTGCCTAAAATTAAGCCTAAAACTAGCTAATCATATAATATAGTACTAATAACATCATAAAACACAAAAAAATATTGTTTACGTAACCACGCACAGTCCAGATAACTCTTCTTTCTTCTCTTTCTGCATGCGGTTATCACAGTCCAGATATTTGTTAAATTTATAGTTTACGTATGTTACTCATAAATAATATTTTTTTAAATGTTTATATTAAAAAAAAAAAATCTTTTTTGAATTATTTGGCTTAGTCAAACTAACACATACATGAATAGTTAAATAGATTGTTTTGTACATTGCTAAGGATGCAATTTCCATAAGCTCAAAAATTTTATATAAATATAATATTATTTATTTATACATTGTACATATTATATAGTATATTTAAAAATTTTGTATTCTATTCTAACTAAAATATTAATGAATATAATTTCTTAGAGTTTTTTTTTTTCATTTGTAATTGAGAAATTTTAAAATAGACTTCCGTTTTATATCAAGTAAAATTAAAAAATATATATCAGATAAGATAATATGATGGATGCCACTCAAATCATTGTCAATTGATAAGTACAATTAATATGGGACTATCAAATTGTTAATCTTGCAAGAATTGGTACCTTAGAACATATTTTGAGCATTATAAGGCACTAACAATACTTGTGTGATTTTGAGTTTAAGGTAGGATTGTTATTAATCAAATTAATCATAAAAAGATTTAAATGTGGTAATTATGCTACCGCGTAGCGATTCATCACTCACATATTTGCAGATTTTATTAGCCTTAAAGACACATCTCTCTTTGCCACTTCTAATTTCATCTATGAAAAAAAATATGATTTCGTTCAAAATATAATAAATTATATGGGATTTACATACATACACTCTAAATCATCTATATTACATATTTAACACTCAAATATCAAATATTACAAAACAACACTCAAAACATCATAATAACACTTTTTTCAGATAAATTTTAAACCCCGCTGTTAACCACGGTGAAGGATAGGCTAGAATGTATGTTCAGGGAGGAAAGAATATTACGTGCGGGGTGTCCGGATGCAATTTTGCATCCAAACATCAAATCAGGTGCATACAACTGGTATTTAATTTATGTTTTGTCAGGTATCTGCATTTGATTGGTGTCTGAATGCATTGGATCTAGATATTTTTTTCTGGAGAGGCATCTCCCAACCTATGCGAGCCTTTTCTCAACTTTGTCCCAACTAATAATTTTATAATAAGTGGCTATCCATAATAATGTATACTATTCATGAACACTAGGAAGCAAGAAGATGACAGCAGAATCCCATAAGATATGATTAATTCTCTGATATGGTTTAATTTCTATATTAATGCTGATACAGTGAGGTTTGAGTGATTAAATCTGTTCTGGTTTGAATGCTGGATCTGTTTGAGTCCTTTTCCCGGTTTGTCGATGCTTGACTTGAGTTCTCGAAGTTAAACCACACTTGATCTAACCCTACCGAGTCTAGAAAGGCGAGGAGTTTTGGGTGCCTTCTCGTAGTATCTGCCTTTAGCTTGGCCGTTGGATGGGATCACTTGGATGGTGTTCCTCTTTGCTTCTTGCTTGAGCCGCCGCAGCGTGTTATCTTACCTTGGATTTGTTTCTTGATCATGTGGTTCTTGATTCTTACAGGAATTAGTGGAATACACTTGTAGCTTTCTGCGCGGCTTGATCAGGGGAATGGATCTGATCCGTAGCTTGGGTTTGCGCTGGCTGCTTCATGGCCGTCGGATGAATCCTTTGAATTAACCTAACTTTATTCCTTGTGATGTCGCTTTCGCGTTTAATTTGCTTTGAGAGAGGGGAAGAGAGGGAAACCGAGGAAGTTCGCCATGATTCCAGGAGGACGGACCTTCAGTGAGGATCAACCGTGGAAATGGGGAAGAAGAAGAGAGTGGACAGAGGAGGAGATTTCTTGAGATAATTTTTCAACAACCTGTCTTGTTTTTCTCCTCTATATTTATAGTTTCTGTTTGTTCTTCTAGAGTGTTCTTTTGCTCTGTCTCTGTAACCAATTTCTGTTATGTTTCTGTTTATCTTCTTGCCTTGCCTGCGTGTATTCGTTGGATATCTTGATTTCTATCATTCTCACGCTCTATATGTCATGTCATGGTTTTATTCTTGTTATACTTCTTGATCTTAGTCGTCCTTGTCATCATCCCTCTGGTTGGATTTAATATTATGAAAGCCTTGTCATCTGTATCTATTTATTGGTTTGTATCATCATGTCTTGGAGATCCTCGTAGTAAAAGCTGATTTTATATATTTATTTACTTATTTGTTCTCTGCTATTGTGGAACTTCTTACGGCTCTTTTGTTTCGTATTGGCTTGGGGATATGTGTTCATATCATTACTCCCTCTCACACCCGACCTTGTCCTCAAGGTCAAAATCTGGAGATCGTTACGTATTTCTTTACTTGATATCCCAGAAGCTTCTGTGGCTAGAAATCCTTCTGTTTGTCTTGATATTTCTTTACTTTGTGGCTCTCCCGTTAGTACTTTTCTTTGATCTAAACTTTTAACAAGTTGATTACTATCTGCCCATCTTCTGAGCTGATTTGGTAATTTTTTTTTTTACTGATTGTAGTGTAAAAGCATGTCTGTATTGTCTAAGTCTTTGGATTGAAGCTCTCTTCTATATTATCGGCCATTTGTTTCATGTTGTTTGTGAGCTTCCTGTGATTTAGATGGACGTCCAACCTATCTCAAAAAAGAATCCTCCTTTGTATGTGTAAAGGATTTTGTGCCACGACTTATTACTATGGACTATCTTATTCTATATAATTTTATCTATAAAATCTAAGCTAAGTTATTGGTTAGAAGTATTTATAATGTGTATACTTATATAATCTCTATGTCATTTGCCTTAGCCTGGATTGAATGGCTGATATTTTAAGCTTGTATCTAATGTCTCTTCTTGTATCCTTTACGGTGGAATATCATGTTGTAGTTGATAGTCTTGGTCTTCATTAACCATCATGAAAGCACATAAGTTGGCTTGACATATATGCCCTTTGTAATATTTTTCCTCACAATTAAAACACAATCCTTTCTTTCTTCTTTCTTCCAATTGTGTTGGTGTGAGCCTCTGAATTGCTAAAGGCTGTTTACTTTGAATGTTGCTGTGTTGATTGGTAATTGGTGGATTAGTATGTTTCTTGTATTTGATGTTGCTTTACACTGGAACTTGGTTGATCTTGTAGTTTTGGCCATCCAATGTCATCGATAGCCTATCCTCCATTAGCTTGGCCAATTGAAATGCTTGCAAGGAGGTTGTAGGCTCTTATTTCTCTTCTAATTTCTCGGTTTAAGCCACGATTCAAAGCGACTTTGTATTCCCTGGGATGTCAAATTTGGTTAGCTAGGTCTTCAAACTCGATAAAACCTGTTGTTGTTGTTGAAGCTTAGCTAGTTCTCCTCTTAAATCAGAGAGAAGGGCCAAATCTTTGCATAACTTGTTCTTTAAATTACGTCCATGAGTTTATTTATTAAGATGCATATATTGATACCACTAAGTGCAGTCCATCCATGTAACCGAGGCAATTAAGAACTGCTTCTTTCGATAAATTGTGATATTGAAAGTAGTCTGCTTTGAACACCGACCTTTAGGGTTGTCTCCATTAAATCGGGCATATCTATTTTAAGAGGCATTGACATGGGTGTGTGTATGTGGTCTGTTTGGAGAATAGGATTAATGGGATGCATCACATACACCGGATTTGAGGTTGTTTTTCCAATCTGCTTTTCTATTCGTCAATCTCTTTGATATTTCATTCAATGCCATAGTGGTAGGTCATTTGCTTCATTTTTGTTCTAACACATTCTTCAAGTGTTTTGGATGTGTATCTTGTGCCATCTGCCATTGTTTGAGTTGTGGGAATCAACAAGAGCACCAATGATATGGTTTAATTTCTATATTAATGCTGATACAGTGAGGTTTGAGTGATTAAATCTGTTCTGGTTTGAATGCTGGATCTGTTTGAGTCCTTTTCCCGGTTTCCGACCGCTTGACTTGAGTCTATTTCCTGAGTTAAACCACACTTGATCTAACCCGGCTGAGTCTAGAAAGGCTGAGGAGTTTTGCAGGTGCCTTCTGATCTGTAGGATCTCGCTTTTAGCTTGGCCGTTGGGATCACTTGGATGGTGTTCCTCTTTGCTTCTTGCTTGAGCCGGATTGCCGCAGCGTGTTATCTTACGCCCTTGGATTTGTTTCTTGATCATGTGGTTCTTGATTCTTACTGTGAATTAGTGGAATACACTTGTACTTTTTGCGCTTGATCGGGGGGAATGGATCTGATCCGTAGCTTGGGTTTGCGCTGGCTACTTCATGGCCGTCGGATGAATCCTTTGAATTAACCTAACCTTATTCCTTGTGATGTTTCGCCGTTCGACGCTCGAGTCGTCAACTTGAGAGAAAGCGGTGGGGAAGAGAGGAAACCGAGGAAGTTCGGCGATTCCACCGGAGGACGGACCTTCCAGTGAGGATCAACCGTGGAAATGCTTCGGGGAAGAAGAAGAGAGGGCTGGACACAGAGGAGGAGATTTCTTGAGATAATTTTTCAACAACCTTTCTTATTTTTCTCCTCTCTATTTATAGTTTCTGTTTGTTCTTCTAGAGTGTTCTTTTGCTCTTCTCAACCACCTCAAGTATGATCTTCTTTTCTGCCTGTATTCTGCTGGATATCTTGATTTCTATCATTCTTTTCTATATGTCATGCGCTTATTCTTGTTATACTTCTTGATCTTAGTCTTTGTCATCATCCTCTGGGTTGGATTTAATATTATGAAAGCCTTGTCATCTATCTATTTATTGGTTTGTATCGAGCATGTCTTGGAGATCCTCAGTAAAAGCTGATTTTATATATTTATTTACTCTGTTTATTGTGGAACTTCTTCTGGCTCTTTTGTTTCTGTTATTGGCTTGGGGATATGTGTTCATATCATTCTCACAATCTTAAAATCATCCTCTAAATCCCTTTTAATATATTTTTTGGAAATCAAACTTTCTGAGATAAATGAACATATATAAATCCTTATCTCATAGCCAAATAATTAGCCTTACTTAAAAAAAAATTGATGAAAGAAACTTACGATAAAATAACATCGAAATTTGTTCCAAAAGCTCTTTATGTTCTCTAATAAAAGATGTTTCATGAGTTAATTTCAATATTGCAAGATCCTCACATAAGATCTTAAGTGCTATGAATTCTTTAGGTTCTCCTTCAGACTTGCTTGGTTCCCTTATTGCGTCATCCTTGCTCTTTCATTGGCTCTATTTACTAGCAAACCCATGTTGAATCCCTAGTTGGCATAAATCCTCTATCTGCATCTGTGAACTCCAGCCCATCCCTATGGCTCTTCCTACACTGTCACCATCGAGTCTTGAAGTTCTTCCTCCAGGAGCTCCTCCAATCCTCCAAGTGGGGATCTCTACTCTTCCATCCCTAAATACTTTCGATTAGAACTCCTCATGATTTCTCCCATGAGAAGTTAAGCCGTTAACAAGGTGTTATTTTGTAATCTCATTGTTCATTTTGTGAAACTTAAATTTTTTAAAAATATAAAACTTTCTCACAAATTTTATCATCAATCAAATGAGGGAGTTGATTTAATTTTTATGCCCAAATTTTTTTTATTTTTTTAAAATTGTAATTAATTTATTCTTAAGAAAGTCAAAATATATTAAATTACGGTTTTCTTAAACCTACTAATATGCCTAAATTTTAAACTGCTATTATCTGAATGATCTCATCTGCTAAATTTTTAAAAAAAATTTCTTTTAGGAATTCACAGAAATAATTTAATTTCGCATCTTTCTATTTATGTTTAAATTATTTTTTTTCTAATTTCTGTATACGAAATAAAGTCTCAATTTTTTAACTTCCCTCTGGATACTTTTCCTCTTCTAATGGCCTAAGGCAGGGTTGTCCATTATCCCCCTTTCTCTTTACAATTGCCATGGACTCTTTCTCTTGTCTTATAGAAAAGGAAATCAACAAAGGGCTCTACAATCCTATTACCATTGCAGGCCAACATGTCTCACAGTTGTTTGTGTGACATGACCTTCTTGTGATGGGAAAAGTCAACAACTCCACTCTCACTTCTCTTAAATCCGTACTTCAATTGCTTAAATCTTATATGGGACTAGAAGTTAACTTTTCAAAATCCTCTATTTTCCTATCCAGTAAAAGGGATAAAGACCTGCATCAAATTCTGGGCATTCAATTGGGAACATTCCCCTTCAAATATTTGGGATTACCTCTAATTAAATGACCTATCAAATTGGCTCATTTCACTCCCCTTTTTGATAGACTTCATATGTGAATGGCTGGTTGAAAAAGTAAATTTCTCTCTTTAGGTTGAAGATTACAACTTATTAGATCATCTATTAACAACTACCTTTCATACTGGTTTCGTTCCATGGCTATTCCTGACGGCATTATTAAGAAAATCTGCGCCTTTACAGCTAGATTCTTCTATCACTCTGGTGAGGCTAAGAAGCTTCATACGATCTCTTGGGAGCGTACCACTCTTCCTAAGGATAAAGGTGGTATTGGGTCTCGATCTTCTCTCAATACTATAAGCAAGTTAAATAATGTGGAAAATTTGTTTGGGGGAAACAATTTTTGCTAAATGGTGTTTAGCCAAATACATTTCCTTGTGGAATCCTAGCATTCTTCGGGTTTCTCTACTATGGAAATCAGTCATGAAGGTTACTGAAAAATATAAAAACAAATTGGTATTTAAAGTTGGAATTGGTAATTCCTTCTCCTTATTTTATGATCCATGGTGTAAAGGCAACTCTCTATGTAATTGGTTGGGTGCAAATGGTCCTATATCTCTTAATCTCTCTCCCGATGTGAAAGTACAAACATTAATTCATAATGGTAACTGGTTACTCCCTTCTACTTTTATGATCTCTCATCCTAACTATGCTCAATTGATTTTAGATACCCCTATCATGGCTGGAGAGGACCTTATTTGTTGGTATAACTGCAAATCTCTTTCCTCCAAAGAGTTTAGAGAGGCTGTTTTTGACTCTCATCCAACTTTAGATTGGACTAAAGGTATTTGGTTTAAGGGTTATGCCATTAATTATGCTCTCTATTATTGGATGGCTTTTAAACATGGGCTGAAAACCTCTGACATGCTAGAAAAAAAAGGGATTGGCGCTACAACTCATTGTTATTTTTGTTACTCAGTTTTTGAATCACATAATCATTTATTTTTTGAATGCCCGGTATCTATGAAGCTGGTTAGAGCTCTTATTTCGCAAGAAAATTTTTTATTTCTCCAATCCTCCCTTCACTATTAAATCATTGATGATTGAGCATAAAATGTTGCATAGGCTACATTTCCTTATCATGTGCTTGTTTATACAATATGGAGAGAAAGGAACAATAGAGTATACTCCTCTTCTCCTCAAACTTTTCCTCTCTTTATCAATGGTTAGAGATAGAGTTACTGCTAAAATGCAAAGCTGGAAAATCAAATCAACTTGGCTTAATTATGTTCAAGAGTTGCTACAAAAGTGGAGAGGTTATAAACCTCCATAATCTTTATTAGTCCTGACAGTTTCTGGAGGGTGTCTCGAATGCTCCTTTCTGCTTGCTCAATGGATTTTCTACTATTACTGATCTGCTATTTTTTTTTCTCTGGAAATTGCTGCTATTGGTGCTCTACGGAATTCTGATGCTCTCGGGATTTCCTTATGTATGCGTTCGATTTTGAATTCTATGAATTGGACGATGATGAGTTTTCTTTTTCCAAGCACAAATTATCTTGCTGCTAATCTTTATGTTCCCTCACCTGGAAAATCATTTTTGCAACCACGGTTCCCTCTCTCGGTTTGGTGTCTTTTGCCGTTATCGGTTCCTTGGGAAACGTCGGAAGGCGGTACCGTGAGTGGTTCTTCTCTGAAAAGGAGCTAGTTGCTGAACTGCTTTGTGCTGATCATCTATTTATGATGAGTTTTTTGTGGCTCGAGTCCATTAGTTTATCAATCTATTTACTGCTTTTTTACACTTATCCCCACTGGGAATAATCCCTTGCTTCTTTTGTTTTAATCAGCTATTTTGTCCTTCAAATGTTCAAATATCTGTAACTCTGTAAACATCATTTTGGAATACAATTGGGCTTCGGTCCTCAAAATTTTTCCAAAAAAAAAACTTCCCTAATAAGCGAAAATCAAACGAAATCCTAAACTTCTAAACCCCTACCCTCGCAGCCAAACCTCTCTCCATCTGATTTTCTCTCTTCAATGCCTTCCTCTTCTCTCCTATTCTTCCTCACGTAATCTCCGCACTAGCCGATGACCTTCCAGAGTGCCTATTGATCCTGCACTCCACCTCTGCCGCCAACTTACACGCCTGATGCGTGTCATATACACCACTTGAGAACACAAGATAGCCGACTAATCCAGACGATTACCCTGCCCACGCTCAGATGCATTCCAACGGCGCCGCCCTCGATCGAATGGTTGGTTCCCGGTATGTAACCACCTTCGTCACCGAATCGGCAATATTTTCTGGCGTTCTTCTCGCTGCTTTGATTTTGGTATTATCTGTCCTACTTCTTTGTTAGAGAGAGAGAGAGAGAGAGAGAGAGAGAGGGCCAATTTATTTGAATCACAGTCAATATTACTCTCGTTTCTTCTCTTTTTGCATGAGGTTATTACTTATTAGTGTTTTTTTTTTTTGTTGAATTTTGTTGGAGGACTGTAAGGAAAGTTTGGCATGCAGTTTTTGTTAAATTTATTATTTACGTATGTTACGTTCGTTTCTGGTTGTTAATGCTTAATTTTGAAATATATATATATATATATATATATATATATATATATATATATATATATATATATATATATATATATATATATATATATATATATTCACTCAAAGTTGAGGGGAGCAATCGTCCTCTAAAGATATCAAATTAGTCATTTACCCATTCTAAAAATTTCTTTTATTTTTTATTTTTATCCTAAAATATAAATTTTTACTCTCTTGAAAATTAAGATTAGTTTACATATATATATATATATATATATATATATATATATATATGTATATATATATATAAATATATATATATATATATATATACATATATATATATATATATATATATATATATATATATACATACATATATATATATATATATAATATATATATATATATATATACATATATATATATAAGATATTTAATTTAATTTAATGATAATTATATATGTAATATATATGCATAATTAAAACTTTAGATCTCTCCATTAAAAAGCAAAATTTTCTATCACTAACCTAAAATATAATGCACAAATTTAGCTTATATATAATCACAAAGAATATTTTTTATATGTTTATATATAAAACAAACATTTTGAATTATTTAGCTGTGTAAAACAAACACCAACATAATTAGTTAAAGAGGCTGTATCCGTACATTGCGGTCAGATGCAATTTCATAAAAGTTTTAAAATTTATTTTAAATTAATAAAATATTATTTATTTATATATTTTACATATTTTAAAGTATATTTGAAAAAATTGAACTCTATTCTAACTAAAATATTAATGAATATATTAGATATTTTACCTAATGCATTTTAATATTTTGAATTTGAATTTTTTTTTAAAATATACTTATATTTTATATCAGGTAAAAATATACTTAAGATTATAGATGCCACTCACATCGTCATCATTCGATAAGTGGCATATGAGACTACCAAATTATTAATCTTGACGAGCAGGAATTGATAACTTAGAGCATAATATGAGTTTTATTGGGCACTAAGAACAGTTGTGTTATTTTGAGTTTAAGTTTAGGATTGCTATTAGTTAAATTAATTATAAAAAGATTTAAAGGTAGTAATTATTGTAACCTCACTTGTAGATTTTAATATTATTAAGCCATGTCTATTTTTATTAATTCTCATTCCATCTAAAAAAATATGTTTAATTCAAGCATAAAATAAAGTATAATAAATAGTTGTAAGAAGATATAAAAATTCTCTTAAGTACTTGTAGGCTAAGCTTGCTCCCACATCCAGTCTATTTTAACTCTCTATATCAGATGACTATACTTTATTGATCTTTTTTAACTTCCTAGATACATATAATAAAACAATCATGCCTAGAGAATACTTTGAGAACAGAACTAAGCTCTTTATGGTTGGTATATATTAGGAGTGCATCTCATAACCTAAAGTAATAGGAGAAAGGTCTTTAAGATGGTCAAAAGATATGCTCAAAGGTGTCAATCAAACTCAATATCATCTATCTCTAAGTATGATTCACACAAAATATCAAATGAAGATATTAAGGTGACAAGTAGTCTCGGGTTTATACCATCGAAAAAGTTGATGCTAACTCTGGATGACCTGGACAATAATATAGATCGCCTATTTTGAGATGATGGCCTAGCGGATTATCACTATAGTTTGGCCATAATTGTCATCTGCAATGTTTGTCGATAATATTCCTCCAATTCAAAGGAAGGTAATTAATACATATTCCGTGTGTCGTACCAATATCTTGAAGTGTAATCATTAATACTTTTGTGAAAATATTTTTGTTTGCGATGATGTTTGTCATGTGTTTGATCTGTTTGATTTGATTTGAAAATGTGATACTTACTTAACAAATTTAGGAATACTAAGTAAGACCCAAATGTGTTTGATATTTTGTTTTGATTTGAAAATGAAACCCTTACTTAAAAAATTTGGGTATGTTAAGTAGGGGCTAAGTGTGTTTGGTATTTTATTTTGTTTTGATTTGAAAAGGAAAACTCTTATTTAACAAATTTGGGTATGTTAAATAGAGTTTAATTTATTTTTATGTGTTGTTTGATGGTGAAATTCTCATTTGATAAATTTGGATATGTCAAATGGAATTCAAATGTATTTTGATTTTCATGATTTTGGAAAAATAGACTTCTACTTAACAAATGTAGGCATGTTAAATAGAATTCAATTTATTTTGGTTTTGAAAGATGGAATGAAATTCAATGATATATTGATTTTCAATTTTATTTTGATTTTGAAATTAGAACTCCACTTAACAAATTTAGGTATATTAAGTGCAGCTGGTTAATTTTTTTATTTATTTATGAAAAAGGTGTTTGAAATATTTTGAAGAACTCTCATTTAATAAATTTGGGCATGTTAAATGGAGTTGGTTGATTCTATTTTGAAAAATATAGTTTAGAGTTCGACAATTCATATTTGATTTTGAAAAGGATCCTCATTAAGTTTAAGTATGTTAAATGAGGTTGATTGTCTTATTATTTGAAAAGAGGTTTGAAAGTTTTATATTTTGTAAACTTTATGTTATGTGAAGTGCATTTCAAAAAATGATTTTATTTAGGAGAAGTACTTTTAAAAATTTTGCAAAAGACTTTATTTGTTTTATTAAAACTTTCTTAAATATGGGATGAACCTTGTCTCACCAAGCTAGTGGCAAAGAGGTTCTAAGTTTAGTCATCTCCTCTTATTGGTCAATTTATTTATTTTACCTATTGGGGGACATAATAGGAGTTTCAAGACCTACATGGAGTGAGGCCCTAAAACCTAAAGGATTTTGGCTAGCTTTGCTTAAGGATGAAATAAGTTGCCAAAAGATAGTCTTGGGCTTATGTAAATATAAGGCCACTATTGATGCTTGGAGATAATAATTATTCACTAAAGATGAGAGAGGAAGCCTAAGCTAGAAAAATATTTGGTGTTTATTTTTGGATGTATGTGTGTGACAGATCGTAGGGGGTACTTAATAATGTGATTGAGTACGACATTGAGGTATGATGTACTATCTCAAAAAAAGAGGCACCATCATTCAATGGACCTAATCACCTAATAAGGACTCCTGAGGCATGATGGGTCTTCGAATATACCAGAGATTTTTCCCCTACTTTACATGGATGAATAAAAAAAAGTTTACATTAAACTGGGTTCTAAAGTTTATTATGCAGGCAAGCCTCTAAAGTTAATTACATCTTAAGGAAAGTGAATTCCTTATGAATACTCTCGATTAAACTAGATAATTAGGGTCTCCAAAGATTTCAAAGTTAGGCTATCAAATGATTGACTATATATGAAAAATTAATTTGGATAGGTCAAATGGAGAGACTTATTTTGGAAGCCAAAAGAGATGAGTAGAGATTGCTCATGATACTAGGATACTTAGTGAGCATTCCAATCTATCTAAGGGTTGGGATTTATAATTTTGAAATTGAAGATAATTATATGTTTTGAGTTAAAATTTTATTAGATTGCTAGAGCTTATAATCCACCAACACAAGGTTGTGAAAATATCAAAGAGGTGAGGATTTATGCTTGTAACTTGAAGAAAATAACTACCTTAGATCCTAAATCTACGGAGCTTTAGCACGGTGCCAAGGCACGACCTAAATTTAAGAGAAAATTAGCATAAGTTTATCTCCATAAGAGTGAATAAACCACCTGATTGTTGGGCTTACAACCGTCTAGAGTGGCCGCCAACTAGCTCCTCCTACAATTTTAAAACCATGTGGTCCAGTCATATAAAATTGCAAGATAGTTGGGCTGTTATTTATTTAGAAAAGAGACTAAGTCCTAAACCCACTCCCTAAGAGATTAGATCATGAGTGGTATGAATAATGATTTAATCTAATGCAAAATATTTTCAAATTTTATTTAATTTTAACACTTCATTTGGACAAAAGCTTGAGGATTTTGATGTCTATATGCATGATGAAATACAGTTGTTGGCTAAATCAGTGAGAAGTGGTTGTTTTCCATCACAAAGGATGCCCTTACAGGTCAAGATTCTCATATCATGCAAGGATGGAGACCGCCCAATTTCAAGGAAGAAATAATATGCATGCATGATGTGATACATACAACATTCAGCTAAGAGGTTGCTAAATCTTTTAATTATCTTATTTAAGGCCTAAGCTTTATGATGAGGTTATGAGTTGATAAAATTTAACTATGAGTGATTAGTTAGGGTAGAAAATTATTTTTATCCTAAGAGCTTAATCACATCTAGGCCACACATTAAAGCATCAATCATAAGAAATTATGAAAAGCATGTCATTTCTAATGCGTAGAATTAACACAACATCAAATAATTTTATAAAACTAGTACAAATGAATAAGAGGCCGGTGCGGTCTGGTACCATCGTACAACCCGAAAGGAGATAGCATGGGTAGCCGAGATCCACCCTTATACAACCCGATATATGAAGGAATAATTACAATTTTATTAAATGCTATGGGGGTCTTCTTTCTCCTTATCTTCATTCCTTCATTTGATTTGATTTTCTCCATTCTTTAGTTCGGGTGTGCTTGCTTCAAAGGCATCACATGGCCTCCCAAGATAAAGTCTTTTAGCCACTGCTCATCCTAATCCCCCATAACACTAATCTTAATTTATAACATAAAATTATATTAAAAATAGAAAAAAGTAAATCTAACTACACCTATAAAATAGAGGTTAGCTAAAAACACATATAACCTTAAGCAACTATATTTATAATTTGGACTTAGTACCCTCCACATAGGTAACTAAGCCCACCTGTCATAACTTGGATTATGCTTAGGATTTTAAGTAATCTGCAAAGTGAGTATTTGTATTTATTTCTAAGCACTCCTTAAGCACAATCCCCTGCATAAAATATGATTAGGATAATATCGACCTACCATCTAGTCCACGAACCATACACCTTAACATCCAGTCTAAAATAATACATCACAAAATAAAACATACATCATATCATACACCGTCCTAACTTAGGACTAGAAGTGGTGACTTAATTCTAATATGTGTGTTAAGGCTTGTGTGGAAAGTCTTACTAAGCATTAAAGTTATATTTTTTCTAAGTGTAAAAGAATTTAATTTAACTTAAAGGGTTGCTTTCACTTTAAGTTGTTTAATTGATTTGAGGATTTTAATTTATGTTTTCTTTTGTTTCATGTGATTTACACTTAGCATCTAAGTGTTATAAATAGAAAAAAGAGGATTTCCCTCTTTCATCTCTAACTTAAACCACATTCTAAAGCATGTTAATTTGATTTAGTTCTCTTTAGTGAATGGATTATTAAATATTTTAATTAATCCTAAGTTTAGATTCACTTTAAATAATTCTATTTAACATGAAATGCATCTTAAGATTAATTTGATTGAATTACTATGACATGACACATTTCAAATTATTCCTTTCCATCACATGTAACACACATATGATTCAATCCTAAGCATATATATACATACAATATATTTTAGCACACTTATATGATGAATGTTTATGCATGTTTGAATTTTATACTTTTATTGATTGAATTATTTAATTTGTGTAAATTTAAAGCTCTATCAAAATTCTTATACAAAAGTACATAAGAATAAAATTAAACAGGTACGTGCCATTGTTAAACTAGGGAAGTAAGGTAATAAAATGACCTTCTTGTGGATACTTAAAGTCTCATATTCCTAGAATGTCCAGACTATATACCCATTAACATCCGAATCTATGTAAATTTGCATACATGAACATAGAAAAGAAAACTCCAAATCACATGATTAAATGATTCAATCACTTGAACAATTATGGATGCTTGCATTTTTAATATAAAAGAGGGATTCTCATTCTTTAATCGCATGTACACACACATGTATGAAAACATAAATAAGTATGTGCCATTGTTAAATTAGGGAAGTGAGGTAATCAAATGACCTCCTTTGGGCTACTTAAAGCCTCGTTTTCTTGAGATTTCCAGATTATATACTTATTTATTTAGATATATATGAATTTATAAATATCTAAGAGAATTAAAATCATGCAAAACTTGTATTTTATTTAATCGAATTATTTATGTATATGAATTAAAACTCTATTTAAATTTTAATGTTAAAATACATAAGAAATAAATCAAATGGACGTGTTGTTAAACCAGAGCGAGGTAATCAAAAGACCTCCTTGGATACTTAAAGCCTCGTCGGATGTCCGACTATATACCCATTACTATTCAAACTTATGTAAATGAATATGTGAATAAAGGAAATAGACTTCATACACTTTAAACTATAAGCACATACATTTTTTATGTATTTATAATTATCATTACTACACATGCCATCATTCATTTATAAGCTTTTGAAAAATATATTTGGATTTAATAGTGATAATAGCCACACATATATTAAATTAAATCAACACATGCAAGCTTTACATAAAAGAAACTTCATTTAATTTACTTAACTTAAAAAAAAAGACATGAATGTATGAAATTAAATGACATACAATATTTAACATGATTGGAGAGGAATAATCAAATACAAACATGCGATTCATTTAATCAAATTAATTCCTAAGGATAGTCATATTAAATAAAATCTTTTAAAGTAAACCAAAGATTCTTATTAATTTTGATTTTGAATTTTAATTGAAATTAAAAAAGAGAAAATGTTTGCTATTTTATTCCATTTCCATGTTGATAATCTTAGTGTGTTTAAGGAAAAGTGATTAAGTTGATTTTGTGGATTAATTAAGTTATAATATGCATTAAATTCATTAATTAACCATTTCTTATGTTATCTTAACATAATTATCCAAATAATTGCAAGCCAACATGATATGCAATTGAATTGAAAAGTAAATTAGCAATGGTCATATGAAATGAAAGAGCCTAACACAATTAGCTCACAATTAATGGTAATTAAATTAAAAAAACTTATTTAAGTACTCTTATGATTTTCTCACACTTATGGATTAACCATAATTTCCTTAATTTCTTTTAGGTTATTAAACACTTAAAGATCTATCCCTCAATTAATTAATTAGGATCTGATGTGATTTAAAGTTTTAATTTAGTTAATTAAGTAATTAATTAACCAATCAATCCTTGATTAGTTTTTCTTGAAAAGTGAAAAGAACTTAGGGAAAGAAATTAGGAGAGAGGTCCCAATCCTATTCCATAAGTCCCCTCAATATTAAGAAAATGTATTAATGAACCCAATTAATTAATTAGTCATTGTTCATGTGATTAATTAATCCTTAATTAAATTAAGAAAGTAATTAGGGCTTAATTAACTAATTTCCTAATTAATTTATCTCAAAAAAAATTAGGGAGGTAGAAGACATCCCCATAAATAATTTCAAAAGGTTTAGTGTTAATTAATTAATTAATTATGGAGTAATTAAGTTAATTAATTTTCCAATTAAACCCTAATTAAGCACTAATTACTATTCAAAATTAATTAAAGATATTTGTAATAAAAGTTTCTCTAAAATACCTTTAAAATAAGTATTTATTTGTGTTTTTTAAATTTTTCTATGATTTGTTATGATTTTTTGAAGTTGTAGCCACTAATTCCATTTAATTAGGCCTAATTAAACATAATCACGTTGCACATGGCGTATGGCCGCGACTTAATGCTTTTTCACTTGGCACCACGATTGATTATTAAAGCGCATTGAGTCGTTGGCGTGGGCGGACGGGCCAGTCGATCCGTGGTTAATAAAGGATTAAAAATGACTTGATCTAGTAGATTTAATTATGGCCATCCATTTGATCCGAAATGGGCGATCGTGAGCTATTATCTCACGGGTTCTGAAGGGCGGAAGTCCGACGACCCATGATACAAACTCACTTGAGCTCACTCGAGCTCAGATCCACTCCAAATGTATCTCACACCTTCACGACAACGATGAGAGGGGATCCAGTGGTCAAAAATGATGTGACATTCAACTTTTCTTCAAAAAGCTCCAATGAATTTTCAAGAAATCTCAGTTTCAATGGCATACCTTGCTGTAGCTAATGACCGACAGTTCACACACTTGATATAGCTTCGTTTAGTTGATGGAATAATTGATTTATAAGAAAATCAATTGGGTTTGAATTGAATTAGATTTGGTTACGGCTGAATCCATGGGATTCAATCATAAGGCTTAATAAAGAGTTTGAGCTTGGATTTGAGATTGGGTTTCAATCATTTGGAGTCAGGGTTGGATTTGAATTTGATACATTGGTTGGGGGGATTGTGTTGATTTTTAAGAAAATCAATTGAGTTTGGATTGAATTGGATTTGGTTAGGGCTAAATCCATGTGATTCAATCATAAGGCTTAGGAAGGATTTTGAGCTTGGGTTTGAGGTTGAGATTGATTGTAAATTTTAGAATTTGAATTTGAATTCGGATTTGAATTTGGGGTTTGGTTTGAGAAGGTGAATATGGATTGAGTTTATGATATAGGGTAGGTAAGTCTCCCTAAGCTGCTAAGGCATACCTACTCCTATGACTAACCCTTCTAAGCCTCTAGGCTTAGGTTAAGTGTTCATCTAATTACTAGAAGTGTCTTAAGAGCTCTTGGTGCCTAGAAGAGTCCTAGATATATGATGAGAAGATTGAGAACTCACTCCAAAAGTGGTCAATATATATATATATATATATATATATATATATATATATATATATATATATATATATATATATATATATATTATTATATACTAGTGTATAAAATTGCATATGAGAACTTATAGCATCCAAATGCATAGCACATTAAGACCCATGTAACTATGTTATGCTTGGATGGAACTTTAGTGAAATGCATGGCACAGACCCATGTAACTATGTTATGCTTGAATGGAACTTCAGTGGAGTAGTTCCATTATGAATCCTATCTACTATGGTACCTACTTTTATATAAGTTAAAATAACTAAACTAAATTAGAACCATTTTTTAACTAAGTAATCATTCATTTTTTATAGATTTATAGCTCATACCTGACATTTTATAAATTATGTGAGCACATTGATCTATTATGATATGCTACTATATAAATGCAACAAACTCTACTAATATGGGTTCCAAAATCATTCATGATGTGTTAATTAATGGTTGTATAAAATTGAATGAAAGAAGCTTATGTCATAAGTTTAGTAATATCTTACTAGTAATTTTCATAGGATGATAAACTATGCTTTATAGGTCCACTTAAAATCATTAACTATAAAATAAAGACATATGTAGGTTAGATGGTTCAATATTTGTGGATCCAATGCAACAATCACTTATGCATATGATATATGATAGATCTATAGTCAATGATAAGAGCACATAGCATTTACATTGATTATAGCTCAACATGAAATAATTGACATTGTCGAAGATATTAGATTTGTAAATATTTATAAAACTAACTAATAATAAAACAAACTAAACTAACTAAACTAAAATTAAAATTAATAATAATCTAGTAAAAACTAATTAGAACTAATAACTAAACTAATAACTAATTAAATAAACTAATAACTAAAACTAAACTAACTAAATAAATAATTAAAATTAAATAAAAAACTAATAACTAATAACCAATAATAAATAACTAAACTAAACCTAAAAACTAAACAAACTAACTAATAAAAACTAATAAACTAATAACTAATAACTAATAAACTAATAAAAAATAATGATAAAACTAATTAAAACTAATAAAAGTAACTAAAAATAACCAACTAATAAAAAGAATATTAGTTGGGTTTATTTTATTAAGTTAAGTTTTAGTATTTTATTAGTCAAATTGATTAATAGTTTATTAGAATAGTTATTGGAGTTAATTGAATTAGTTTAGTTTAGTTATTTATTATTATTTATTAGTTATTAATTTTTATTTAATTTTAATTATTTATTTGGTTTATTAGTTTTTAGTTAGTTTAGTTTTAGTTATTAGTTTATTTAATTAGTTATTAGTTTAGTAATTAGTTATTATTAGTTTTTACTAGGTTATTATTAATTTTAATTTTAGTTTAGTTAGTTTAGTTAGTTTAGTTAGTTTTATTATTAGTTAGTTTAGTTGGAATGAGAAATATTTGAGCATTAAGATTAAACTCTTATTGTATTTGTCTCATACATAATATAAAGGGAGATGCACTAGCAGATTCTAGCTCAATAGTTAACTTAATC
The DNA here is from genome assembly GCA_021442155.1 of Cymbidium sinense. NCBI lineage: Eukaryota > Viridiplantae > Streptophyta > Magnoliopsida > Asparagales > Orchidaceae > Cymbidium > Cymbidium sinense. The sequence goes on from JAKCPB010000155.1 coordinate 117,525, forward strand.
TCTTCAAAAAAGGGAAGCCAAATTATAATATAAAGAATAAGTTAGGACTTAGATCAATAAACCTCTAACACATTTTATGATGTTGTTGAAACATTCTAAAGTATTGGTCATCATGATACCATATTATAGGCAACCCTTGTGTGTCAAAGACCATCTTATTAAATTTTTTTTGAGTAGCCATGCATCCGCCTCACTTACATATTTAATATCTAACTAGTTAAACACATGCACCTCATCAATATTACTTGTCTCATATATTTTTTGCCACATATATTTAACAATTGAGACACCCATGATTCTTAACATCTTTTTAAAATTCTTACGTAAGTGTCTCAAATAACGTATATGCACTGTATAGGAAAAAACTTATCGACATTCTAGAATTAAGCTAGATTGCATATAAAATAATTAACACAAATTTTTTGTGGTATTAACTTTTGGAATAGTATAATATTTGGTTTGTGAAAATATTATACATTTCAATTCAATAATTGCAAAGGCTAGTGAACAAAAAAAACATTGTTATTTGCATCAATATTCTCTATAATGAATAATATCCCCTTGTATTTTCTAAAGAAAAATATTATATTCAAGATTAACATGTGCTAAAAAAAGGATCATCCAATTATTGTTAATCCAAATATCTAAAAAATAATTTATCTATCCAACTAGTAATCAATATGCTTATCCTCTCATGATCAAACATATGACCTCCATGAATCTAAATGACTCCTAACTACCAAGGATGAATTTGATGGCCTTGTTTCATTCCATGATTTCATTTTGAACATATTCACATTAAACCTAGCTTTTACCTAGCCATAAAGTCATTTTTTTTGTTTTAAATCAGATTATTAGTGAATATTAGGCAATATGAATTAATTGACCAACTTGAATATGTGATATTTATGCCCTTAAACTATATTGAATGAGGGAATATGTATGGGGAAATTATGTTTGAGATTCTCTACATCTCACTAAGATATTCCTTGCTTAATATACAGGCAATTGCTAATTATATGATTTGGATGGATGATCATGATATATACAAATAATTGTATACTTATGACAATCATAATAATTTAACAGCTTTTATTTTTAAAATAAATTTTCATTACAAAATTTTAAAAAAAATAAGTAAAAAAAAATAGCTAAATAATTAAAGTTACGTTCTTAAAAATAAAGCTAATAGAAAATTATCCTAAATGCACCCTCAAGGAGAGATTATTACATACGAAGTCTGGAAGTAGAGCCACATCCAGATTTTTGTTGTATACTCGTGTACTAGAAAAGGGAGATAAGGGAAAATCTATCGCCATTTTATATGCCAAAATATTGGCTTTACCCATCATTGTATTTTTGTCAACCCAAATTCCAGCGCCGATTTGCGAAGGCTATTTAGCCACCTGATGTGTCTGGGTCCATGTGGTAATGATGGTTATAAGAATTGTTTTCGATGGTTATGACATGGGTGATTATAATAGCTTCATAATGAGGGTTGTGATATTCACCTAATAGTTGAAACAACATCTTTAGATAGGGTTGTGGTGGGAAAATGTTGTCTATTTTTTAATATAGTAGATAATTTGGCGATTGTAAAAGGAGAACTAACAACTCTTCACTATATATATAACTGAACACTTCCTAGCTAGAAGCTGAGCACTAATCCTTAAGCCTCACTCTCTCTTGAGTGTAAGAATAAATTTATCGACAATAGACATCTAATCTACTTAACTCCTTATAAATGATATAGGCAACTTTGAATTTGCTTGTTGTTGGAAAATTTAAACCTTTAGTGGAGTCAACAATATAATTTGTGGGAAAATTTATTTAAGAAGGGGAAAACTCACAAAATGTGAACTTAATTTTCTAGTGATCAGATGCAACATTGAGAATAATATATCTCGAGAGAGCTACTATTTTGTAGTGGATTTAAAAACTAAAATAAAGAGAATTTACTTATTATCTTATTATAATATCTAAATGCGATATAGTGAATGATATATTATCTCAGGAGATAGAATTACTATTTAACTATGGATTTGTGTATAACAACAAGATTAGTTTCAAAGTTTGTTTGATTTGTATTTCTAGTTATTTGAATTTAAATTTTATTTAAATTTTGAGGCACATGTTTCTATAAGGGCAAGCCCATATAGTTAATTACATTTTAAGAGTGTGAATTCTCAAGAAATTTTTTTATTAAAGTAGTGATGAACGATTTTATGATCAATTCAAACTTTAAATTCAAAGATTTGATGGTTTTAGAAACTTAAAAGAGATATGTTCAAATTTAAGAACAATTATTTTAAGAACTAAAGGAGGAAAAAAATAAAGAGTGCAAGATACCGAGAAACTCAGTAACACTCAAAACTATCTAAGTTTGGACTTTATATTTTAGCATTTGAATTTATTTAGTTCTGAGTTGTACGTTGGAATTTATAATTCATTAACATAGGATTGTGAATATATTTAAGAGGTGAAGACTTATGATGTAGCCTAAGGGAAATTATTAGTCTCAAAACTTAGACTAAAATGAGAAATATTATTAAGTAGTCACTCAGACATAATCTAATGATATGCAATAAGACTTATAGTTTTCAATTTCACTTAAAGTTGAAATAAGCCCGATTAGTCTGGACTTACAATCTTGCCTAGAAGGGCTGATAATTAACTCATTTAGTCACTTTAAAGTCATGATGTCTAGCCACATGCATATCTAAGATATGTAAGATTGTTTTTTTAGGAAGAATCTAGTCTAGACATAGCCATTAAGTTTAAATATGTGGGTATGCAATCTTTAGACTAAATGCATCAAAATTTTATTTTAATTTATTTGTTAATTAAGACACAACTTTAGTATGGTTAGAATGCCATGTCTTAGTTTGGCCATACCTTAGTGTTGTCCTATCTCTTTTAGGTAGATGTTATCCTCAAAGATCAAGTGGTCCCTATTCATGCAATGGAGATAGAGAGCCCTCACAAGGGCAAAGAAGTAATATGAATGCATTTATGGTAACATAGCTTATGTGTTTCTATCTTATTTTAATCATGTCAGTTAATAAATTTTGTTTATAATAGAACATTTTCATTTCTAATCCTAAGGTGACTCATTCAGGCATCTAATAATTATGATAAGTCATAGAAATAATATATCATAAATAAACATTTTATTCCATCCATAGTGCAGGTAAAATAAATAATCATCAAATAAAACATCAATACAAACAAATAGTTATAAACAAATTATAAAATAATAAAAGAAAGTTTGATGTAGTTGGGTCCATGAAATATAATCACTTGAAAAGAAAAAGAGAGTAGCAATTGAGCTCTGTCTTATGCATCCAACTTAGACCTTTTGACAGACACACTTAGACTGTGGATCTTCTAGCTCCTACTTATTCTTCATCTATTTTTTTAGGTTTTTAAGACTATAAAGATTCATTCTTGTGGGATTCATTTTTATTTATTTTCTTCATTTTTTTGGAATCCCACAAGCTAATAACACTATTTTTTAGGACTCTAAAAAAGGTGCTTTTATAAAAAAATTAATGACTTTGTCCCTACAAAATATATGTATACATGTATGTATGTATGTATGTCTGTCTGTTGTCTAACACTTTCAAGTGCCAAGCCATGTATAATATGTATATATATATGCGTCATGCGACACTTTCAAGTGCCAAACCATCTGTCTTATTGGTCACACTCAAAGTGCTTTAGTAATTTATATCATTTTATATTATATAAGCATTATCTGAAAACAAAATTATTACCTTAAGTATTTATTAATATATCACAATGATATCATTGTTGGATTAGTCCTAGATAAAAATTTACCAACAACTCAAAACTATATCTGACTCACTATTACTCGAAGATCAAAAGCTAAAGCAAAAGCACTTTGTAGAATTGTGTTGTGCTTGATCAAATGATCAAATGAATGAAGTTGCTTGCCGACATGAATCAGTTTTCATGCGGGGATTCTTTGTTTGACACAAATCATTGCACATCTAAGTACATCAGTTCTACTCGGTTGCTTGCCTGCTAGTTAACTTGCAATTTTGCTCATCTATCTTGTTGACAACTCATCTAGTTAGCATGTGACATTCAACACCTGGTATTTAGTAATATGTTGCCAGCTCAAAATCTACTAATTATAGGTTGAGCAAGTCAAACGATTTAACTGGTCAATTACACTTATTTCATTGAGTTAGAATCTAAAAGGGTTTGGATTTCTAAATTGTTACACTCATTAACATATGAAGTTCCAAAGTATCATGATGGGTCTACTAAGTATATTATTTTGTTCCTCATATGTGTTTTTTGAGATAAAGTAGTGTGGGGATAAAATATATGGATATTGAGTACATCTTTGGATTAATTTGACCTAGTTTGATATAGAAGTTAATTGTCAAAGAGTACCTTATCATTCCGTGCAGCCTATTCCACTTGGCATAGATAGTCACAAAGAATGTGTTCAGGCAGTTAGGTTGAACTCCATCTTAGTTGGCATGCTCAAGATAACTTTTAGGTAGTTACCACAAACTTGATGATAAAGATTGTGGTGCTCACTTGGAAATTATAATTGTATCCTCATTGGATGGGTTTTGGTATCATAATGATAAATTGTCATGATTAGATGGATTGCTTGATGGTTATGAATAGGTATGAGCTCCATGGTACCATGATGGGTCTATTGAGTATACTATTCTATTCCTCAACATTATTTTTTTTGACATATAATAGTGTGGCAGATAAATTTTATGAAACTTGAGTTTATCCTTGGATTGACCTAATCAAGTTAGATGTGGAAGTTGATTGTTGAAGAGTACCTCATTTTTTGATGTAACCTACTCTGTTTCAAGGAATGTGTTTAGACATTTAAGTTGAACTTTGTCTTGGTTAGCATGGTCATGATAGCTATTGGGTAAATACAACAAACAACTTAATGATAAGGCTCACGATGCTCAACTAAGGATTACAATTTCATCCTAAATGAAAGGTTGTGAATGCATAATGGTGGTTGGATGTGATAAGATAGATTCTTTGATAATTGTAAAGAGGGATGGACCTAGGGCACTTTGCTAAAGCCTTTAACTATAGGTTACCTGCCAAAGAGATAGATGACTGATTTCTAAGCTAAGGAAACTATAGTAGAGCTATTTGATTAGGTACCCCACATTCTCGACTCCTAGTTACCGACGTGAGTAGCTTTGACTCTCCCTCATTCCCCAACTATAGTCTGAAAGCTTAATAATATTCTCCACTCTTCCCTCTTTTTTATGTTTTTTTTTATCTTACTTCTGTGAAACAACAACTAATCACACTACCATGAATTTACGAGCATGTTCTATTTTCAAACAAGATGTTTCTTCTTAATAATGGATACACCAGTCGATCCAGGCAATAATTTGATGTATCAGATAAATAAGAAAGCTGTCACTTAGGTGGTTCCTATGATTGTAGACATACCAAGTGAAGCTTTAGTAACAAACCATTGGATTATTTATGGTGTATAATGCTGCCATGGATGATATTATTTTTCTTTATTTTTTATGCAAGGAAACCACCCAAGGCAATCAGCTAATTTGTTGAATACAAAATCTCATATTTCTTGATTATATGTTAGCTTCCTATAGGATATAATAGATCGCCAATTCTATTATATAAGTTTGCATGGAATTTGTATCTATGCATGCATCTGTTATTGTAATGTTACAAAGGTTTGTTCTCACTTTGTGCTTAGATCATTAAGATTTGAATCATGATTCAGGCTGTTGAGAGTCATTTTAAGAAAAATCTCCTTAAAGAAGCTCACTAGTTATGTTAACATCTTACTTCACAATGAAATTATTTGAAAAAAAATATTGCTCATTTATTGTATACTCTTGTACAACTGACACTAGTTTGGAGCCATCTTTCTTGTTCTATATTAGGAGTGCCAGATTGAATAAAAAATTATTCTATTTCGACTTAATGCTTGTAGGGGTTATTTATAATGAGAAACAACTTGCAATTATATGTATATATGATTTCATTCTTTCCGGCAGTTTTAAAGAAAATTTGACTTGACATAGTGTTCTTTTTTAGTGGTGCTTCATTCTTGTGAAGCTCGATCATATGGTTTAAAGAAAAAATTCTCCATGTATACTCACAGAATGTTCCTTTAAGAATCAATAGTTTTAAATTTTGTATTTAAGCTTTCCCTCTTTTGGCAATTATTAATTTGATTACTTAAAATGATTGTTATTTTCATGCAAGGACCAATTAAAACAATCAAATTTTGTTCCATGCTTGTCACGAAGAGATGCAATTTCACTCTTATCTTCCACTCTTTTCACAACCTTCTTAGTAACTAAAGCTGCTGAAGCTCTACTAGATCAGAGAACAAGAGGAGAGCAATAGAAAATGGAGAAAGCTGAGAAAAGGCAGGAATAACGAAGGAGAAAACAGAACCAGGCTCTAATAAAAAGTAAAAATCCGCACTAAGACCTTCAAATAGCTTCCACGTGCCTGCGGTTGAGGCCAAACTCAAAGCTGCAATATCCCATCCTTCATATTATGGTGAGGCATCTGAGATTTAGTTTTGCCTTCTTTTAGCTCGATTAGAAACTTCTGCAGTTTACTACGTATATTTTAATTCACAAATATTTTTTCCCATTGAAGTTATTTTGTGCTTGCAATTCTCATATGTAATTGGATGGCTGCCATGTATTAGCTTATATGCTAGTTGAGAGCTGGTTAATGTTCTTGTTCAACTGTAAGGAAAAATGTAAGCTGTAATATTGATCCTTTAAAATAATTATAAGAAATATAAACCATCATTCTAGGTAGAGAGATGTCCTCTCTATTATGACAATGCCATATCTTCTTCAAGGCATCTATTGCCTCGTAAAGAAAGGCCGCCTGCAAATAAATTACCTCACCGATATATTTCCATAAATCGATGACTTCAATGAGCTCAACATCTAGAGTATAATGATAGGTTTCGTTGGTATTCTTAACAAAGTGGAGCTTATAATAATAGGTTTCGTTGGTATTCTTAACAGTGTGGAGCCTATGAGTGGGCGAATTTGAAGATTACATAAGACAATGAGCCAAAATGACTAACAAAGAACGGCTTAATTTTTAAATTAGTCTTAATTAATAATGAAATTAGTGTTTAAAAAAAAATTTAAAAATAGCCCTAATTAAATGATGGCGTGCTGATGATTGTATTGGCTAAGTAAAAAATAATTTTTTTTTTAAATCAACTTAACAGCTCCCATTTTTTGGCCATATTAGGCTCATCAGGTGTCAGATTTTTGCGTGGTTGGTATCGTTAGAAAGATAATAAAAAATTGTACAACTTTCATGTTGACAGGTTTTTACGAATCTCGCCCGGGTAGCCGCAGTTTTTGCGTATGTATAAATTTTGAAATGTTGCGAAAGTGAAAGTTATTACGGCAGCCCCTGTTTTTTTTATCATAATACAAGAATTTTTGAATACATATAATTTCTTGGTAATACATATAATTTTTTTAATATTTTATTTATTTAATTTATACATATTATTCTTAATAATTATTATAATGTCATGTCCAACGTGTATTCGTGCCCCATATTTTAAAAAGAAGTTTCCGTGTCCATATTGTGTCTGTGTATCATAATAGTCTATTTAGTCAGAGGAGATAGTCGACCCAACCTGATAGAAGGATCCTTATCGATATATGTGTTATAGAAATCTTTGGGGTGGTATTTAAGGAAATTTTAGGCGATAGAGGGTTGTTTGTCCTATCAAATATACCCTATGATTCACAACACAAAGCGAGCCATTAGAATAACTTCATCATAATATAATGGCCAACCAAACCAAATTACATAAATGTCATCTACCATGCAATTGAAAATATGCCGTCCTTGATTGACATATTCTTTGTGAGCTAGAGTTTTCTTAATTTGTATGATTATTAAGGTGGATAGATTGAGTTTGGTTTAAGTTTTTAATGATAGAGTTTCATTTAAGCAGTTTTTTAGATTAAAATTTAATTTGAGTTAATTTGATTTGAAAATAGAATCACATTTGAATATGTTTAAGAGGTTTAGATCCTATCAACTCAGTTTAGCTGCTAATAGAGGATTAGATCTACTGTTACCTGACAAAATCAGTTTCTTAGATATTTCATTGATTTGAACCTCTTATTATAAGTTTTGTTAACCCAGTCTAAGACTAAGAAGGGAAAAAGCACATCCTCGGACCCTTGAATTTAGGCATTATGATAATGTCACATGCGGTATATTTAAGAATTTAGGCATTTTTTCTAAGTTATGAGATTGATTTCAGATTGATGTTTGATTTGAGTTGATTTGATTAGAAAAATTAATTAATTTGAATAGGCTTAAGAGCTTTAGATCATGTCAACTCTGTTTAGCAGGTAACAAAGAATTAGATTTATTGTCACCTGACAGAATCAGTTTTTTAGACATTTCACTAATTTGAAACTCTTATTATAGGTTTTTAGGTTTTGTTAACCCGGACCTAGTCCTAAGACTAAACTGGGAAGCAACCCACGCAGCATTCTCAAACACTTGAATTTAAGCATTCAACGTGGTGTGAAGCATCTTGTGTATATAGATTAGTTATTTATCTAAGGAGATAATCTTAAGTCTACCTTGATGAGGGCTATTTTCCTATCAATTATACCCATGATTCACAAATCAAAGGAGCCATTGGGGAGCATGAGCTACTGGTGATGATATAATGGAGTGGCCAAATCACCTGATTAGAGGACTCTAGTCATAACTGCTTAATCTGTGGAGCCTACTGGCCAAGCCACGTAGTTCAGAGGACACGAGTCACGTCCTTATTGGCAAGAGATTGATTGAGAGTGAACATAGTAGAACACTTGACTTGACATTGGCTTCTTTATGAGCTAGAGTTTGCTTAATCTGTCACCCCCGATAAATAATTGTGGAAGGTGGATAGATTGAGTTTTGCTTTAAGCTTTTAATGATTGGATTTCATTTAAATAATTTTTAGATTGACACTCAATTTGAGTTAACTTGATTAATTTGAATATATTTAAGAGCTTTAGATTATGTCAACTCTGTTTAGCTGCTAACAGAGGATTATATCTACTATCATATGACAGAATCAGTTTCTTAGACATTTCACTGATTTGAAACTCTTATTATAGGTTTTAGATTTTGTTTACCTGGACCCAGTCCTAAGACTAAACTAGGAAGCAACCCACGTAGCATCCTCAGACACATAAATTTAAGCATTAGTGGTAATGGGCATCGGTGTTTATAGATTAGTTATTTATCTAAGGAGACAATCTTAAGTCTACCTTAGCTGACAACAGGTTGTTTTCCCTATCAAGTATACACTATGATTCACAACTCAAAGGGCAGAGCTATTGGGGAGCATAAGAGCTACGGTCATGATCTTAATATAATGGAGCCAGACTGGCCAAACCACCCAATCAAAGGACTATGGTCGTAACTACTTTATCTATGGAGCCTACTGGCCAAGCCACACAGTCAGAGGATATGGGCTACATCCTTACTAGCATGAGATTGATTGAGAGTGAATATAACATAACACTTGATTTGACATTAGCTCCTTTATGAGCTAGAGTTTTCTTAATTTGTCACCCCTGACAAATAATTATGGAAGGTGGATAGATTGAGTTTGATTCGAGTTTTTAATGATAGAGTTTCATATAAGCCATTTTTTTAGATTGATATTTGATTTGAATTGATTTGTTAAAAAAATTGATTGATTTGAATATGTTGAAGAGCTTTAGATCCTGTTAACTCTGTTTAGCTACTAATAGATGATTAGATCTACTGTCACGTGACAGAATTAATGTCTCAGATATTTCACTGATTTGAAGCTCTTATTATAGGATTTTAAGTTTTGTTAACCAAGACCCAGTCCTAAGACTAAACCGGGAATCAACCCACACAGCATCCTCAGACACTTGATTTTAAGCATTCAACATAGTGTCGGGACCCATGTGGGTGTTTATAGCTTAGATAATTTCACATAATTAGTGATTTTATTGACCTTGAAAATCATAATTAGTATGAAATTCCTTAATTTTTATATTGAAAGAAAGCTCCATAATTTTTATAGATTTTGATTTAGTATCGCTTTCTGTCTACTTGTACAAAGGGTTGTAAATCTGGTGGCGAAAAAGGCATTTTGAAGCTATAGGTTCAAAAGATAATTTAATTTGTCATCTTAAGAAGAAGATTTACTTCTCAAAGTAATTCTCATTTTTCCCCTCTTTTACTCAAATTTGATTTCTTCCTCTTTTATTCAAATTTGATTTCTCCTTCTTTTATTTAAAATTGATTTCTCTCTTTTATTCAAATTTGATTTCCCCATCTTTTATTCAAATTTGATTTCCCCCTTTTTTCTATATGTCTAGGATAAAATTTATTGACCTCCCGTCGTCCCTGTGGGGTCGGGTGTTTTGGTCTCGGTGCATACGATGAGCATAGCGGTGTCTTGCATCACCTGGATCTTCTCGCACCCACTATGCCCTGATGGGCATTAGCGGGGTCTTGAAACCTGTAAAAATAAATACAAACAATATATTCGAGTCATAATTACTTCCAAAATTTGTGACATTTTGATATTCCCCATTAGAGCTACATCGGAACTATTTTGGCATACCCGCCACGCCCTAATGAGCGTGAAAATTGGTGTTTTGAAGCACTTCGTCCGACCTTTAATCACTTCGTTCATTACTCGCGAGGCCTTCAATCACTATGCCACGATGAGTGAGTGAGAGGTGTCTGGAACACCACGAATTTCATCTCGTCCGCACGATGAGCATGGAGGCCTTCGACTGATCGATGAGCATAACGGCGGTGTCTTGTGAGAAGTTATTGAGCGGGCGAGTTTGGGTCAGCAAGGTTGGATGGGCTGCGGGTTTGAAAGCTGCTGAAAATGGGTTGGCTCGAATGGGCGAGTTTGGGTCATTTGAAGGCTAGATGGGCGTGGGCTAGAAGGATTCTGAACAGTTTGGGAGTGGGTGGTAAGGTGAGGCGAGCAATTTCTTGCAGGTCTTTCTTGAGTTAGTCGCAATGCGCCGCATGGCATGGAAGCGCCTGGAGTCTCAGCGGTTGGCAGCCGGGGCAACAACAGAGTCTGATATGAGTCAGATCTGGCAGGCCACCTGGCGTGGGTTAGTAGTTTCAGATGCAGATTCTGCGATAGTGTGGGTGAACAAGTGCAGCGTGGAACAGTCTGAAGCGACACAGCTATGGCGAGAGTGGGTCAGTTGCATGGCGTGAAAGGCGGCAATTCGTGCGGCGGTGGAGCAACATCGTGGGATGGCAATGGCTGATTCAGAAGCGCAGGCATGGGTCGAATGCAGGAGAAGCGAAGGCCGGATTGGACAAGCCAATGGTGGGATCGAATCAGTCTGACAGGATGGTCGAACAGTGCCTTTTGAAGCGATAGAGAGGGAATTTAGAGGGTGAATCACCATTTTTTTTGTGCATGGGGAGTCTCCAACATGGCAGAGAATGCTGTAGAGAGAGAGAAATGTGGGAGGCCTGAATGAGAGGGAAATGGAGAACCCGTCAGAAATGGAAAAAAATGGGGGGAGTGGTTTTTTTTTTTTTTGAATTAGAAAAACTAAAAATAGGGGGAAATGGTTGAGCAGGAGGGTAATTTGAGAATTTTTAAATTAATTTAAATGATTTTAATTTAGATTTCATGCTGGTAAATGCACATAGTCAACATATATCTATTTAGGGTAATTCTATTGTTCTAAATGCAATGACGTTGTCCGTTTCACGATCGGAGGCCGTTTGGTTTGAGTCAGCGTCAAATTGGGTCAAATTCAACTCAAAATTCGTGTCATCATTTTCAACTGCTCGATTTTCATGCAGACTCTTCTAAATTAAGTGTGAACAATCTTATTTGATAGATTTCGATATTTCAAAGCCAATGACATGATCAATTTTATGAACGAAGATCATTTGATCCTTATCGGCACCTCCTGACCTCGATATGCATGCAGGTGCATTGACGACTTGAGAGCTCTTGATTGGTTGCTCATCAAGTCATCCAATATTTATATCTTGACCAATTTTGATATTTCAAACATGATGGAGAAGTCCGTTCTTCGATTGAGGGTCATTTCAACCATTTTCAGTGACGTCTAGTGCATTTTGAGCCCCGATTTGTGCACTATCGCTTCTGAAGTCCGTTGAATTCAATTTGTAGGCTTGACTTGACTTATGACACATATGTGGAGGTCAATAGATGCCCCCCAATAAATGTGATTCGTGCATGGAGTGAGTCATGTTTGTTGAAAACTAGTTGACCATTTGGGCTGGCCATAGAACTTGGATCATTTTAGCTTCGATCGCAATAGCTTATATAGCTTTGATAGGATTTGTCATTAGTATGCTGTCTTATTCAGGACATGCTAAATGATAGGCTTGACCGAGTTGTCAGAATCTTGTCGGATTGATAAAAGCTCTTACACTATCTACTATCTGCTTCAATGGCTTTGCTGAAGATCTTTTTCTTTTATGTTCTTGTAGATTTAAGTGTCCTCTGACCCTAGCTTCATTGTGTTTGATGGAGGAATTAGTCTGCTTGTTTCGATGAATTTCATTGGGGAATCAGTTTATTCATGCTTGATCAGATTTGAAATTCCTTCTGTCCTAGCTTTGAGCTTGATGTACTTGATGAAGGATTGACCTGATTTGTCAACATTGACTTGTCGGGAAGTATGTATGCCATGAACCTGTTTCCCTTTGTGGATTAGTTGAAGGATACATCTGAATGACCTTTTCGCTTATAGGATCAATGTTGAGTTATTAGTCTAGCAACATGTGCTTTAATAGACTGAATAATCATAAAATTCCTTTAGTTCGACCATCGGCTTTGTATGAACTATGGAATTGCTTCCTTGGTCTTGTGCTGTCTGCTTTGACGGACTTGATGAGGACATAGGCTTTGACCTGTGTTTTGAGCTTGATCAGATCATTTGAAAATAGATTGAAATATCACCTTGTAGGTAATATGAAGATTGATTTGAGGCAACCCTGAATTGAGTGTTTCCTCAAATTGCCTTGATCTATCGATCAAGTAGAGAGATCTCTTAGATCTTCATTACTTGTAATCACTAAGCTGAATCTAGTTTGAGATTGAACGGCTATCATCATTGGACTGATGAGCGGGGGCTCTTTCACTGCGGCCTTTTCTTACGGCTTGTTGAGTGAGGAGAGCGTCAGCAACTCTGCCATATTTGGGCTTGTTGAGTTTGACCTTTAGAATCTACTTGAGTCTTCGACTTAAGCTGTAGTGGGTTGGTGGTTTTGTCATCAGACTGACGAACAGGGGCTCTTTCACTACGGCCTTTGCTCACGGCTTGTTGAGTGAGGAGAGCATCAGCAATTCGATCATTTATGGGCTTATTAAGTTTGACCTTTAGAACACATTTGTGTCATAGATTTTAGGATGTAGAGGTTGATGTTTCTCCAACTTAATTGATTGAAGCTTCTAAAATTGGGAGTTCTTTTGACTTGATCTCCAGAATTTGGCAAATCTGATAGAGAAATTTCTTGATATTTAAGGTTATCCTTTCATGCATAGAAATATATTCATTTTGTTCCTGCAAGACTCTACAACTTAACAGTAACAATTATGGATATATCCAGGGATTTTGGCATAAAGCTCGATGTCAACTTGAATAAGAATATATTTGAAGATCTCATCTTATGGGACAATATCAACTCAAATAGACTTAATATAAACTAAAAAAAAATGCCCCCTGTCTTGTAGGGGGGATTCTAAAGTACATTTAGGAGAATTTTCAAGATGAAAATATACAAACACATCAATATTTGAATTGACTCTTAAGAGAGTTTTAACATGTAACATTGCTTTCATCTAGGTATAGAAATCTAAAAATGCCCCCCTTGTAATAGGGGAATTTTCACTAAAAAGTTCTTCATTTGGATATGTTTATTTAGGGATCTCGGCATGAAGCGCGATGTCAACCTAAATAGATATACTAAAAAAATGCCACTATCTTGTAGGGGGATTTCTATTGTATCTCGAGAATGTATTTTCCATGTGTAATACTTTTTCAGGTAATGATCGTTGATTGACGGCATTGGTCTTTCACCATTTAGGTTAATGAGTTGATATGTCCCTCCTTGTACACTTTCTTAATGACAAAAGGGCCTTCCTAATCAGGTTCAAATTTTCTACCAATTCTTCGATTAGGAATAATTAGTCTTCTCAGCACCAAGACTATTTCTCCTTCTTAAAAAGTTTGAGGATGCACTATTTGATCGAATGCTTTGTACATCCCCACTCGATAGATTTCTAAATTTTTCTAAGCTTGGAGCTTGACCTCATCAAGCGCACTGAGCTCTTCCATCCGTAGATAAACATTCTCATATTGAGTGAGATTGTGTTGAATGGCTACTCGGAGCGAAGGTAGTTCAACTTCAGGTGATAGAACTACTTCAGCTCCAAATACTTTAGTATAAGAAGTGGATTTTATAGGAGTAAAATCTAGATGTCACGTTGTTGTCTTTCTATAAAGCAATTTTACTTCGAGATTTTGGCCTCCAAATTTGCTCACCTATTTGTCGGGACCTTTCAATGGCAGATTTTTGGACCTATGGTCCAAGTGTCATGCATCGATGCTCACCGTGCGGGACTTATTTTAGTAGACATCTTGCCAGGGTTGTAGGGGGAGGTCTCTTTGAAGGAATAACTCTAATCTCCCTAAGGAAATGACCTTCATATTTTCTTTTTATCAGTCATTTCTCCTTAGCAACTTTGAGGACCTGATGCACTCTTGCATATACAGTTTAAAGTTTCCACACTGGAGAAGTAGGAATCTAACATTTTCGGGTCTAGAAGAACTATTTGATTTGACTAGTATAGCTGTTTCGCTTTATCTATCTTAGGCTGTCAAACATGTTATAGGTTGGAACACTCGCTTCTAGTTCCACAGCTGGCTATACAATTTTCTGCTTGAATAATGATTGTTGAGCATGTAGTCCAGCATTTCTCGTTCTCCGCTGTCTTTGGATTAGCTTGCTTCCAGATGAAGAAGCTTTTGTGCTGGTACTTCTTCTCGAGGCATTGACCTCCATATTTATTTTTCTTTTTACCGGGACCTTTTGGTAATGGATTCCTGAACACGCGGTTCAGGTGTCATGCCCTGATGTTCACCGTGTAAGAATTGCTTAGAAAAGTCTTAAGCTCTTACTACGACTGATTGTAGCTTTTGTAGTGGAGCATTTTTAGCTTCTTTGATAATTGATATTTGATACATGTTCTTCATAAGACATTTTTCTTTAACAACTTTCAGAACTCTATGTGCTCGAGTAGATAAAGTTTCATGTTGTTTCTTAAGAAAAGTTGAAACTGACTGCTGTTGAGCCCAAAAACACCACTTAACATCACCAGTAGAGCTATTCCTTTCCACCCATCTAAAAATTTTCAAATTTATTGTGGGGTAAAGATACTCGTTTCTGGTTGTAAGGTCAGTTGTATGACTTGTAATTCAGATAGCAACTACTGAGCTCGTAGTTTAGTGTTTCTTCTCCTTTGTCTTCGATTCAATTTTCCTCCAGAAGAGAAGGCTTCACTATCATACCTTCCTAGTGCAAAAAGTTCAACTGGTAAGGTTGTCAAATTCATAGGTATGACTGAAACTTTCTGCCCAGTGATGGTTCTCTTCATGACCACCCATGATCCTTGAATACATCTCTCTCTTGAGGAACCTCGATAACAACAGTGATCATTTTAGTCATTCTCCTCCCACGCATAGGTTGGTGTATACAATATGCATATACTTCAGGTGGAGAATTATTTGCAGTGGTGATGGCTAGGAAGTCTACACTATCAAATTGAATAGTTGCTCCAACATCTTCGGTATTGATTACATCTTTAGCTAGACTGGTGTTAGCTCTGTGACCTAGCTGCATGATAAACAGTATTCTGAAGATCCATTGAGATACAGAACAAACAAATTAGTCATAAGAATATGATTGATTTAAATTTAATTTCATTGATAATTGATTCAAAATATCAATTTTATCATGCTTCACTACTACTATAGCTCAAATTCGACTATTCAAAGACGGAAAGAGAATCATGTCCCCAGCGGAGTCACCAGAAATCTGTGGGCTCAAAATTTGCCACCAACCTCTTCGATGAAAAGAGTGGTTTAAAGTCCTGGGATAATTTTCAGTAGGCAGATGGAATAGTAGATAAGACACTACCCAGAGATTTCATCCTCATTTGGTGAGGACTTTAAGATCTGGTTCCATGTTTCCTATAGGTGCAAGCCCCTATAGTTAATTACCCCTCCCAATAAGTGAGAGAGAACTTTCGATTAAGGCTAGTCGCTTAGATCGTTGAATGCGTAGTGTATAGTAGCAGCATATAAAGTTTTAGAATTTGAGATATGAAATTCATCATTATAGCTTAAACCGGATGGTTGGGGGAATGATGATGTGCCCGATCTAGATCACATGATTCTATCATCCCTGGTAGTCACAAGGCCCTACCACTCTAGTCAAAGGAGGTAACAACCCAACCCCGAAAAAGGATCCTCATCATCAACACATGGGTTATATCGTCCAAGAAATCCTTGTAGACCTAGGGTGGTGTTTATCTAAGAAGATAATCTTAAGTCTACCATCTGGGACGTGATGGTCGCTTGCTATCAAATATACCCTATGATTCACAACTCAAAGGAGCCATGGAGAGGATAATGGGCTACGATCATGATCGTAATATAATGGAGCCTGACTAGCCAAACCACCCGAACGGAGGACTCGGTCATAATTGGCTTCATTTCAACGCCTCAACCTTAGAGGACATGGGCCACGCCACAAATGACTAATCGGATAGTTGAGTTGGTAAACAATAAAGTTGGTTTTCTTAACGCCCACTAGAATGTGATTTGAGTTTTTTGATGATAGCATCGAATAATATTTAGATTCTTACTACCTAGCATATTTTACCAATTTGAGAACCCACTGACATATAAGTTTATTTAGATTTTGTTAACCCATCACCATAAGACTAAATCGGAAGCAAACCCACGTAGCATCCCTTGCACTGAATTTAGGCATAAAGATGTGCTGCACATGCAAGTACATATATTTAAGAATTTAGGAAGTTTTTTATTTCTAAGTTATGAGATTGATTTTAGATTGATGTTTGATTTGAGTTGATTTGATTAGAAAAATTAATTAATTTGAATAGGTTTAAGAGCTTTAGATCCTGTCAACTTTATTTAGCTGCTAACAAAGAATTATATCTACTATCACCTGACAGAATCAATTTTTTAGACATTTCACACCGATGAGGACTCGATCATAAGCTTCATCGTGGAGCTCATCCCAAGCCATGCCAGAGGACACGCCACGCCCTGTTGGCAAGATATTGATTGAGAGTGAACATAGTAGAACACTTGACTTGACATTGGCTTCTTTGTGAGCTAGAGTTTGCTTAATGTGCCACCCCCGACAAATAATTACGGAAGGTGGATAGATTGAGTTTTGCTTTAAGCTTTTAATGATAGGATTTCATTTAAACAATTGAGAGGATTTCATTTTAAGAATAGAAGAAGAAAGGAGGAAGCCATTGAAGAGAGATAGAGAGAGGTTTGGCTAGGAGAGTTGGGGTTTGGGCTTTTAGTAGTTTGAGGATTTGTTTGATTTTTTCTTTTCGTACGCAAAAAAGAAAATTACACGTAGATGTAAATGTACAAAATTAAATTATTTCCATCAACTACTAAAAATTAAACAAAGTTGTAAATTTTTAAAATAAGCATGTTTAAAATCTTAATTAGCGAATTAGGCACTAAAAAAAAATTTTAAATAGGTACAGTCGCCCATTTAATGGTCGATCAGATCGTATAATACCAGATAAACGGCGGCCTAAAGTATTTTTTTAAAAAAAAAATCTGTCACCAATCGCGGTATTTTGGCCATACTGGAGTCATCTATTGTCAGAATTTAGCGAGCTTAGTATCATTGGAATTGCCACAGAATTCTACATGACTTTCATGTTGACCAAAAAATACGATTGTGGCTCATTGCATAGCAGATTTTGCCAATGCACGGAAAATCTGCGGCGCAATTTTGAATATTACGATCAACCGTGGTATTTTAGCTGTATCGGAGTCGTCTGTTGCTGGAATTTAGTGATTTTAGTATCGTGGAAATCGACACAAAATTCCCCACAACATTCATGTTGACTAAAAATTACTATTATGGCTCCTCGCGTAGCAGATTTCTCCAATGTTGCAGAAGAACTACTGGCTTCATTTGTATCTCTGTACCTGCTATCTGATATGTGCAAGTTCTTGCGTAGTTCCCTGCATAACTACTCATAAGTGTTGATTGATCACGAAAGTCGGTGTCTCTCTCGCCAAAATAAAGAAAAATATCTTATGTGTCCAAGATATGTTCTCGCTGCAAAGGCAAGTATATAATTCAGTTATCATAACATATAAATATTTGATTAATATATAAATTTTCAGTGCTTACCATCAGCCTCTCTCCAGGAGCTCGAGAATAGTAGGTGATAGGCAGAATGGTCGGAGCCCTGAGCATGTATAAGGAAGCTCATGACCGATACCACCTCATGTACCGACTGACGGTCGGGTCAACATGAGGTGTAACGTCATCCACGACAATAACTGAATCATGTCTAGCCTCCCACTATGATATGTAACCCTAGTGATAGTCAACCTACCAACATCGCCCCCCACCATCCACCCTGAAATGAAGGATCTACGCCTACTCAAGGTGATAGACCAAACTGTCTGAGCACAAGATCTGAGAGGTACCACTCAACCCTTTTCCAGCCGATCAACGGTACCGAAAGTGAAAATAACAAGCATAACCGCCACTCACGATCTCTATCCTTAGGGTTCCCATATAACCTACAACATGGTAGAAAAAAATAAATGTCACACATAAGATTGTGGAGGTTGAAATATG
The DNA here is from genome assembly GCA_021442155.1 of Cymbidium sinense. Taxonomy (NCBI): domain Eukaryota; kingdom Viridiplantae; phylum Streptophyta; class Magnoliopsida; order Asparagales; family Orchidaceae; genus Cymbidium; species Cymbidium sinense. The sequence goes on from JAKCPB010000155.1 coordinate 136,527, forward strand.
AATCAAATGTGCATTGACTCATACCTGACTCTGTAGCAGCCCGTCAAGCTCATCTCTATAGACTCTAATATGGGCAGGTGTCATCTCTCACAGGTAGCCCTCATTCTACCTGCAACCAACACTCAAACCATCCAGCTCTGTTGGAAAGGGTATCTGCAATGTAGGTTGGCCAACATGTACATGCTCCCACGACCAAACCTAAAGTAGGTGCAGACATCCTGCCATGTTGATCCACTTTGGCCTAATTACCTCATTGAACTCCCTGTATAAGTGTGCTAACACAGATGCTCCAATGGAGTATCTGCTGAGCAGGCTCAAATCATCCAGCAGTGGTAAGTACTGCAAATGTCATACCTGGACGTATCTGGCAAAAGAAAGTAGCCTATAGTGAACAATATGTATGCTTTAAGGTGCATCAGAAACTCAGCATCTGGTAGATCGAAATATGAATCCCTATAAAATGTCCACCACAGCCAATGTAAAGGTAAGTAGGTCGTTGAGTGTACCTACCCCATGCAAAATTTGGATTTAACATGTGGCTGTATAAGATCGTGGTATACCACATGGCTGATGTCTCGATCCGCCATCAAATCGAGCCAAAATAGTCATCCTCTCACCAATCATCGTAGGGTCCTATAATAGGTGGCCCGTCAATCCGTACTCCTAGAATCATAGCCACGTCCTACGAATCACATCTCACCAACGAAATGAAATGTGTTCATCTATGGTGATCGGCTCAAAGTCGGTGGTGATCATGATATATATGCGTGAAACACTAACCGAGCATCGCGGTCCCATCCATAAATGCGCGGCCCACTCAACATCGATAGTGACACGCCTTTGAACTGCATAATGCAAATTGATGATTTCATGAAAATGGCGGTTAGAGTATGATATCTTTGATAAATAATAAAACTTACTAGATCCGGGTGCACCTGTTCCGCCACACAACGTGATCTTTGAGGTGTACCTCCGGTGGTGCGGGCGAATCTATGGGGAGGCTCATCGGCGCTACACATCGACGTCTGCATGCTCCTCCTTCCTCAGATGCCATTTCACCTGTCTACCAAACAACCTTTGAAAGTGCAAGTCAACAGAAAAAAAACATTTGCCAGCAGACGTACAATATAACCATGGGAATAGTAACATAAAACAACAGGAGTAATCACAGTCTATAAGAGGAAAAGAAACAGACATTTAATACTAAGCAATGAAGAATATCAATGAACATGAGGCAAAACAAAATGAAGAACATTTACTACTAACATTAAGCAATGAACAGGAGTAATCACAGTCTACAAGAGGAAAAAAGTAGCACGCTAACAATGAACATTTACTACTAACATTAAACAATAAAGAATAACAACAAGGAAAATAACAATCTAAGCATACAAAGAAGAAATAGGGAAAACTAAGTGAAAAACTAAGATAGATAAAAAATAGTCAAGTAATGAGAACCACTTCTTACCAACCAAGTAAATCCATTTCTACACTACCTATAATTTAGAGTAAAATACAACTGTAATTACCATGCATAAATAACACCTTCAACACAACATGAATAAAATAGAAAAACAGTCCTTAATCCATGTTCAAATCCAAGAAGACTTAGTGCAAAAAAGAATAGTCATAAGAAAAAACATTCAAGGCATAAAAGTACACAAGAAAATCACAGTCTAACACAACCACACTAAATCCTACGTAGACGATTATGTGGACAAGTAGTTCTTATGATTTTGCATAGTCCACATATTCTACTTCACAAAGACACATTCTCATCTTGGTATACCTCCATGTCCCTCCGTTTGTTGCCTTTTAACATTCAGTGGCGCTAATTCAATCTAGTCACGACCCAACAAATATGATGGCCAGTCAATGCAATAAGGAATGACATGAAACTGAGCTTCATACGTACTGTGGTACAACTGCAGAGTGTAGTAGCGAGAGACATACTGCGAATGACTTAGATGACGTTGCCCCAACACAACAATGACATGCAGACATGGAATGTGAAGTAACTAGGGCTGTCTGCATGCACAACTACAACAATCTTGTTCTTGTAATTCAACCTTAAATGACATTGAGGACATAACAAATACTTGGAATTCATTTAAATTTATTCTTGTGAGATACGGGCATCTCCTATCTTCATGCTCATTTTGTTGCAACTGAGCCTTGACACGTGATGCAAATATCGAATCATTCTGCCTTATCAAATCAATAGCTGTCTCTAGGTGTTTGGTAAATACTGATACGAGATTGTAATAAATTTATGTAATTAGTGCTTGTATCGGCAACCCACGTGCCATCTTGAGCACACCGTTGAAACACTTTGATGCGTTAGTGGTCATTGTGCTATATTGATATCTATCATCATTACTCAAGGACCACTTCTCCACATCTTTTGCAAGCAGCCACTCAGTAGCCTTTGTTTTGATATTCGTTATGTCTGTAATGTAACGAGTGAAGGTGTGAATGTCAGTTGTACGCAACATCTTCCGACACAAACTCAACGTCAAAAATTCTCATAGTTCTGCATGTCTTCTTAAAATTCTCTCTAAGATAGCCTAATCAGTGGTGGTGTTTTGCCCAAGGAAAAACTTTGCGGCATCCACGTACCAAGCCTGAATGTCGATCAGAGATAATGCATAAATCAGGTCGAGTACATATAAGTGGAATCAAGTCTTGTAATGTCCTAATAAACAAACTCCAAGGCTCATTGCACTCTGCTTCAACTATTACAACGCCAGAAGATACAAGCCATTATTTGCATCAATACCAATTATAGTAAGAAGAGTGTCTCTATACTTTTCCCAAAAGAAATATACCATCAAGACTTAGACAGTCCAAGTAAAATTGCCAACCTAGATGGACCAAATGAAATGATTGAAAATGGCATTCACTTGATCAATGGTACGGTGTAAGCTACATACAATAGCCACGAAGTGATCTAGCGAACGGTATGACTCTTCCCAACTGCCAAAAATAACATGTATATCCTTTCTACGTGCATCCCAAGCTTTCATGTAGGACACCCTAATGTTAAATTTTGATTCTATATGACCAATAATCTCCCTCGGTTTCAAGTCCACGCATCTAATGACAGTTGGATGTAATAATAAACTGAGGTGCATTGCATATGTTTAGTGCTCAATATCGAATGAGAACATTTGTGTGGGACTGTCATACTAGAAATCCTCCATGCACCACCAAGCCTCTTGCTCACCCGAGCATGTAGACGCCATAAACATGGCCTACTAGAATGATTGTTATGGATGCAAAGTACAGTGAACATCGTCTTGTTAGAGTCACATGTTACATATTCTATATTGTTTGTTATGAACCAATCTTGAATAGTAAATTTAAGGTGCCTTTTTTCATGGAAACACATCCCTTCATTTAAGTCAGCTAGAATGAAATTCTCTTCAAGGAAATAAAATCAGTTGGGAGGCCATCAAAGTTCAGTTCTTCATCCCATTTTTATGCTAACTGGTAATCTTGAATGTAATTGTTGTTACTGAACATGTGCTCTTCAGCATTTATTATTTTGTTAGAGTAATCTCTTAGCAAACGACCGTTCCCACAATTTGGACATTGTTGTTCTCCAATGTCACATTCACTGTCATCTGTGTCAAAACTCATTACGCTAGACATTGTTTCGTATCCCTCATCTTCAATTTGTAAAGGTGCAACATGACCGCCATGATATTCATCTATACTGGCAGAAGTCGAGGCAATATGATGAATATGAATAGGAGATATAGATACATCTATATCATCAGTGTTGCACATTTAAATCCAGTGCATAAGACTAAAATAAAAAGATTAATTAGATAATCACTTTGAGATACTTACCTACGAAAATCCTGATTGAAGTCGGTCTGATATGGTTCTTGTGGTAGTATACTATTTTGGACAGCTTCAGTTGAATGAAATTCAGCTTCAGTGTAATTATGAACTTCGCTATCATCCGCTCGTTTCAACTCAATTTTGACGTACACAACTACACGTTGTATACTTGCTGCATTAATGACTGACTCACATACTTCGTCATCATTTAATGGTGTAGCAATGAAACTGGCACCAACAGAAAATCTGTATATGAGATTAATCCTAAACCCTGTCGAATCAACTTTTAGTGACCTCATCATTCGATTCTATATGCTGCTAAAATCAGCCTGACGTGAAACTTGTATAGGACAATTTTTCCACCAGTATACATATGGAAGAAATCGTCACTAACACTTAGTTGGTCTAATATAGTAAAGCATCGTTCGAACTCATATTTGAATCAAATATATGTATGGAGGGGAATCAATAGCACACGGTTTAAATAAATTAGATTCATGAGAACTATATGAATTGCTTAGAACACAATAATTAGCTATTTATACTATAGAAAAGATAGCTATTTTGGACAAAATAATCCATTGGAAATTATCAATTAAATATTCGATGAATTTTAGTGACAAATTTTTCTAGTGAAAATTTTTGCAAAATAATAATTACTTAATTTGTTAGATTTGAAGTTGAATTTTTCATCAAAAAAGCCATCCCAAACTACTATTACTTAGGGCTGACAAATTGACTGATTGCCCTACACTTCATTTTTTCCTTCTGAGTTCTATTTCATCTCTTTCAGGCAGTAGCAGAAGGATTCCCAAGGTACGCCAAATCTTCATGAGAATGTGCTATTTTCAAAATTAAATAAAAGAGAGTTCCAAAAAAAATACCTAAAATCCACTTTACATTTGCCTGAAATCAAACATAAACCTACCTATTCACATAATACATATGATAATACACAAAAAATCAACATCATATTGCATATTTTTCATTTTACAAAAAAAGATCAAAAAACCACAAAAAATACTTAAAATATCTAAAATCCACATTACATTAGCCTGAAATCAATCCTAAAACTAGCTAATCATATAATACATTAACTAATAACTTAATAACACACAAAAAATCAACAACATATTTGCATATTTTCCATTTTACAAAAAAAGATCAAAAAATCTCAAAAAATATCTAAAATACCTAAAATCTACATTACATTAGCCTGAAATCAACCATAAAACTACCTAATCATATAATACACAAACTAATAATATCATAACACACAAAAAATAAAAATCACATTTGCATATTTCTCATTTTACAAAAAAAATCAAAAACCTCAAAAAATACCTAAAAACCCTAAAAAATCACATTACATTAGCCTGAAATCAACCCTAAAACTACCTAATCATATAATACACTAACTAATAACATCATAACACATAAAAAATTAAAATCACATTTGCGTATACAAATAAAATAAAAAACTAAAAAATACCTAAAATACATAAAATCCATTACGTTTGCTAAAATCAACCCAAAAGCTAGTCACATAATATATGCTTGCTAATAACATCATAATACACAAAATAAAATTACATTTCCATATTTCTCGTTTTACAAAAAAATAAAATAATAACTCAAAATACCTAAAATATCTAAAATCCATTACGTTTGCCTAAAATCAACCCTAAAATGATCACATAATGCTTACTAATAACATCATAACACAAAATAAAATCACGTTTGCATATTTCTCGTTTTACAAAAATAATAATAACTCAAAATACCTAAAATACCTAAATCCACATTACGTTTGCCTAAAATCAACCCTAAAACTAGGTCACATATACTAATAACATCATAACACACAAAATAAAATCACATTTGCATATTTCTCGTTTTACAAAAATAAAAAAAACTCAAAATACCTAAAATTCACATTACATTTGCCTAAAATCAACCCTAAAATAGCTAATCACATAATATACTTACTAATAACATCATAACACAAAAAAAAAAAATCACGTTTGCATATTTCTCATTTTACAAAAAAAAATAAAAAAACTCAAAATACTTAAAATACCTTAAATTCATTACATTTGCCTAAAATCTAAGCTAATCATAATATACTTACTAATAATATCATAACACACAAAAAATATAAAAAAAAAAACATTTGCATATTTCTTATTTTACAAAAAAAATCAAAAAATACCTAAAATCTATATTACATTTACCTAAAATCAAGCCTAAAACTAGTTAATCATATAATATTGTTACTAATAACATCATAAAACACAATAAAATATAGTTTACGTAACCACGCACAGTCCAGATAACTCTTCTTTCTTCTCTTTCTGCATGCGGTTATCACAGTCCAGATATTTGTTAAATTTATAGTTTACGTATGTTAATCATAAATAATATTTTTTTAAATGTTTATATTAAAAAAAAATCTTTTTTGAATTATTTGGCTTAGTCAAACTAACACATACATGAATAGTTAAATAGACTGTTTTGTACATTGCTAAGGATGCAATTTCCATAAGCTCAAAATTTTATATAAATATAATATTATTTATTTATACATTGTACATATTATATGTAGTATATTTAAAAATTTTGTATTCTATTCTAACTAAAATATTAATGAATATAATTTCTTAGAGTTTTTTTTTTTTTTTCATTGAGAAATTTTAAAATAGACTTCCGTTTTATATCAAGTAAAATTAAAAATATATATCAGATAAGATAATATGATGGATGCCACTCAAATCATTGTCAATTGATAAGTACAATTAATATGGGACTATCAAATTGTTAATCTTGCAAGAATTGGTACCTTAGAACATATTTTGAGCATTATAAGGCACTAACAATACTTGTGTGATTTTGAGTTTAAGGTAGGATTGTTATGTGTCAAATTAATCGTAAAAGATTTAAATGTGATAATTATGCTACCGCGTCATTCATCACTCACATATTTGCAGATTTTATTAGCCTTAAAGACACATCTCTCTTTGCTACTTCTAATTTCATCTACGAAAAAAAATATGATTTCGTTCAAAATATAATAAATTATATGGGATTTACATACGTATCTAAATCATCTATATTACATATTTAATACTCAAATATCAAATATTACAAAAACAACACTCAAAACATCATAATAACACTTTTTCAGATAAATTTTAAACCCCCGTTGCTAACCCTGGTGAAGGATGTTGCTGCCGGTAGGGCTAGAATGTATGCTCAGGGAGGAAAGAATATTACGTGCGGAGTGTCCGGATGCAATTTTGCATCCAACATCAAATCAGGTGCATACAACTGGTATTTAATTTATGTTTTGTCAGGTATCTGCATTTGATTGGCGTCCGAATGCATTCGGATACTGCACTAGATATTTTTTCTTACGGGAGAGGCATCTCCCAACCTATGCGAGCCTTTTCTCAACTTTGTCCCAACTAATAATTTTATAATAAGTGGCTATCCATAATAATGTATACTATTCATGAACACTAGGAAGCAAGAAGATGACAGCAGAATCCCATAAGATATGATTAATTCTCACAATCTTAAAATCATCCTCTAAATCCCTTTTAATATATTTTTTGGAAATCAAACTTTCTTCTCAGAGATAAATGAACATATATAAATCCTTATCTCATAGCTAAATAATTAGCCTTACGGACAGAAAAAATTGATGAAAGAAACTTACAGTATAAAATAACATCAGAAATTTGTTCCAAAAGCTCTTTATGTTTTCTAATAAAAGATGTTTCATGAGTTAATTTCAATATTGCAAGATCCTCACATAAGATCTTAAGTGCTTGCGATGAATTCTTTAGGTTCTCCTCCAGGACTTGTTTGGTTCCCTTATTGCAGTCATCCTTGCTCTTTCATTGGCTCTATTTACTAGCAAACCCATGTTGAATCCCTTTCAGCTAGTTGGCATAAATCCCTCTATGCTGCATCTGTGAACTCCAGAGCCCATCCCTATGGCTCTTCCTACACTGTCAGCTACATCAGAGTCTTGAAGTTCTTCCTCCTAGGAGCTCCTCCAATCCTCCAAGTGGGCATCTCTACTCTTCCATCCCTAAATACTTTCTGATTAGAACTCCTCTATGATTTCTCCCATGAGAAGTTAAGCTTCGTTAACAAGGTGTTATTTTTGTAATCTCATTGTTCATTTTTGCGAAACTTAAATTTTTTAAAAATATAAAACTTTCTCACAAATTTTATCATCAATCAAATGAGGGAGTTGATTTAATTTTTATGCCCAAATTTTTTTTATTTTTTTAAAATTGTAATTAATTTATTCCTAATAAAGTCAAAATATATTAAATTACGATTTTCTTAAACCTACTAATATGCCTAAATTTTAAACTGTTAATATCTGAATGATCTCATCTACTAAATTAAAAAAAAAAGTTTCTTTTAGGAATTCACAGAAATAATTTAATTTCGCATCTTTCTATTTATGTTTAAATTCTTTTTTTTTTTGTAATTTCTGTATACGAAATAAAGTCTCGATTTTTTAACTTCCCTAATAAGCGAAAATCAAACGAAATCCTAAAGGCAAAATTTTTAAACTAAGCATCATTACTGATTTAATTAGGTAATTAGGCAGGATAAAAAAAATTAACAAAATAGACTAGTTCTATGTGGTGGTGTGGCGATCGGCCTTATTCCGGCTCTTCTTCCAATTTAAAACCGAGCTACTGCGCAAGCTCTCGGGTTTCCTATCTTTTCAATCCATTGTTCTTCCCGGATCTATCGCGCGATCCATGCAGGAAAGTAGCTTGGAAGGATTATTTTCGCCGATTTAGGTATTTCTAACCCTAACGAAAGAAATGTATTTTGTATGAGTTTATTTGGTTAGTTAAGCTAATTGTTATGATATTCATAGGAGAACGTGATCGATCACAAATCGCGATTTTATTTAGAAAGCTTCATTTTTTAAGAAATATTTTTTTTTATTTAGGAAGTGTGTATGTGTAGTTTAATTTAGGGTTTAGGAGATCTATAATCGATCTGAAATTATGCGCAATTTTTATTTTGGAAAGCTTCATTTTTTGCGCAATATTTTTTTTTATTTAGGAAGTGTGTATGTGTAGTTTAATTTAGGGTTTAGAGATCGTGATCGATCCGAAATTGTCGCTTTTATTTAGGAAAGCTTCATTTTTTTAATGTTTTTTTATTTAGGAAGTATGTATGTGTAGTTTAATTTAGGGTTTAGGAGATCATGATCGATCAAATGCAATTTTATTTAGCTTCATTTTTCAATGTTTTTTTTTTTTATTTAGGAAGTGTGTATGTGTAGTTTAATTTAGTGTTATGAAGATCTGTAATTATATTAGGCGCATATGTGGTGATTCATGTTCGTTGAAAAAGTTAAATTTGTGCTTGATCTGTTTTGTTGAATATCTTCGTGTGTGGTGTTTTTTTTGGCAAAGGAGGTACGTGGTGTTATAAAGATTTGTTTTGCTGAATATCTACGATCTGATTAATGCAAAAGAGAATGATTGAATTTTATAAGTGTGATGTTGCATAAATTGGTTATTGTCACATTACAGTATTTAGATTTTATTTGTCATATTGCAGTAGTTGGATTACATTGGTTATCTTTGAAATATTAGGATCGAGTGATTGCTTGAATGCATAAGTATTTCAGTCATCTTTGTCATATATTAATGCGGGAATTTTTGTGTGTAATAGGTAGCAGTTAGAATACTGGTGTTCCGTTATTACAAGCTATGATGAGTTCAGATAGTGTATGTATTGTTCTTTATTATGATGGTGAACTCAGAGTAAGTGATGAGTTCATTCCAACATATATTGGTGGGAGAAATCGTCCAATCCAAATTTCACGATGAATTAAATTTGAGGAATTACAGAAAAGAGTTATGAGGTCGTTGAAGTTAGATCCATCAAAATTCTTTGTTAATCTGGTGGGTCATTTTCCTATTGGAACTGGATTTATTGCGATACACATTACCGACGATGAAATTTGTGAGGCTATTATTAATGTAGCATGTTCGCAGTCTATTATGGTGTATGTCGAATTTGAGGAACTCCCACGTGGAGATAGGTTGGTTAGCAACATAGTCGACCGTCAAAGTGGGGGAATCACCACTGATTACATAACACCACCTCCTCGATAAGTACTGGGGAAATATATGGCTGTGAGAAAATGATTATTTTACTAGCACAAGCTCGCTCATATGGGTGACTGTGACCCTCAAGATAATGATGTGAACCCACCATCGATGTAAATGTTGAATATGAAACTATGCCAGTGGAGATAGTAGATGAGGATGATGAGATTATATTGACTCTGGCGGGTGATTTAAGAGCGGACCATCATCGATCGAGATTTGATTGTCGATTACTCAAGGAGAACGATACATACTGAGGAGCATTTGATGCATAATAATGATTATATGCGCGGTGGTCAAACCACCAGAGAATGGGATGAAGACCTTGCATTTGATGGCCCGTCAGATGATTCAACCTTCGAAGACGAGAACTACATCCCAGATGAATTAGTGGAAGGTATGTGCTTTCATGATAAGAAGCAGTTGTAATTTGCTATTGGTGGGTGGTCGATTATAAACAATGTTGAATATGTCATATATGCCTCAAGTAAATCAAGATTTACTGTGTTGTGCACCCGCCATTCTGACCCAGTGAGACCATGTTTGTGGCATTTACATGCCTGCTTAGTTAAGAGGTTGGGTGGAACTTGGAGAAATTGGGTTTGGCTCCTCATAATAGCCACTCAATTCTTAATGTTGGACACAGGCAATGCACAGCATAATTTATAAGTTATTTCATCAACCCTGCAGTCAGGCATCAGTTGGATCTCAAGCCTAGGGAGATTATAGGATGTATAGAGTCGAAGTTCAATATGCGAGTGTCTTATATGAAGGCTTGGGATGATGACGAAATGCAGTTAAGGCTATTTTTGACAGTTGGGAGGAATCTTATAGATCATTGGGAAAATTTATGGCATTGTTTTGCATACCCGGTTTATAGGGGTCCACGAATGAATAGATTAACGGATTATTCGTTTGAGCCGTCAATACGTGGTTGGCAGTATTGTCGCCCGGTTCTGTGTCTCGATGGGACTTTTCTCCTGGGTAAGTACAGAGGCACTCTACTTAATGTTGTTGGGATCGGCCTTGAATGGGTTGTTCCCACTTGATGGTTGAATCGAATGCATCGAGTCTTGGATTTGGTTTTACAAACTCTTGGGACTTATTGGTATCTGGGTGATATATGCTTCATCTCAGATAGACTTGCAGGTCTTGTCCGTGGCTGTCGAGAAATCTTCCCATGAGCTGCTCATCGTTTCTGTCTGCGCCATTTGAGGGAGAACTTCAAGAAGCGATGCGTCAACTTGGCATCGATGTAATTCATGTGTCAAAATGTTTGTTGCAGAAACACGATGACATCCAATTTTCAAAAGGCACATATCGACATTAAGAATATTAGCGGGAGGCATCTGAGGCTAGTTTCAAGGGATGTTCACAGTGGACTCAAACTCATGATAGCATGCAGTGCGACCTATGGCGACAAATGCGGAAAGTGCTTCACGATGCTTAAACGTGCACGTGGTTTACCTATTCAAGCTCTAATTACGACAGTGTACTATAATATAGTTTCCTTTTTCATGAAACATTTTGAAAAGGCTGCCGCTCTAGAAAGGCAATAAGAAAACTTGTTTTCACCTCGCATTAAAGCTACACTTATTGCTAATGAACGCGAGGCACGAAGATTACAGTTGGGATTAGCATGTCTGAGTATCAAGTGTTTGATGTCAACAATCAAACCTACAAAGTTGAAGTTTCTGAGAACTATGACTACAACTGTACGTGTAAACAAAAACAGTCTTATCACCTACCTTGTCCACACATGACTGCAGTTTTGAGCCATCGCCACCTAAACCACGTGCAGTATGTCTCACGTACTACGACTTGCGAATTAGCACCTACCAGGGAGAGTTTCATGTGATACCTGATCGGGAGGAGTGGGCATATCACATCACAGAAGGCAGTTATGAAACTTATAACCCACCTAATATTAGGCAAAAGTCTGGAAGGTCAAGGGGCGATTTAAAATACCATGGATGAGAACATTCCAAAAGTTCCAGGCATGTCGTTTGTAAGACTATTGGGCATAATAGGTCAATGTGTCCTCGATTCGTGCATTAGAGTGTGATGTTTTCTGAGTCAGTTGTTTGATGTCATGTTGTGTGTTTATGCTATTGTTGTATTAGTCCTACTGTGTACTTGTCTACTTTCAAGCAGTGCATCTTTTGATTAGTTTTTATCTGTTGAACTTGTTCGAGAGTGTATATTTCTTTGCTTAGTGTTCAGAGTACACATGGTGGAAAATAAAATTGTCAATTTAAAATTTAAATCTAACATCTCTCAATTAATAGCATCTATTTTTATGATTTTTTATGCCTTCCTCTTTTTATGTATGTCTTTCTATAGCTAGGATTTATTTTAGTCATTTGACCACGGTACTCAATTATGTAATACTTTTGAAATCTTGGCTATGTTGTTTGCCTCAGCGATACTGGGTTAAGATATCTTGAAGCCCCCTTGCCATGCGGGAGGAGGCGACAGGAAGGAACTTGTTGAGGACTACGGTCCACCACTGGGTGCACCCCCAAGCATACGTATTCGTGGTAGACATAGAGCGGCGCATCTTGATGCGTTATTTTTGAAGTTATTTTTGCCAATATCGTGCTTGTTATACTAACGTAGTTTATGCATGCTCCATTCTGATTTTAGGTTTTGATTAGCTTCTGCGATGTTCAAGGAATGGCTGGCCCTCGATTCGGGTGCATTGCGATGTGCTTTCAGCGGTCTGGTGATACATTGCCGGATCATCACTTTCGACGCATTAGTGGAGCGGGTGCATGACACACATTCCACTTTGCTATTGGTGAGATGGCGATCACACTGGATGTTGCGATGATCCAGGCATTGGATAGATGGCCCTCCTTTTATTGGCGTGTTGGTTGGTGGAGGCGGTGAATCGTGGGGCTACGTGATGAGTTGATCGAGCGCATCCGAGCGAAGCGTATGATCCGATCCATCCACATATCACCTCGGAGTTTCATATGGGTCAGGCGCATGCACGCACGTGCTTACCGTTATGATGGCTGAGGTGGACTTTTTACAGAGATTCATACTTAGATCTACCAGAGCTCCAGTTTATTATGCATATCAGAGCATACATACTATTTTCCATTGGGTCTTTTCTTCTTCCCGACACTTCAGGCTCAGAGGTCCACCTGCAGTATCTACCATTACTAGAGGATATTCATTCTTTTTTGGGTTTCTGTCACTCAGTGCTTATTATCTTTACAGAGAGTTGCATGAGGCAACCGAAGCTTCTTAGCATGTATTCATTTATTTGCGGTATGGGCACAGGAGCACATTCATGTTGGCAGACCCACCTTACGTGTTCCCTATCCTGTAGACATAATTGGTCTTAGCATTGGATGTCACTGGAATGAAGGATTTGTTCGAGAAATGCCGATCCAACATCGAGTATCTGAGGATGAGTTGGATGGACTTCAGAATCGCAGCTAAATAATCATTTTACTTGTTTACTCATCATGAAATTTCAATTTTGAGTAACTTATGGTACATGTGTGTCATCGGGAGCCATATGGACATCGATCACATCGCTCGCAGAATATATGTTTCCGGGGAGAGGAGATATGGCTAGCAGTAGGATTTGTTGGAAGAGGGTAGAGTGGCACCATCGATGGTGTGTCGCGAGCCTCCCATGATTTATGTTGACCGATAGATCCATCGTTTGTTTGTGTTGATGGACGAGGAAAGGCCGACGTTGATTGGAATGTGTACCACCACTCATACATTTCACAGTGGGAGCGGTGGCGAGTTGGTTGTGACTGGATTCGTGATGATCGAGCCGATCAACCGTTACATGAGGTGGTACCGATCTCGGGCTTCATTTTATATGCTAAAGGCACCGATAGTTCCTCCTGACACATACTACCCCCGTGCGCCTGGAGATCGTCTAATGGTAAGTCAATGTGGAATTACAATTTGCTTTCCCTTGTTACAATGAAACCCTGATATAAATTTACTTTCTTCGCAGCGTGAGCACATCCGAATCGAAGATATATTTCGCTATTTCTAGATGGTGACAATTTAATCCATCGACGATTATGGTGTGGTAGAGGAGATACATATATCATAATATCTTTGACAAGACGCTAAATTCTAATGAACGATATGTTCAAAAACGGGGTGTCAATTTTTTTAAAAAAAAAATCCATAGCGTCTTGATCAATGGCATTGTCATCATGGTCCTCTGACATTTTATATTAATTTTTATCGCCTAATTACTAATTAAATCGGTAATGATGCTTAATTTAAAATTTAGCAATCCTAAACTTCTAAACCCCACCCTCGTGGCCAAATCTCTCCATCGATTTTCTCTTCAATGGCTTCCTCATCTCTTCTCCTATTCTTCCTCGTAATCTCTTTTGTACACTGCAGATGACCTTCCCGAGTGCTTTTGATCCCAGACTCCACCTTTGACTTACGCGGATTTGTCATATACCACTCATGAGACACACCACTACCACTAATCGTCGTACTACCTTAGCGTGATTCGATATACCAACCTCGATCGAATGGTACCGGTTCCAGTCTTGGTGTCACCCGTCAATATTGAATATTTTCTTCCCTTTTTTGATTTTGGTGTCCTACTTCTTTGTTAGAGAGAGAGAGAGAGAGAGAGAGAGAGAGAGAGAAAGGCCAAATTATTTGAATCACAGTCAATATTACTCTCGTTCTCTTTTTCCATGAGGTTATTACTTATTAGTGTATTTTTTTTTTGTTGAATTTTGTTGGAATGTAAGGAAAGTTTGGCAAGCACTTTTTGTTAAATTATGCACATATATTATTACTTATTAGTGTTTTTTTTTGTTGAATTTACGTATGTTACGTTCGTTCTTGAGGTTAATGCTTAAATTTTGATATATATATATATATATATATATATATATATATATATATATATATATATATATATAAAAAAATTACTCAAAATTTTTATATTTGAAGTATCAAATTAGTCATTTGCCTATTCTAAAATTTCTTTTATTTTTATTTTATCCTAAAATATAAATTTGACTCTCAAAATTAAGATTAGTTCTAATATATATATATATATATATATATATATATATATATATATATATATATATATATATATATATATATATATATATATATATATATATATATATATATATATTATCATAATTTAAACTCTAGATATATATATTAAAAATCAAAATTTTCTATCACTAACCTAAAATATAATGCACAAATTTAGCTTATATCTACTCACAAAGGATATTTTTTATATGTTTATATATAAAATAAACATTTTGAATTATTTAGTTGTGTAAAACAAACACCTACATGATTAGTTAAAGGGACTGTATCCGTACATTACGGGCAGATGCAATTTTCATAAAAGTTTTTAAATTTATTTTAAATTAATAAAATATTATTTATTTATATATTTTACATATTTTAAAGTATATTTGAAAAAATTGAACTCTATTCTAACTAAAATATTAATGAATATATTAGATATTTTACCTAATGCATTTTAATATTTTGAATTTGAATTTTTTTTTAAAATAGACGTATTTTATATCAGATAAAATTATATATATATATATATATATATATATATATATATATATATATATATATATGATAGATGCCACTTACATCGTCATCATTCGATAAGTGGCATATGAGACTATCAAATTATTAATCTTGACGAGCAGGAATTGATAACTTAGAGCATAATATGAGTTTTATTGGGCACTAAGAACAGTTGTGTTATTTTGAGTTTAAGTTTAGGATTGCTATTAGTTAAATTAATCATAAAAAGATTTAAAGGTAGTAATTATTATAACCTCACTTGTAGATTTTAATATTATTAAGCCATGTCTATCTTTATTAATTCTCATTCCATCTAAAAAAAAATATGTTTCAAGCATAAAATAAAGTATAATAAATAGTTGCAAGAAGATATAAAATTCTCTTAAGTACTTGTAGGCTAAGCTTGCTCCCACATCCAGTCTATTTTAACTTCCTAGATACATATTATAAAACAATCATGTCTAGAGAATACTTTGAGAACAGAACTAAGCTCTTTATGGTTGGTATATATTATGAGTGCATCTCATAACCTAAAGTGATAGGAGAAAGGTCTTTAAGATGGTCAAATGATATGCTCAAAGGTGTCAATCAAACTCAATATCATCTATCTCTAAGTATGATTCACAAAATATCAAATGAAGATATTAAGGTGACAAGTAGTCTAAGTCTTGGGTTTATACCATAAAGTTGATGCTAACTTTGGATGACCTAGACAATAATATAGCCTATTTTGAGATGATGGCCTATTATCACTATAGTTTGGCCATAATTATCTCAATGTTTGTCGATAATATTCCTCCATTCAAAGGAAGGTAATTAATACATATTCCATGTGCCAATATCTTGAAGTGTGATCATTAATACTTTTGTGAAAATATTTTTATTTTATGATGTTTGTCATGTGTTTGATGTTTGATTTGATTTGAAAATGTGATACTTAACAAATTTAGGTATACTAAGTAAGACCCAAATGTGTTTGATATTTTGTTTTGATTTGAAAATGAAACCCTTACTTAAAAAATTTGGGTATGTTAAGTAGGGCTAAGTGTGTTTGGTATTTTTTATTTTGTTTTGATTTGAAAAGAAAAAAACCTTTAACAAATTTGGGTATGTTAAATAGAGTTTAATTTATTTTTATGTGTTGTTTGATGGTGAAATTCTCATTTAATAAATTTGGGTATGTCAAATGGAATTCAAATGTGTTTTGATTTTTAGGATTTTGGAAAAAGAGACTTCTACTTATTAACAAATGTAGGTATGTTAAATAGAATTCAATTTATTTTGGTTTTGAAAGAAGGAACTCTCATTTGACAAATCTGGGTATGTCAAATGGAGTTCAAATATATTTTGATGTTTTATAATTTTGAAAAGGGGAATTCTATTTAACAAATGTAAGTATGTTAAATAGAATTCAATTTGTTTTAATTTTGAAAAAATGAACTCTCATTTGACAAATTTGGGTATGTCAAATGGAGTTCAAATATGTTTTGATTTTGTGTGTGATGTTGCTTTTGAAAAGAGAGAACTCTCACTTAACAAATTTGGATATGTTAAGTGAAATTCAATGATATATTGATTTTCAATTTTGTTTTGATTTTGAAAATGGAACACCACTTAACAAATTTAGGTATATTAAGTGCAGGTGGTTAATTTTTTTTATTTATTTGAAAAAGGTGTTTAAAATATTTTGAAGAACTCTGATTTAATAAATTTGGGTATGTTAAATGGAGTTGGTTGATTCTATTTTAAAAATGTGCTTTTGAAAAATATGAAAAGAGTTTGACAAATCATATTTGATTTTGAAGAGGATCCTCATTTAATAAGTTTAAGTATGTTAAAATGAGGTTGATTGTCTTATTATTTAAAAAGAGGTTTGAAAGTTTTATATTTTGTAAACTTTATGTTATGTGAAGTGCATTTCAAAAAATGATTTTATTTTGGAGAAGTGCTTTTAAAATTTTTGCAAAAGACTTTATTTATTTTATTATAACTTTCTTAAATATGGGATGAACCTTGCCTCACCAAGCTAGTGGTAAAGAGGTTCTAAGTATAGTAATCTCCTCTTACTTATTGGGGGACCCAATAGGTGTTTCAAGACCTACATGGAGTGAGGCCCTAAAACCTAAAGGATGTTGGCTAGCTTCAGATGAAATAAGTTAAGTGCCAACGGAAAGAAAGATAGACTTGGGCTTATATAAAATATAAGTCCACTATCGATGCTTGGAGATAATAATTATTTACTAAAGATGGAGAGAGGACCCCAAATCAGAAAAATCTGTGGTGTTTATTTTTGGATGTGTGTGTGTGTCTGTGTGTGGCGGGGGAGGGGAAACCATGTAGATCGTAGAAGATACTTATTGATGTGATCGAGTACGACATTGAGATATGATGTACAATCTCAAAAAAAAAAAAGAAACACCGCCATTCAATGGACATAATCACCTAATAAGGACTCCTAAGGCATGATGGGTCTTCGAATATACCAGAGATTTTTTCCCTACTTTACATAGATGAATAAAGCAAGGTTTATATTAAACTAAGTTCTAAAGTTCCCTATGGAGGAAAGCCTCCATAGTTAATTACATCTTAAGGAAGGTGAATTCCTTAGGAATACTCTCGATTAAAGTAGACAATTAGGGTCTCTAAATATTTCAAAGTTAGGCTATCAAATGATTGACTATATATGGAAAATCAATTGGGATAGGTCAAATGGAGAGACTTATTTTGGAAGCCAAAAGAGATGAGTAAAGATTGCTTATGATACTAGAAAGTCTAGTGAGCATTCCAATCTATCCTATGGTTGGGCTTTATAATTTTGAAATTGAAGAGAATTATATATTTTGAGTTGAAATTTTATTAGATTGCTAAAGCTTATAATCCGCCAACACAAAGTTGTGAAAATGCCAAAGAGGTGTGGATTTATGCTTGTTGCCTGAAGGAAACAACTACCTCAGATCTTAAATCTAGGGAGCTTTAGCACGATGCCAAGGCATGACCTAAATCTAAGAGAAAATGGGCATAAATTTACCTCCACAAGAGTGGATAAACCACCCGATTGCTGGGCTTACAATCATCTAGAGTGGCCGCCAACTAACTCCTCCTACGATTTTAAAACCATGTGGTCCGGTCATATGAAATTGCAAGATAGTTGGGCTATTATTTATTTAAAAAAGAGACTAAGTCCTAAACCCACTCCGTAAGAGACTAGAGCATGAGTGGTATGAATAATGACTTAATCTAATGCAAAATATTTTCAAATTTTATTTAATTTTTAACACTTCATTTGACAAATTTGGGTATGTCAAATGGAGTTCAAATATATTTTGATGTTTTATAATTTTGAAAAGGGGAATTCTATTTAACAAATATAGGTGTGTTAAATAGAATTCAATTTTAATTGAAAAAGGAACTCTCATTTGACAAATTTGGGTATGTCAAATGGAGTTCAAATGTATTTTAATATTGTATGATTTTGAAAAGGGGAATTCTATTTAACAAATGTAAGTATGTTAAATAGAATTCAATTTGTTTTAATTTTGAAAAAATGAACTCTCATTTGACAAATTTGGGTATGTCAAATGGAGTTCAAATATATTTTGATTTTGTGATGTTGCTCTTGAAAGAGAGAACTCTCTTAACAAATTTGGATATGTTAAGTGAAATTCAATGATATATTGATTTTCAATTTTGTTTTGATTTTGAAAATGGAACTCCACTTAACAAATTTAGGTATATTAAGTGTAGGTGGTTAATTTTTTTTTATTTGAAAAAGGCATTTAAAATATTTTGAAGAACTCTCATTTAATAAATTTAGTTAGGTTAAATGGAGTTGGTTGATTCTATTTTAAAAATGTGCTTTTGAAAAATATGAAAAGAGTTTGACGATGCATTGATTTTGAAAAGGATCCTCATTTAACAAGTTTAAGTATGTTAAAATGAGGTTGATTGTCTTATTATTTGAAAAGAGGTTTGAAAGTTTTATATTTTGTAAACTTTATGTTATGTGAAGTGCATTTCAAAAAATGATTTTATTTTGGAGAAGTGCTTTTAAAATTTTTGCAAAAGACTTTATTTATTTTATTAAAACTTTCTTAAATATGGGATGAACCTTGCATCACCAAGATAGTGGTAAAGAGGTTCTATGTTTAGTAATCTCCTTTTACTGGTCAATTTATTTTTTTACCTATTGGGGGACCCAATAGGGGTTTCAAGACCTACATGGAGTGAGCCCTAAAACTTAAAGGATGTTGGCTAGCTTTGGATGAAATAAGTTAAGTGCCAATGGAAAGAAAGATAGTCTTGGGCTTATATAAAATATAAGTCCACTATCGATGCTTGGAGATAATAATTATTTACTAAAGATGGAGAGAGGAATAGCCCCCTTGAGAAAAATCTTGTGGTGTTTATTTTGGATGTGTGTGTGTGTGTGCATTGTGTGGCGGGGAGGGACACCATGTACGTAGGGATACTTGATATTCGAGTATGACATTGAGGTATGATGTACAATCTCAAAAAAAAGAAACACCACCATTCAATGAACATAATCACCTAATTAGGACTCCTAAGGCATGATGGGTCTTCGAATATACTAGATTTTTCCTACTTTTAGATGAATAAAGCAAGGTTTATATTAAACTAGGTTCTAAAGTTCTATGGAGGCAAGCCTCCATAGTTAATTCCATCTTAAGGAAGGTGAATTCCTTAGAATACTCTCGATTAAAAGTAGACAATTAGGGTCTCTAAAGATTTCAAAGTTAATATCAAATGACTATATATGAAAATCAATCTGAGATAGGTCAAATGGAGAGACTTATTTTGGAAGCCAAAAGAGATGAGTAGAGATTGCTTATGATACTAGAAAGCCTAGTGAGCTTCCAATCTATCATATGGTTGGGTTTTATAATTTTGAAATTGAAGAGAATTATATGTTTTGAGTTGAAATTTTATTAGATTGCTAAAACTTATAATCCACAAAGTTGTGAAAATGCCAAAGAGTGAATTTATGCTTGTAGCCTAAAAGAAATAACTACCTCAGATCTTAAATTTAGGGAGCTTTAGCATGGTGCCAAGGCAAGACCTAAATCTAAGAGAAAATGGGCATAAGTTTACTTCCACAAGAGTGGATAAACCACCCGATTGCTGGGCTTACAATCATCTAGAGTGGCCGCCAACTAACTCCTCCTATGATTTTAAAACCATGTGGTACCATATGAAATTACAAGATAGTTGTTATTTATTTAGAAAAGAGACTAAGTCTAAACCCACTCAAGAGACTAGAGCATGAATGGTATGAATAATGACTTAATCTAATGCAAAATATTTTCAAATTTTATTTAATTTTTAACACTTCATTTGTACAAAAGCCTTAGGATTTTGATGTCTATATGCATGATAAAATACAGTTGTTGGCTAAATCAGTGAGAATAGGTTGTTCTCTACCACAAAGGATGCCCTCACAAATTCATATTCTCATATTGTGCAAGGATGGAGATCGCCAATTTCAAGGAAAATAATATGCATTCATGATGTGAGACATACAACATTCGACCTAAGGGGTTGCTAAATCTTTAATTATCTTATTTAAGGCCCAAGCTTTATGATGAGGTTATGAGTTATTAAAATTTAATTATGAGTGATTAGTTAGATAGAAAAATTATTTTTATTCTAAGAGCTTAATCTAGGCCACACATTAAAGCATCAATCATAAGAAACTATGAAAAGTATGACATTTCTAATAATGTAAGAATAAACACAACATCAAATAAATTTATAAAACTAGTGCAAATAAATAAGAGATCGGTGCACAGTACCATACAACCCAACAGAGAAAGCATGGGTAGCCGAGCTCCACCCTTATACAACCCGATATATGAAAGAATAATTATAATTTTATTAAATGCACTGGTGGTCTTCTTTCTCCTTATCTTCATTCTTTCATTTGATTTGATTTTCTCCATTCTTTGGTTTGGATGTGTTTGGTTTAAAGGCATCACATGGCCTCCCAAGATAAAGCCTTTTAGCCACTGCTCATCCTAATCCCCCATAACACTAATCCTAATTTATAACATAAAATTATATTAAAAATAAAAAAAGTAAATCTAACTACACCTATAAAATAGAGGTTAGTTAAACACACATATAACCCAAGCAGCTATATATATAATTTGGACTTAGTACTCTGCACATAGGTAACCAAGTCCACCTATCATAACTTAAATTATGCTTAGGATTTTAAGCAACCGGCAAAGAGAGTATTTGTATTTATTTCTAAGCACCCCTTAAGCACAATCCCCTCCATAAAATATGATTAGATTAATATCAGCCTATCATCTAGTCTACGAACTATACACCCTAACATCCAGTCTAAAATAATATATCACAAAACAAAATATACATCATATCATACACTGTGCTAACTTAGGACTAAAAGTGATGAATTAATTCTAATGTGTGTGTTAAGGGTCGTGTGGCAAGTCTTACTAAGCATTAAATTTCTAAGTTTAAAAGAATTTAATTTAACTTAAAGGGTTGCTTTCACTTTAAGTTGTTTAGTTTATTTGAGGATTTTAATTTGTGTTTTCTTTTATTTCATGTGATTTACACTTAGCATCTAAGTGTTATAAAGAGAAAAAAGAAGATTGCCCTCTTTCATCTCTAACTTAAGTCACATTCTAAAGCATATTAATTTGATTTAGTTCTCTTTAGTGAATGACTTATTAAATATTTTAATTAATCCTAAGTTTAGATCACTTTAAATAATTTTATTGAACATGAAATGCATCTTAAGATTAATTTAATTGAATTACTATCACATGACACATCAAATTATTCCTTTCCATCACATGTAACACACATATGATTCGAAGCATATCTATACATGCAATATATTTTAGCACACTTATATGATGAATGTATATGTATGTTTAAATTTTATACTTTTATTGATTGAATTATTTAATATGTGTAAATTTAAAGCTTTATCAAAATTCTTATACAAAAGTACATAAGAATGAAATTAAACAGGTACATGCCATTATTAAACCAGGGAAGTAAGGTAATCAAATGACCTCCTTGTGAATACTTAAAGCGTCATGTTCCCAAGATGTCCAGACTATATACCTATTAACATCCAAATCTATGTAAATTTGCATACATGAACATAGAAAAGAAAACTCCAAATTACATGATTAAATGATTCAATTACTTGAACAATTATGGATGCTTGCATTTTTAGTATAAAAGTGGGATTCTCATTCTTTAATCACATGTACGCACACATATATGAAAACATAAACAAGTACATGCCATTGTCAAACCAGGGAAGTGAGATAATCAAATGACCTCCTTAACTACTTAGCATCATAGGATTTCTAGATTATATACTTGTTTATTTAGATACATATGAATTTATAAATAAATAAGAGAATTAAAATCATGCAAAACTTGTATTTTATTTAATTGAATTATTTATGTATATGAATTAAAACACTATTTAAATTTTAATGTTAAAATACATAAGAAAGAAATCAAATGGGCACATGCCGTTGTTAAACCAGGAAAGAAAGGTAATCCAATGACCTCCTTGGAGATACTTAAAGTCTCGTATTCCCGGGATGTCCAGACTATATACCCATTACCATTCAAACTTATGTAAATCAACATGTGAATAAAGGAAATAGACTTCATACACTTTAAACTATAAGCATTTTTTTATGCATTTATAACTATCATTGCTACACATGTCATCATTCATTTATAAGCTTTTAAAAAATATATATTTATTTAATAGTGATAATAGCCACACATATATTAAATTAAATTAACACATGCAAGCTTTATATAAAAGAGACTTCATTTAATTTACTTAACTTTAAAAAAAGATATGGATGCATGAAATTAAATGACATACAATATTTAACATGATTGGAGAGAATAATCAAATACAAACATGTGAATCATTCAATCAAATTAATTCTAAGATAATCATATTAAATAATATCTTTTAAAGTAAACTAAAGCTTCTTATTAATTTTAATTTTGGATTTTAATTGAAATTAAAGAAGAGAAAAATGTTTGTTATTTTATTCCATTCCCATGTTGATAATCTTAGTGTGTTTAAGCAAAAGTGATTAAGTTGATTTTATGGATTAATTAAGTTATAATATGCATTAGATTCATTAATTAACCCTTTCTTATGTCACCTTAACATAATTATCCAAATATTTGTGAGCCATCATGATAATAAATTGAAAAGTAAATTAGTAATGATCCTAAGAAATGAAAGAGCTTAATACAATTAGCTCACAATTA
This sequence comes from Cymbidium sinense, assembly GCA_021442155.1. Classification (NCBI taxonomy): domain Eukaryota; kingdom Viridiplantae; phylum Streptophyta; class Magnoliopsida; order Asparagales; family Orchidaceae; genus Cymbidium; species Cymbidium sinense. The sequence continues at coordinate 160,424 of JAKCPB010000155.1, forward strand.
ATGGTTAATTAAATTAAGAATTTAATTAATTCTTATGATTTTCTCACATGTGGATTAACCATAATTTCTTTAATTTCTTTTAGGTTATTAAACACCTAAAGATCTATCCCTCAATTAATTCATATGGGATTTTAGCTACTACTTTGCTTGAAACTCTATTAAAGATGTAAACTACAGTCTTTAAAGCTTCTCTCCTAAGTGATTACAGTAAAGAAGAATGATTTATCATACTCTAACCATGTCCATTAGAGTCCGATTTAGTCTCTACATCATTTTGACTGAGTCCGACATGATGTAATGAGGAACGATCACATTCACGCTAAATATTTGGCAAAAGGGTATGGATGTTTTCCCGATCCATCATATCGTCATAGTATTCACCACAATAGATTTGATAGCTTTCATTTTCTTTTCAAGTTGATTTTCAACTTCAGCCTTAAAAATTTTGAATACACCTATTGATTGTGACTTCTCTTAAATCAAGTATAAGTATCCATAATGAGAATAATCATCTGCGAAAGTAATGAAATACTATTGGTCATTCCAAGTAACTGTAGAGAATGGACTACATATATCAGTATGAATTATTTCCAAGACGTTTAAACTCCTATTAGTACCAACTTTCTTGATATTTATTTGTTTTCCCTTGATACATTATATACATAGTTTATCATCTGCATCAAGATAATCAAGAATTCTTTATAACACAAGTCTTTCAATTATATGTTTAGAAATATATTCTAAACGCTTGTGCCATAACATATATGAATTCTCATTCATTAATTTTCGCTTTGTATCAAAATTGCTTGCATGCAATATTTCATTAATTTGTGAAGCAAAAATGTCTAATTTTACTATTAAGAGTACTAAAACTAGAGATATCGATGATATTCTTGTGCACTTAGTTTTGATCTCTCGTACACAATTTAATTTTTTAAGATAAGTTATAATACTCAAAAGAAAAAAAATGAACTCTTAATGAGCTCATTGCTCAATGTGCAAGAGTTAGAGATTGAATATGACAAAATAGAAAGTGCTCACTTAGCTACTTCCTCTAGTGACATTGTTACTAAAAGAAAATTGATTATTTTAGTCTTTATGTTATTTTAGGAGAATTTGCATACATAACATTCAAAACATCTTAATTTACATATTTAACACCCTAAACTTTATATTTATTTACTGAACACTTTGAACCTTCAAATATAACAGGAATACCACCCAACTGCCCCCTTCGTTAAATCCTACTAGGGAGCATTAACACTGCTAAATCTTCCGTCCGTTAGCGATGAGGGAGGACCGTTGTTCTAATATTGGCTTGCGTATGTCATCTCCTTTGCTCTATCATGGTCATCCCGGTCATTATCGGCTTCAATCAGTATCCAGTAATGCCACAACGCCTTTCAAACATAAACTCTACATAGAACAAATCACACATCTCAAGCCAATATGCATGCAGAAACCTAATAATCCAAATAACTAAATTTCAAAATCTTAAGAATGGTATATGAAGAACAAAACTTATAAAATCAGTTACATAACTAGAGCACAAGGCTAGCACTTATATAGATGAGTTTAGATTTGAAAATATAACATCAAAATAAAATGCTTAAACTACACAAACTTAACAACTGAATGCAAATGAAGATCACAATATTTTAATTACCTCAAAACCTTAAATAAAGGAATTGAAATAAAAATGAGAGCCATTGTAAGTAGGAATTCCTTCTAATCAAATTGATAAATCAATCTCCTAGAGTAATAGAGTGGCACCTGTGGGCCAAATCGCTAGAGCGAAAGAGGGGACGAAGACGACGCAGTGCACATATAATTTGGTTTCAAAGGCTGATTATCGAAAAGCTTGACATCTTGATGATTGTCAAGGAATGGTATAAATAAGCAGATAAGTAATTACTTTAGATTATCTGGAAGGTTAATGGAGTTAGGATTGGGCGGTAGATTTGATATATTAGAGATTTTTAGATGGCATATATGTAATATTAAAATTTTAAATATTAAAATAAATAAGAATGTTTTGAGTGCTTATGTATGTAACTCCCTATTTTTTAACTAAACCTGTTTAGAATTCACACTATCGCATTACACGGCAGGCGGCTGCACGCCACGGGGATCAGAAAATCTAAAATGACTTTAACTTCCCTTCAAGCGTCGTCGGTGTCGCCGCTTCCTTCACCGTGTTGGAGGAACATTGAGCTCGCGAGGCGTGGGGTTAGATTCGCCAAGGAAGAGGTACATGTATCTAATATCCTTTGCCCCTTTATCGGTTTATCTTGAATATCTAGCAATCGCTTCCTTCACTTGCATTGGGATATATCTTTTGCATGTTGTTAGGAATAATTATGAAATTAGAGGGAGTTTATGTAGTTCGATGTTGTTGGGGATTTGGATTGTGTCAGGGGGCTGTTTGGTAGCAAGATTTGATCAGGATTTAAGCAGGATCTAACCTAAATCCCGCCGAACAGCAAAAATGTGAAGTTCAAATCCTATAAAATCTTCGTTTCTCCTCCATTTTTCTTTTGATACCGGATTTTGTAAATCCGATCGGCAGGCGGAGAGTTATTTCCAATTTATGCTTCTTCGCATGCCGGTGGTCCCGTCAATGTTGTCTCTCGCTCCTGTCGCATCTTCTGTTATCTTGGTCGTAGCCAATGTGAGGAAGGAGTGGGCTTCGGTGGTTTTGGTTGGAACGAAGGAGAGCTTTTATATTTTGTTATAAATTGTGATATATTTTGAATATTTGATAATAATGTATATTAATTGATGGAGAGATGTAATTTAATTTTAATAATTAATATTAATTTATTAAAAATTATAACTTAGCATTTATGATTTTAATAAACTTTTTCCCAAGTCCTGAAAAGTGGATGATTGGGATAGATAGTTGATAACAAGTGCAAAATTTGTCTAAATAATCATGACATGAATCTTTAAAATATTTTGTTAATGCTAGTTCGTTCTAAGCGATGCACATATGTCTGAAAAGTGCAAGGACCGCAGATCGGTCGTGTATAAGATTTAAACAAGGGTTCTCATTATAATAAATGTAAAAAAAAAAGTCTATGAAACTATAATTATGTTAGAATTTGGAATACTTACAAGTAAATTAATGGAATTAGTAGATATTATGGTTCATAGGAAGATAAATATTTTATATATTTAAAAATTAAATGAGTTGAGAAAGATTGATAGTTATTTTAAAATGTTGATATGGTAGAATAAAAGAAATGTGATTATAGATAAAATTTTGAAGGATAATATTATAAATATTAATAGGATTGAAGATATAATTATAACTTTAAAGATGTTGATAGTAAGATTATCAATGTTATAATTATATGGGAGTGCATCCGGCTTGTTGTGTGATAGAAAAGTACCGCTTTATGGTGCAAAATGTTAAAGAAAGAGAGCATATGTAAGTTGCGTGAGATGACCGTGGATGAGTGACTTTACTCTTAGAGATAAAATGCTAAAATGAGTATGTTCGAAAAGGTTGGAGTAGCTCTAGTGGCGATAGGATTAGAGAGTCGAAATGATATTGCCACATAAAGCACCGTCCGTGACTTATATGAGAGCAAATGTTCTAAATTTGCCTTATGTTAAGAAAGGGTAGACCTAAAAGACTTGATTAAGATGTATAAAAAATGACATTAGTTTATTAGACTTAAATGAGAATTTGACACATAATAAGACACAATGGAGAATAAGGATTCATGTATCACGACCCCACAGTGGGATAAAGGCTTGTTGTTGTTATTGTTGTTTAATTAGTAGTTATAATTAAATTTGATTAATGAAGACATTACTTTATAGAAGATATTTTTTATCTAATTTGACTAAATATAGTTTTTTATTTAACTAAGTAGAATCTTAATTAATGGTTATTTTTTAGTAAAACTTTTTAATTTCATTGAGATTTTTTTCAGAACAACTAGTAGAACTTCAAGCATTTGTGTCTTTGGGAGATATTACTCCCTATGAAATAGACAATTTCTAGCCAAGATAAGTGACTGCCTCTATTGTGTACAAATCTTTGAACTTTTAATCATACGAGATTCCCTGATTTTTACAGAAATGAAGTTTGACCTTTCGAATCTGCAATATTTGAAATTATGTCTTCACTTCCACTTTTAGAGCTGTATGTTCCCTTTGAGTGGATGGAATGAGACAAGGATTTGAAATCTCAATAAACTTTGAAGATACGCATCAAGCCATAGCGTGGTGTTTTGCTTAAATTCCTTCACCTTCCTTTATGTAAATAGAGCTTGAGTCTCATTCACCATGGGTCTATTCTTTGTTAACCATTGTTTCAACTGATATAGGCTTTCTTAAAAGTATGATTTAAAGTCTCTCAATTATGTGTTTATCCATCATCTATACTTGCTTAATGCTCTATGGGCTTATTTAGCTTCCTTCATACTTCGAGGTTGACGTGCTCAAGAAAAGTCTGGTCAAAGTGCATGACCAAACTAGAAAAAGTTATCAATTGAGGGTCAAGCCAAGATATGATCAAATAAGACACTAATGGATGATGATAATGCATTCATGTCATTGTCTAATCAAAATATTAGATATAAATTTAATTGAAATGATAATCATGTCATAAAGAGGTGCTAGAATGAGCTAGGGGTAGATAGCCTATAATCCTGGGTTACTTAGAATTTGAGCATAGTTCAATCTATTAAGAACAATAGGTGATATTTTTAGAGATATAGCATGAACCTTGACCCATGCAAGTCAAGTCAAACCTATTGATTCAAGTGATTAATCAAATGAGAAGCCTCAAGTATAGTATGTGTTACATATAACCCTAGACTGAAGTTTAAATGCCAAAACAATACAATGACCAAGGTATGCAAATGTCACTGACAATCAAATGAAGTTAGCTATTACAATCGCTAGCATGTATGATATGCAATGCATGCATAGAAACTTAACTAACTTTGGGAAGCTTGCCCACTAAGAGTTTTTACAGTTAGTGGGTATTTGGGTGCATTAATACAATATAAACACTATAATATGTTAGGTTAATAGTAGTGAAAATAAATGATGAATCTTGTAGCTTTGCATTAAAAATCAATTTGGGTCTACTAATCAAAGATCAGATAACTAAGATTGCACATGTGAAATCAATAATCATTGTTAGCTTATATTTAAGCTTTCCTAACGCATTGCACCCAAAGACAATCAGTTTCACCAAACCACATGCTCTTACTACAAAACCACCATATGGGTATACAACTAAATGTTTGCTTGTAAGAGTGTGTGCAATCCTTGATTTTATAGATGAGGCATAAAACACATCAAAATGCCTTAGTTGGGGTTGTAAGCACAATTAGTCTAAAAGACATTTGTTTGTGTGCAAAGGATGAAATAATAGGTGTGTCGACAAATGTGAATGTGCACAAGCATGCAAAATGACTAGTTAGTGAAATGTTCTAAAATTTATGCATGAGAAGCACTCATCTAAATCAAGGTAGTTCTACATGTCAAAGATCATGCATGTGAAATGTACACGTGTGAATCTAGGTAGGTTGGGGTATCAAGGAAACATGTGTGAGAAGCATGCACATAAATTGTTGTGGAGATCAGTGTCTTAAGAAGTTCCTTGGTGGCAAGATTTGAATCAAATTTAAACAAATTCGAACATAGTTTTGAATAAAATTGAGCAAGATTTAAGAATGATTTTGAGAATCTTTGAATAGGGTTTAAACAAGATTTAAACAGAATTTGAACATAATTCAAGCACTATTTGAGCAAACTTTTGAACAATATTAAATAGAATTTTGAACACAATTTAAGCAAGATTTGGGACCATTTTACAAGATTTAAATAGAATTTTGGACAATGTTTAAGCATGATTTTGCTAAACATCAAAATGAAACTCTAAATTCTACAAGATCTTAAATCCTTCTTGTTTTGTTTTTTAAATTGAGTCATTTAATCTAAATGTTTGAACAAAATTAACTCTATTTTAACTTGAATCTTATCAAATAGCAAAATGACAACTTTAATTCTCATAAAATCTTATTGTTTTTAACTTCAAGCATTGCTTATCCTATGGTATGGAATAAATGGATTAATATTAATTAATATTTGCTATAGTATCTTAATATTGGGATAGTGTAATGAATGTTAAAATTTTGAAATTGATAAAGAGAGTTAGGTGGTAGTAGATTAAAGTAAGATATTTGATTTGATTTGATTTTTAATTTATATGTTTAATTAATTAAGGTATTTTAATTTAATTCAATATAATTCTTTGATTAAATTTTCTTATTTAAGTGGGGATTATCAACATGCATTTGAGGCAAATGCAAATTGATATTTGACTCAGGGTTTTGAATTGTTTTGATTTAATTATAACTATATTTATTTTGCTAAATGGCATCTTGATAGAAATTTTGTGTCTAAAGTTTGGTGGCATGAAATCATGATTGTAGCTAATTTTATGGGTTGTGTTAGATTCTAACTATGTTAAGCTAGGACTTAACCTGAAGTTATCATGGAGCAATTGAACTCATTAGAAGAATTTTAATGGGGTTGCTAGTTCACCTCTAGTCTAAACTAGAGGATTAGGTTATTGTTCTTAGTCAATTATTGGTCTGTTGAAAGTGATAGACTAAATTAGGAGAGTTAGAAAGTAACTTGAGCTAACTAGACCCAAGTATCAAGTTTAATATTTTTCAAATTGTGATGTCAACAGTGATTTTTTTTTTATTTCAAGAAAATGTTCTTAGTAATTTATGAAAAGTAAGAAGGCTTGTAATGATAACAGTTGTTATACAAACATCTACCAACCTTATTTACAAGCAATTTTTAATTTTGAAGTGTATGCTAAGTACACAATAGAGATTATTAATGTATTCTATTCATTGCATGTAATGAACTCATGCATATGCAATGTAATGATGCATGCCAATTTAGTGTATATTTATTATTCTTTAACTTCTGTTATGCTATTTATTAGAAAGGAAAGATCTAGGTTTTATTAGTGGATTGAACAATCCACTTTTTTTTTAAAGAAAAAATTAATTCTTAAATTTATTAAATAATATAAGTCAGTCAAACTTTTATTTTGTTAGTTAGTTTTCCTCTTTAATATTTTATCATAAAGATTAAGTTTGAAGTTTCACATAGAGTGATTAATGTTGAACCATACAAAAAGTACATTTAGAAAGAGACTTTATTTCACATAGATGAACAAATATGTTACAATATTCTTAAAGTTGAATAAAAAGGGAGAAAGGAAAATCTATCTCCATTTTATATGCCAACATATTCTTTACCCATCAATGTATCTAGTCAAATGCTATGCTGATTTATGAAAATTTTACTTGATGTGTTTCCATGTGGTAATGATGGTTATAAGAATTGTTTTGGTTATGACATGGTGATTATAATACTTAATAATGAGGGTTGTGATATTCATTAATAGTTGAAACAACATCTTTAGATATTAAAATGTATTTATTTTGATAAGATAATTTGTAAGGAGGAGAACAAACTTTCACTATATATAGTTACACTCTTAAATTTTGAAGCAAAATTAAAAAGCTTCACTCTCTTGGTGTTTGGTTTCATTTGGAATGTTGAAAGAAATTTAAATAATTCAAGGTAAAAAATTACTTTATAGTTGTTTGGTGATTTTAAATACGACTTATTTTTTGTCAATACAAGATATAATAAAGAAAACATAAAATGCGTTTAATGGCAATTATGCAATGATGAAATAATGTCGATGAGTTGTACATATAGAACAAATGATGTGTTTTAAATCACTTTATATTGTGATAATTTTTAATAATTATCAACTAAATTCTATCTAGTGTATTTGAAATTTCAAACAAATACGATTTGATTTTGCTACCAAACAAAATTTAGCAATTAAGCAATCTCACTACTTGCAAACTTTTGTAAGAATAAATTTATCAACAATAGGCATCTAATCTACTTAACTCCTTATAAATGATATAGGCAACTTTGAACTTGCTTGTTGTTGGAAAATTTAAATCTTTAGTGGAGTGAATATAATTTGTGGGAAAATTTATTTAAGAAGGGAAAACTCACAAACTGTGAACTAAATTTTCTTCTAGTGATCGAATGCAACATTGAGAATAATATATTGCTCAGGAGAGAGCTACTATTTTGTAGTGGATTTAAAAACTAAAATAAAGAGAATTTACTTATTATCTTATTATTATATCTAAATGCGATATAGTAATGATATACTATCTCGAGAGATTGAATTACTATTTTCTATGGATTTGTGTATAACAACAAGATGGGTTTCAAAGTTTGTTTGATTTGTATTTCTAATTATTTGAATTTAAATTTTATTTAAATTTTGTGGCACATGTTTCATAAGAAGCCCATATAGTTAATTACATTTTAAGAGTGTGAATTCTCAAAAATTTTTTTAAAGTAGTGATGTATTTTATGATTAATTCAAACTTTAAATTCAAAGATTTGATGATTTTAGAAACTTAAAAGAGATGTTTAAATTTAAGAACTAAAGGAGGAAAAAAATAAAGAGTGCACGATATCGAGAAACTCAGTAACACTCAAAACTATCCAAGTTTGGACTTTATATTTTGGCATTTGAATTTATTTAGTTTTGCGCTGTATGTTGGAATTTATAATTCATTAACATAAGATTGTGAATATGTTTAAGAGGTGAAGACTTATGATTTTAAGGGAAATTATTAGTCTCACAACTTAGACTAAAATGAGAACTATTATTAAGTAGTCACTCAGACGTAATCTAATGATATGCAATAAGACTTATAGTTTTCAACTTCACTTAAAGTTGAAATAAGCCTGATTAGTCTGGACTTACAATCTTGTCTAGAAGAGACAATTAACTCATTTAGTCGCTTTAAAATCATGATGTCTAGTCACATGCATATGTAAGATATGTAAGATTGTTTTTTAGGAAGAATCTAGTCCTAGACATAGCCATTAAGTTTAAATATGTGGGTATGCAATACTGCTAGACTAAATGCATCAAAATTTTATTTTAATTTATTTGTTAATTAAGACACAACTTTAGTATGGTTAGAATGCCATGTCTTAGTTTGGCCTACCTTAGTGTTGTCTATCTCCTTTAGGTAGATGTTATCCTCAAAGATCAAGTGGCTCCTATTCTGCAATGGAGATGAGAGCCCTCACAAGGGTAAAGAAGTAATATGAATGCATTTATGGTAACATAGCTTATGTGTTTCTATTTTATTTTAATCATGTCGTTAATAAATTTTGTTTATAATAGAACAATTTCATTTATAATCCTAGGGTGACTCATCCAGGCATCTAATAACAATGATAAGTCATAGAAATAATATATCATAAATAAACATTTTATTCCATCCAGAGTGCAGGTAAAATAAATAATCATCAAATAAAACATCAAAACAAACAAACAATTATAAACAAATTATAAAATAATAAAAGAAAGTTCGATGTAGTTGGGTCCATGAAATATAATCACTTGAAAAGAAAAAGAGAGTAGCAATTGGGCTTTTATGCATCCAACTTAGACCTTTGACGAACTTAGATGGATCTTCTAGCTTCTACTTATTCTTCATCTATTTTTTTAGGTTCCGAAGACTATAAAGATTCATTCTTTTGGGATTCATTTTTATTTAATTTCTTCATTTTTTTGGAATCCCACAAGCTAATAACAATATTTTTAGGACTCTAAAAAAGGTGCATTTATAAAAAAATTAATGATTTTGTCCCTGCAAAATATATGTATGTCTGTATGTTGTATAATACACTTTCAAGTGCTGCCATGTATGTATGTATGTATGTATATGTATATGTCATTCTGTCTGACACTTTCAAGTGCCAAGCCTTTGTCTTATTGGTCACACTCAAAGTGCTTTAGTAATTTATATCATTTTATATTTTATAAGCATTATCTGCAAACAAAATTATTACCTTAAGTATTTATTATATGTCACAATGATATCATTGTTGGATTAGTCATAGATAAAAATTTACCAACAACACAAAACTATTTATGACTCAAGATACTAAGATCAAAAGCTAAAGCAAAAGCACTTTGTAGAATTGTTGTGCTCGATCAAATGATCAAATGAATGAAGTTGCTTGACATGGCTTTTTCATGTGGGATTCTTTGCTTGACACAAATCATTACGCTAAGTACATCGATCTACTCTGTTTTCCTACTAGTTAACTTACAATTTTGCTCATCTATCTTGTTGACAACTCATCTAGTTAGCATGTGATATTCAATACGGTATTTAGTGATATGTTGCTCAAAATCTGCTAATTATAGGTTGAGTAAGTCAAACGATTTAACTTCATTACACTTATTTCATTGAGTTAGAATCTAAAAGGGTTTGGATGTCTAAATTGTTACACTCATTAACATATGAAGTTCCAAAGTATCATGATGGGTCTACTAAGTATATTATGTTGCTCCTCATATGTATTTTTTTGAGATAAAATAGTGTGGCGATAAAATATATGGATATTGAGTACATCTTTGGATTAATTTGATCTAGTTTGATATAGAAGTTAATTGTCAAAGAGTACCTTATCATTCCGCAGCCTATTCCACTTGGCATAGATAGTTACAAGGAATGTGTTCAGAGGTTGAACTCCATCTTGGGCATGCTCAAGATAACTTTTAGGTAGTTACCACAAACTTGATGATAAAGATTGTGGTGCTCACTTGAAATTATAATTGCATCCTCATTGGATGGGTTTTGGTATCATAATGATAAATTGTCATGATTAGATGGATTGCTTGATGGTTATGAATAAGTATGAGCTCCATGGTACCATGATGGGTCTATTGAGTATATTATTCTATTCCTCAACATTGTTTTTTTTTTTACATATAATAGTGTGGCAGATAAATTTTATGAAACTTGAGTTTATCCTTGGATTGACCTAATCTAGTTAGATGTGGAAGTTGATTGTTGAAGAGTACCTCATTTTTTGATGTAACCTACTGCTTCAAGGAATTTGTTTACGTTAGGTTGAACTTTGTCTTGGTTGGCATGGTCATGATAGCTATTGGGTAAATACAACAAACAACTTAATGATAAGGCTCATGATGCTCAACTAAGGATTACAATTTCATCCTAAGTGAAAGGTTGTGATGCATAATGGTGGTTGGATGTGATGAGATAGATTCTTTGATAATTGTGAAGAATGGACCTAGGGCACTGCAAAGCCTTTAACCATAGGCTACAAAGAGATAGATGACTGATTTCTAAGTTAATAAACTATAGTAGAGCTTTCGATTTATTCTAATTCTAGTTAACGGCGGTAGCTTTGACTCTCCCTCATTCCCCAACTATAGTCTAAAGCTTAATAATATTCTCCACTCTTCTCTTTTTATGTTTTTTTATCTTACTTTTGTGAAACAACTAATTAATCACACTACCATGAATTTATGAGCATGTTCTATTTTCAAACAAGATGTTTCTTCTTAATAATGGATACACCAATCCGGTGATAATTTGATGTATCGATAAATAAGAAAGTCACTTAGGTGGTTCCTATGATTGTAGACTTACCAAGTGAAGCTTTAGTAACAAACCATTGGATTATTTATGGTGTATAATGCTGCAATGGATGATATTTTTTTTCTTTTTTTTTTTGATTGAAGGAAACCACCCAAGGCAATAAGCTAATGTGTTGAATACAAATCTCATATTTCTTGATTATATGTTATTTTCTATAGGATATAATAGATCCAATTAACCATATTATATAAGTTTGCATGGAATTTGTATCTATGCATGCATCTCATATTGTAATGTTATAAAGGCTTGTTCTCACTTTGTGCTTAGATCATTAAGATTTGAATCATGATTCAGGTTATTGAGTGTCGTTTAAGAAAAATCTCCTTAAAGAAGCTTACTAGTTATGTTAACATCTTACTTTATAATGAAATCATTTGAAAAAATATTGCTCATTTATTGTATACTCTGTACAAGACACTAGTTTGGAGCCATCTTTCTTGATCTATATTAGAGTGCGGATTGAATAAAAATTATTCTATTCATTTAATGCTTGTAGGGTTATTTATAATGAGAAACAACTCAATTATATGTATATATGATTTCATTTTCCGCAGTGACTGAAAGTTGTTATAAAAAAAAATTCTCCATGTATACTTGTAGAATGTTCCTTTAAGAATCAATAGTTTTAAATTTTGTATTTAAGCTTTCCCTTTTTTTTGGCAGTTATTAATTTGATTACTTAAAATGATTGTTATTTTCATGCAGCCAAGGATCCAATTAAAACAATCAAATTTTGTTCCATGCTTGTCACGAAGAGATGCAATTTCCTCTTCTTCCACTTTTCACAACCTAACTAAACTGCTGAAGCTCGCTCTACTAGATCAGAGAAGAAGAGGAGAGCAATAGAGAAGCTGGAGAAACTGCGAGAAAAGGCAGGAATAACAAAGGAGAAAACAGAACCAGGCTCTAATAAAAAGGAAAAATCCGCACTAAGTCCTTCAAATAGCTTCCACGTGCCTATGGTTGAGGCCAAACTCAAAGCTGCAATATCCCATCCTTCATATTATGGTGAGGCATCTGAGATTTATGCCTTCTTGATTAGAAACTTCTGCAGTTTACTACGTATATTTTAATTCACAAATATTTTTTCCCATTGATGTTATTTGTGCTTGCAATTCTCGTATGTATTAGCTTATATGCTAGTTGAGAGCTGGTTAATGTTCTTGTTCAACTGCAAGGAAAAAATGTAGGCAACTGTAATATTGATCCTTTAAAATAATTATAAGAAATATAAACCATCATTCTAGGCAAAGAGATGTGCTCTCTATTATGACAATGCCATATCTTCTTCGAGGCATCTATTGCCTCGTAAAGAAAGGCCGCTTGCAAATAAATTACCTCACCGATATATTTCCATAAATCGATAACTTCAATGAGCTCAACATCTAGAGTATAATAATAGGTTTCGTTGGTATTCTTAACAAAGTGGAGCTTATAATAATAGGTTTCGTTGGTATTCTTAACAGTGTGGAGCCTATAATTGGGCAACTTATAACCAAGAAGTGTGAGCGAATTTGAAGATTACATAAGACAATGAGCCAAAATGACTGACGAGGTATCAGCAGGATTCGTTGAGGAAAAACAGCTTTTAAATAATAGTGAAAATGTGCTAATTAATGTGAACAGAAATTCAGAGGAAAAAAACATAGGGATTGTTTGGTTGTTTGCATTTAGAGTGTAAAGTAAATAAAATATAGAAAATTTAATTTTTCAGTATTTGATGTTGTGAAAAGTAAAATTTTAATGCATTTTAGTGTTTTGAACATTAAATTGTCATTTTGGGTGTATGGAATTGTCGATTGTTTCAAATGCAGTGTAAAGTGTTTGCCGCCGATAAACCACAGAGCTCCCCTCCGTCTAATTCATGCATTTAAGAGATTGCTCATATAGATTTCAAGACATTTCAATAATATATGTACAAGAAATATGTGCAATCATTATAAAAAATATTATAATTATCTATTTAATGTTAGGAGGGAATTAAATGCATCAATAAATTATATAAAAATCTCTTTTAATCACATCTACTATAGTTAAATACATCCGGGTTTGAAAAAGAATTTAATTGCTTAATGAGATTATATAGCTTCCCATTTTAACTCATGTAAAAGCTTCTTGAGTTTTCTTTCCTTTGAAAATTTTCTCTTTACTTAGAGTACCATGAATAAAATCATTAACTTGATCAACATTTAATTAATATGATTATCATATTTATATGATTTAAGATTTACTTTATTTAATATACCCAATATTCTTTATTTATTCTACTCAAAGTCTAATCTTTCCAATTTAATTGATTTAAGAATCTCTCATTCTTTTCAATTATTTCAATCTAAACATAATAATATATAATTATTTAAATTCACATGCTTGCACATTTTTATTGTTAGTTTAGATATTTACTTATAAAGTGCAATATAGTTTTTCCCTATTTTCTAAATATAAATATAATGCATATAATCGTCCAATGTTATTTTCATAAAATCTTTAACTTCAAGTTTTCAAATATCAACAAAATAATGAAGGCTTTAATTATTTCAATTACTAATTTATTTTATTACATCTTTCTTTTCTTTAAAATTTATTACTCTAATTTTAATACTTTATGTAAGAAAAGAGATGAACATATTATTACTTATAAAAAATAGATCAGTAAAATACATATTAATTATTTTCGATAAGAAAAATATATCGTTAGATTGAAAGATCAGAAAAGTTATTAAGTGAAATTTTAAGTAACATAATTATTTAGATTTTAAGATGAAAGAGTAAGAGAAAATAAATTAAATTATTATCTACGATTATTTTAAAGAACACAAAAAAATATTTTAAGAGCTTACAAGAAATTAGATTTTAATGTTATAAAAGTAACGTTATTTTGAAAAAATATCTTAAATAAGCAGTTGTTAAAGATGCCAAGAATCAAAAGGAAACTTTTAATAAGAATAATTGAAATGACAAGAAGATAAATAAGAAGCATTATAAACTCTTGTAAAAAAGGAGAATGGGAAAGATATAAAGTAGAGATTCTAAGAAAGAATATGTGATGCAAAAAATTTTTTAGTGATTATATAATAGATTAATCTGAAGGTGAAAGATGTATAAAGTTAGACCAGAGAGGAGAAAACAATAGTTATGTATAGAAAATAATAAAGTTTCTTTTTTCTTTGAAAAAGTTATTGAAAATAGATGAGGTATTTTGATAAACTTTTCAATGAAGGATCTGAATAATTGATTTTAGAACCTTAATACCTTAAAAAATAGAATTTCATTTTATCATCGATTAGTAATCTGAAGTTAGTGAAGCTTTAAAAAAATGAAATGTGGAAAAGAGATTATAATATTCCAATTATTTAAATGTTGGAGATCAAGAATTTCTTGAAATCTTTTAATGTTATTTTAAAGACTAAAAGAAGCAATGAAAAGATTTTTGTTGGTTCTATATTTAAGAATATGAAGTGATGCAAATTATAGATGAATTAAGCCATACATTAAAATTATAGAGAATAATTGAGCATAGGTTATGATGTTCACAATCATTTCATGCCGTAGATCTACTAATGTTATACATTTGTTAAGAGGTTTGATGGAGATTATAGAGAAAGTGAAGGATCTACATATGATATTTATTGATTTAGAATTTATGATAAAGTCTAGAGATGTTCTTTGGAGAGTTCTAGAAAGGAGTTTATATTGGTTATATTCAAGTCATTAATGTATACTAAAGTTTGTGTCCAAACAAGGAGGATTGACAAAATATTTTCCTATTTGTTGGATTACATCAAGGATCAACATTAAGCCATTATCTTTTACTTTAGTTATGGATGTTCTTATTATATTTACAAGAAGATGTACCTTGGTGTATGCTTTTCTGATGACATTCTTCTGTTGATAAGACTAGAGATATTCCATAGAAACTTGAATTATGGAGGTCAACTTGAGTCAAAGGTTTTGTAAGTAGATCTAAATGAATATGGAGTGTAATTTGATTTTATATAGAATGTGTGACTTTGATCAAGTCATTAATAAGAGTGATTCAAATATTTAGGTTCTATTGTTCAAATGATGGTGGGATGAAGATGTTATTAGTAGAATTCAAGATGGTTGAAAACATATATTATGTGATAAAAAAGTTAAACTAGGAAAATTTTATAAGATGGTGGTAAGATCAATGAATCATAATGTAAATAAAAAAGCATAAAGATAAGACTAAGTTTTACAGGATATGCTTCAGTGATGAACTCTTAGAGATAGAATGTAAAATATTATGTTGGAAAAGTTGGAGTACATGGTAGATAAGATTAGGAGATCGCTTTAGATGGTTTGGCCACATAAAGCGTATGATAAATTAGGAGAGTAGATGCATTAGATTTGCCTTATGTTATGGTAGAAAAAAAAGACTTGGTTAAGATGTAAAAAAATGATCTTATATTTTAATTAAATGAGAATTTGACAATAGAATACAAGAAGGATTCATTAATTAAGAGTGGGATTAAGGCTCTGTTTATTATTAGTCTTGTAATAATCATAATTATTTAAAATTTGCCTTTAAAATAGACTTAAGGATTTGTAAATTTTGCAATTACAATTTTATATAAGACTTAAATTGTTGTAAATATCTCATGTACAAGAGCATAATTATATTAGTAAATATTGTAAAATTTTATGACATGTTTTTTAAAATTAGTAATTTGATGATATAAACTTTTTTTATATGTTGTTATCATTGTTCCTTTTAATTAGTCAAACTAAATACCTCGTTATTTATTATTTATGTTTTAATAAATAGTGATTATTTATCGAGTTTGATTTATAGAACTCATGTTATAACTTTTCGATAATGGGTACATGTATTGAAAGGATCTTCACCACAGGAGCCAACTTATTGTTAGTAATAATGCATTGAATATTTTTGAGCTGATGCACTAGTCTTTTATATTTATATTGTTTGGTTTGGGGATAATTGTTTTTCTTGTTATGTTTCTATTAGTATTCTATTTGAATGTTTGTTTATTTTACTGTTAGATAATATTACATCTTGATATTAGATGTTATTTTGCTCCCTTGTTAGACTGATGTAGCTACTCTATTTAATGAAATGAGATATTGTCTATTTTCTTGTTATAATCGATTTATCATTATCATTATAATGTGTGAATTTTGTTTGTGACTATATAATAGTTTTTCATATTGCTTCATTATATCTTGTATAGTTGGGGTGTACCGCTTTTCATATTGGACATTCGTATGATCTTATTTGAGATATCAAGGTAAAATAGCTTATAGCTTCCTACTCAAAGTAAGTAGCTTAATAGCTTTATTTCGAATGCTTTTCCCTTTCGTCGCTTAACTCATTTGATTTCATTCATATGAAAGAGATGGAAATTGCAAAAAATAAAATCAATATTTTTCAAGAAAACCTCATTGTTGATCCCCGATAATCATATGAAGATAGGCAGTTTAGAAAGAAGAGGACAAAAGAAAGTTAACAATTGGAAACTCCCATCTTGATGACTCAAAAAAGTTTTGGATCTTTGTCTTCCAAAGTAGTTGGTTATTTGCAAATTGCTTATTTGAAGAAATATTAGGCGATAAATATAGTGAGGAACTTGAAAATATAGTATTTTTCTCTATTTCAACTGTGAATAATGGTGGGAAGTTTAATATAGAACTTTTTTATGTGAGCCAACATTTAAAGTTTTAATATAGAACTTTTATGTGAGCCAACATTCTAATGCAATAAAATGGTTGACGAGCTATTTGAGTTAACGATGCTCATCATTATTCTTGGTATTTATATAGAAGTTTTAATATAGAACTTTTATGTGAGCCAACATTCTAATGCGAATAAAAAAATGGTTAACGAGCTATTTGACGAAACAATATGCTCATCCACTTATTCTTGGTATTTATATGCTTAAGAGCAAGTTGAGGTTGGTCCTCTAGGTTTGAGTATGCGCTTGTTGAGCACGAATTGACATAAGTAGATCGACAATATTTTAAAATAGCAAATATTTTGAGTCCTAACGTAGATTGTTGACTATAAGGAGATATTGTCTTTAAAGTTTATCGGAAAAACAATTTTATTTCACTCATGCCACTGCCTTCCTCTTCTATGAGCAATGAGAGCTCCCTTCCTCTATCTTTATCTTGGACTCCCCCCGTCCCCTCTTCGGGATGGCTAAAACCAAATGTGGATGGTGCACTTCTACCCTCTTGCAAGTATGGTCATCGAGATGATATTGCTCTTGAAGGATCCACCTACAACATTGAGATGGTACTTATCTGAGTTACAAGTCATGCCATCGAGAACATCATCGAGCCATGTATGTATGAACTCAAAGGGTTTGTTGTTGAAGGGATAATTGCAATGTGGTGAATTATCTTAAGCAGCATGAAACAAGATATTTGGAGATGTAGGCTAGCACCTTGTTTCCTCAACGAATTCCATCAAGTGCTTTTCTCCCATATTAGAGAGAGCACAATAGATTGGCTGATTTTGTGCACAAAGCCAGCTATAGATTTTGCTTGACATGATACACATAGTGATATTATTCCTCAGATTTTTTTGTTATATAGAGATAAAAAAATATGCTGTACTTAGTTAGCTTTTTATTTTGACTTGTACTTTTTGCACTCCTTTTGTAATCTCTTTCACTTACTAATACAAATGAAACTTTCAGGAAATACAAAGTTTTATCGAAGTCTCAATTAGTCGAGGAGAAAGTACTGCCTCTCGTCTTATTCTTTTTTTATACTTGGTATAAGTGTCGAGTATGAAGGGTGCAATTTGATAATACTAATTTAAATTGTAGTTGAATGCCAAATTGATAAATACAAATTCTTCAATTACGGAGAATATAGTAATGCAAGTTTTGACGAAAATATAATGTAAAACATATTTTTTTGTATTGAATTGTAAAAATACTCTGACAGCTTTCAAATACACCTTTCAGAAGCAAGATTCACTTTTGTGTATAGGAAATTGTTGTATTTATAAATATGAAGCTATAAGTATTAGATATGTATATATAACATGCTGATATTCTGAACTGTTCAAATTACTGCAATGGTGGAAAGTCCCCTAAGAAAGTGAAAACTGTCTATCCTTCCCAATCCAAAACAAGAATTCTAATGGATACAGTAACTTGAATGCTGATTCAGTTCTAGACTTTATGTGCACTCAACGCATATAGTATTTTAATTAATAAAATAATAACTACTAATAATATGTCATTTATTTATAACTCGGAAAATTAGTTGGGAGTGGATACTTGATTATATTTGTCTGTATTATTAGGGGTGTAAACAAGTCGAGTTTGCGGAGAACTTGTTCATTCAAAAAAGTAATTTATTAGTCAAATAATTGAAATGGTATTTTAGTATTCGATTCAAATTATTCAAAGATATAAGCTCAAAATGGCTCAAAATAATGAAAATCAATAACTCAAAAATATGTGAGGATTTAAATCTTAGTTAATTTTGCATGATAAAAAATCATTTACTAAATCATGCTTGCATCAGTAGTATGTAATGTATGCAATGTTTTATTTTATTCTGTACCATAATTGATATTTAAAATATATATTGTTAACGTTTTAGCAAAATCGCAATCTAAACTAAATTTTCAAACTCGCAACAGAGTCGAAACCGAAATTGAACCTTCTAACTACACGCTATCAAGTAATTGTGTTTATAAATGAAAAGAAATAGTATGGCACAAGCACCAATGGCGGACATGTGTTGGTTGCTTGTCACGTTCAAGTTAAAAAGATTAGTACCTAACGTTTGCACTGCTCACGCTCTGGTGGCGCAGAACTGAGCTTCAATGGCGACAGGTTCCTTAAGAAAAATCGTTAATTTTATGCTGCTAATATAACAGCTACTTTAGGTATATTTATTCTTTTATTTTTATTGGGAATATTAAAATTTTAAAAGATTCATTAAACTATATATCGTTCTTTTTTAACTTTTAATAAGCCAAAATCAGCCTATTGATAACTGCTGGTATCCAATCATTCAGATTAAAATAAAACGCATTCATAAAATTTTCTCATCAAACAAATAAGTGAGATATTATAATTTTTTATTTTTAATATTTATTTTTAATTTTTTCAGAAAGTCTTTTATACCAAATAAACTCGTAGGTTATTACATTAAATTATTTTAAATTTAATCTTTGAATTTATTTTCAAATTTTTTATTTACTTATTTTAATGAAGTAATAACTAAATTACTGTTTTCTCAAATAAAATCGCGAATTTATTGTCTTATTAATAAGCCAAAATCAAACGGATCATAGACTACATTCACGAATTTCTCATTAATCAATCAATTCGAATAATCAATTCCTTTAATGTTAGCCTTTATTGTCATTTTCCATCTTTGTTAATCTTTCAGACGAAACAAAGTCGTAAATATTAAATTATACTTATAAAATAAGTCATAATATATTTCATTAAGTTTTTTTTTAAAAAAAAAAACTTACTATAATGCCCAAAATCAAATGACTTTTAAACTGATCTATGTTGAAAATATAAATTTTTCTCACAAATTATACATCAATCAAATGACGGAATTGATTAATTTTTATACCCAAAATTTATTTTTTAATTCATTTATTCCTAATAAAGTAATATATATATATATATATATATATATATATATATATATATATATATATATATATATATATATATATATATTAAATTACGGTATTCTAAAGCTTCTAATATGCCTAAACTTTAAACAATGTATTAAACTATGACTTTTATGCTACCGTGTAGCGATTCATCCCTCACATATTTGATTTTATTAGCATTAAATACACATCTCTTTGTTACTTCTAATTTCATCTATGAAAAAATATGATTCGTTCAAAAGTATAATAAATTATATGGGATTCATACATACATAACACTGTAAATCATCTATATTACATATTTAATACTCAAATATCAAATATTGCAAAATAACACTCAAAACATCATAATAACTTAAAAGGCCAAATTTTTAAAAGGAGCACTCAAAAGCTTAATTTTAGTAAAGAGCACCCTTAAAATTAATATATGAAGGAAAAAACGTATTCATAATTAGCGTTTTCAGATAACGCATTTTTAGAAAATTTTCCGTCCGTCGTACTGCTCGTGCGATTTTGCCCCGTCAATTCTGCTGTGCGTAATCCCGCGTGAATTCTTTTTGCTCCTCGCGTGAACTCATTCAGGCGTGATTTTTGGCCTCTCACAACTATATAAAGTATGCTATGCTTATCAAAGCATCACTTCACTTAAGATTTTTTCACCTTATTTTCTTCTCTCTTCATTTATTTGTGCTGTGATTTCTCCTCTGCCAGGTAAGTTAAATTTCTTTTTCAATTAATTTAGCAAATTTTATTTTTGGAAAAAAAATTTAATAGATTTTGATTTAAATCATATTGATAAAATATTTTCTTTTAATTTATAAGATTATTATAAAATTGACTTGTGTTTCATCCAGTATAAAATCTTAGTATTCCATTTTTTTTTTAATTTTATTTGATGATTTTAATTGCAGCCATATAATATTTATCTGTTATTTAATAGATGCATTTTCCTTTAATATTTATGGCTTTGAAAATTCACAGCACTTGAAACTCTAACGTTTAAAATTTTGGGTTATTATTCTCTAACAATGAATATAAATGAATCTTTAATCTCACATTTAATAAAAATTTTAAATCAATTTATTAATATTGGACTGGCCACTACTTAAACTCTTTCAAACGAAGTTTATTATCTATTTATTAATTATTTTAAAATTCATGAATTTTTATGCTCCATACAGTAAAATATTCATTTTCATCAATAACGATTTAAAAAATTAAATGTCAAAATTATTATATTAAATTACATTGATAATTCCACCTTATAGTTTCAGTTGTAATGACAAATTTAATATCTAAATATCAAACAATAAATTTGAAAATGTAAATTATAAACTTATTATATAAACTCTTTTAAGAATCCATAATTATTTGATACCATTCTCTTATATACTTTATTGTCTGATTTTGATAAATATTGTTAGAGATAACTTCTATTTAGATATAATTTATATTCATTCATATTTAAAATTTAAGAATATTATAATTTTTATTTTAATATTTTTAATCACAAATGTCTTTATTTATCAGAAATATAATTGACTTCAATTTTGAATTAATTAGTTTTGAAAATGTATTTAAAACTGTAAAATTTTAATTATCAAATTTAATATTAATTTATTACAATACTATTCCTTAAGGACTTGTAATCATGTGCTTAAACTTTCAAATAATAATTGTAAACACAGAAAAGTTTTAAGGAATGTTTCAGGTAATTATAAAATTCAAATTTAAGAATTTAGTGTACATAGAGCCCCTCATAGATTTATTTAAAAGTTACAAATTTAGTACATGGATGCAAAAAATTAAAAACTCATTTAATTTTGATTTTTGATAAATGAAGATTTTTAATTTATACAATACAACATATAAAATTCAGAATTATTGAGGTCCCTACTTCTAATCCTTTGATCATGATATTTTCTTTTTAAAATTTTTCTAAAATCAGCATCATATCTTCTTATTAATTTTTCTTAAATCTATCCTATTATAGGCAATCCGACCAAATGCAGTTAAAGCTATATTGTGTAATTCCTTACATTGCCACCTATTTGAATTAAATTTATTAATTATTTTCAATAAAAAAAAGTTACTTATCTTTTTTAATCTTCTTTAATCAATATTAATAGTTGAAAATAAATTTTTAACATATAAAGATTTTTTTCTTCTCCAATTTTTATAAAATATATTTCAACAGTATTACTTATTTAGGAAAAATCATATAGATTTTGTTAATGTATTTAGTGAGATAAATAGATTTCATGGATTGATATTCATTTCATAAATATATGAAAAAAAAAAGTTTTAAATTTAATTATTATTCTCAAAATTTTACAAATATGTGAAATTTAAGCATCAAAATTATTATATTCCGTTATAAAAAGTTACGTACATATAAAATTAATAAAAAATTTTAAATACGAATATATAAGACAATATATTTAAAAAAAGTTTAATTTCTCAATTAATTAAGCATATTTAATTTTTATAGCTACTTTTTTTCAGTATTCATATCTTTTAACAATTAATTTAATATGTTGGATTTATTTTTAATTAATCATAAAATGTAACAAATTAGTGGTATGATATTGTGGGTGGATATTTTTTATTTTATTTATATTCTTCCATTAAATAAAAATATAAATGATATTTGTATTCTTATATATTTTAAATATAAAAAATAATTTATATATTTAAATTTATCCTTTCTTCTAACATTTTCATATTGGAAAACAAATATGAGAAATATAAAAATTCTTCACTTTAAATGAGACTCAATTGGTAGAATGAATGAGTAAATACTTACAAAAAAATTGTTAATGTAAATAGAAAGCAACAATAACAATAAGCAAACATATATATATATATATATATATATATATATATATATATATATATATATATATATATATATATATATATATATATATATATATATATATATATATATATAATTCTTATATGTAATCGTAGTAGATATAGTATAAAGTTTTCTAGAAGTATGATATTTTTTCAATGCAATTTGAAATCATATTTACACATTTAAAATTTTGAAATATTTAATATTTTTAGAGGATAACTTATATTATGCTACATTGATATTTTCTTATGATATAGATAAGATATTAAGACCCGTTTGAGGATAACTTATACTATGCCACGTTTGTTGCTTTGCTTTGATGGAGAGTTATAGGTTACAAATGATTTTACCCCTACTTCTATTGGTTGAGGTAACTACCTAATCACTTAATCAACAGTATATATATATATATATATATATATATATATATATATATATATATATATATATATATATATTATTTATTTATTTTAAAATATTTGAAGAATTACTGCTTTCTCAAAAATAAAATAAAATAAAACTGTTAATATCTCATTAATCAATCAATTCGAATATCAATTCCTTTAATGTTAGCCTTTATTGTCACTTTCCATTTTTGTTAATCTTTCAGACCAAACAAAGTCCTAAAATATTAAATTCTATACTTATACCAAATAAAGTCATAATAAATTACATTAAGTTTTTTTTTAAAAAAAAATACTTTCTATAATGCCCAAAATCAAATGACTTTTAAACTGATCTATATTAAAAATAACGGAACTGATTAATTTTTAAACCCAAAATATATTTTTTAATTCATTTATTCCTAATAAAGTAAAAAATAATATTAAATTACGGTATTCTAAAGCTTCTAATATGCCTAAACTTTAAATTAGACAGCATGAAAATAAATACTCTAAATTATGAAATTACTATATGCAATCTCTCTCTCTCTCTCTCTCTCTCTCTCTCTCTCTCTATATATATATATATATAAACCCTAATACATATGTAAATATTAATTGCAAGTTGACCATCCACCTTGAGGATTTCTCTCAAATATGCGAGGTCTCCGGCCAGTGAAGGTACGTCTCCCATCTGGATATTTTATTAAATAGCTCCATATCCTTCATGAGAAAGAAATACAGAAATTTTTTTAAAACATTATTAAAACTATTTATGAATAAATAACTTCAGGAGAAATAAATAATAATATAACAGAAATATTATATATATATATATATATATATATATATATATATATATATATATATATATATATATTGAAAATCCCAAATCCAAAAGCAGAAGGGTGATACATAAAAAAGTTTTAGAATAAAATAACAATTGAGAAAGAAGACAGGCATAAATGGCTCACTTATTCTCTTGAACTATAAAATAGTTTTGTATTTTTGTGAAGTATATATATTTTTCTAAAAAATAATTGCTTGCAAAAGGATGTTTTTAAAATCAAACTCGGCTAGTTCAACCTTATAATTGATAGTGTAATTATCAATTATAGTTGTGATACTATAATAATTATGATCTTTCTCAAATTATAGATATACCCAACGGTAACATCTTATTGTTCAAGTCTTCACCTTGAATATCTTTTATAATGTCATTCATTTTTCTTTTTTTTAATATTATTTTATTATATGATTTAATTTGGCAAAGTGCGCACATTCACTCTAATGATTTAAAGACTAAATTTATGTTATGATTTAATTATATATCATTCATCATAGATTTTGATATGTCGCTTTATGTTTCTACCTTAATTATCCGATATTTAAAACATAAAACGATGTTACTTCCCTTCTTTCATGTTGTGATGGTGGGTTACATATTATATCATAAAAATAACACTAATAGAGAAAATCTAGTATTATTTGAAAAACTAATAGCATAAATAAAGTTACAAGTTATATTAATAGAGAACTCAATAAACAACTATAATAGTAGAAAGACATCAAGTTTCATCTTTCATTATATACAAGCAGCACCTTATAATATTTCACTATAAGCACTAAAATATACATTATCACATAAGTTTATGATATGAAAGAAACCTTCTAATCCTTATGATTTAGCATAATTGATTGTCATTTTTTTTCTACTAAAGGATAATAATGCATCCAAAGCCCTTTCTTTTCATTTGAATCTTACTAAAAGATAAAAGAGAGGAGAGGATATCACATACTTAATTCATTGATTAAAACTTTGGTCAACTCTCATTAAAAAAATAAATAAATCTTAATAGTTATTTTTATGATGATAAATATATTTCTTGATTGTTTCACCATTAATATTCAATATTCAACTCTTTGTATGATGATAACCTTCCTCCAAACATCTTATCGACACGGGTAGACGACACGTTCTCTGGCGGTGCACATGTAGGACGCTAGAGG
This sequence comes from Cymbidium sinense, assembly GCA_021442155.1. NCBI lineage: Eukaryota > Viridiplantae > Streptophyta > Magnoliopsida > Asparagales > Orchidaceae > Cymbidium > Cymbidium sinense. The sequence goes on from JAKCPB010000155.1 coordinate 185,897, forward strand.
TGGATTGCAGGAGATTAATAGGCAGTCTGAAATCATCGGCTAGTACCGACGGCGAAGTGATTACAGTGAGTAAGAATAGAAGAAGAAAGGAGTAAGCCATTGAAGAGAGATAGAGTGGTTATGGGAGTGGGGTTTGGGTTTTTAGTAGTTTGAGGATTTGTTTGATTTTCGCTTTTAGTACGCAAAAAAGGAAATTAAACATAGATGTAAATGTACAAAATTAAATTATTTCTATCAACTACTAAAAATTAAACAAAGTTATAAAATTTTAAAATAATCACGTTTAAAATCTTAATTAGCCGATTAGGCTCTAAAAAAAAATTTTTAATTTCCTTTACAATGCAAAAAAATCAAACAAATCCTCAAACTACTAAAGCCCAAACCGACCCCTCCCCCAAACCTCTCTATTTCTCTTCAATGCTTCCTCCTTTCATCTTCTATTCTTTCAATCACTGCTATTGATGACTTTTCCGACAGACGAATCTATCATCTCCTGCCGACTAATATCATTACGCCATGGAGAACGTGCATTACCCGCCGACCGAGCATCGACATTCTTGCTGCCCACATCTCCGTGATCTGCGCCGCCTCTAATTTAGGTGCCCGGTGCCGATACAGCACGTACCGCCGTCGCGACCACTGGGGCGATTCTGCCGTTCCGCTTACTGTTTTTTTATTCTGGCATTATCCGTTCTACTTTGTTGTTGGATTGAGGGATATTTTATTTGAATCACAGTATAAAATAACATCAGAAATTTGTTCCAAAAGCTCTTTATGTTTTCTAATAAAAGATGTTTCATGAGTTAATTTCAATATTGCAAGATCTCACATAAGATCTTAAGTGCTTGTTCCAAAGCTTCTTTAGCTTGCTTGGTTCCCTTATTGCAGTCATCCTTGCTCTTTAATTGGCTCTATTTACTAGCACCATGTTGAATCCCTTTCAGCTAGTTGGCATAAATCCCTCAATGCTGCATCTGTGAACTCCAGAGCCCATCCCTATGGCTCTTCCTACACTGTCAGCTACATCAGAGTCTTGAAGTTCTTCCTCATAGGAGCTCCTCCAATCCTCCAAGTGGGGATCTCTACTCTTCCATCCCTAAATACTTTCTGATTAGAACTCCTCTATGATTTCTCCAGTGAGAAGTTAAGCTTCGTTAACAAGGTGTTATTTTTGTAATCTCATTGTTCATTTTTGCGAAATATGAACTTAAAAATATTTTTAAAATATAAAACTTTCTCACAAATTTTATCATCAATCAAATGAGGGAGTTGATTTAATTTTTATGCCCAAAATATGTTTATTTTTAAAATTTTTAATTAATTTATTCCTAATAAAGTCAAAATATATTAAATCACGGTTTTCTTAAACCCACTAATATGCCTAAATTTTAAACTGTTAACATCTGAATGATCTCATCTTCTAAATTAAAAACAAAAGTTTCTTTTAGGAATTCACAGAAATAATTTAATTTCGCATCTTTCTATTTATGTTTAAATTCCTTTTTTTGTTGCTGTAATTTCTGTATACGAAATAAAGTCGCGATTTTTTAAGTTCCCTAATAAGCGAAAATCAAACGAAATCCTAAAACTTCTAAACCCCTGCCCTCGCAGCCAAATCTCTCTCTCCATCTGATTTTCTCTTCAATGGCTTCCTCTTCTCTTCTCCTATTCTTCCTCGCTGTAATCTCTTCGCCGCCGGCACTAGCCGATGACCTTCCCACAGAGTGCCTATTGATCCTCTGCACTCCACCTCCGCCGCCGACTTACACGCCGGACTGCGTGTCATATACATCACCTGATGAGAACACACCGTACTACCAGTCGCCGACTAATCCATACGGATACTACCCTTTGCCGCCTACAGTTCCGTACGCGACCCACCTGCCTCCTGATAGAATGGTACCCTGGTTCCCCGGGTACAGTCTTAGTCACCTGTCACCAGTGGCGGCAATATTTCTGGTGTTCTTCTCGCTGCTTTGATTTTGGTATTATCTGTCCTACTTCTTGTTAGAGAGAGTGAGAGAGAGAAAGGACAATTTATTTGAATCACAGTCTATATTACTATCCTTTCTTCTCTTTGCATGAGGTTATTACTTATTAGTGTATTTTTTTTGTTGAATTTTGTTGGAGGAATGTAAGGAAAGTTTGGCAAGCAGTTTTGTTAAATTTATTATTTACGTATGTTACGTTCGTTTCTTGTTGTTAATGCGTAATTTTGAATATATATATATATATATATATAAAGGTGGATTCACGGAATCGTCCTCAAAAATATCAATACTCATTTATCCATTCTAAAATTTCTTGTACTTTTTATTTTTATCCTAAAATATAAATTTGACTCTCTTGAAAATTAAGATTAGTTATGCCCTATATATATATATATATATATATATATATATATATATATATATATATATGAGATATTTAAATTAATTTAATGATAATTTTATATATAATATATGTAAAAAATTTAAACTTTAGATCTCTCCATTAAAATCAAAATTTTCTATCACTAACCTATGCTTAGAAACCGGTAGAGTAAAGTTTACTTTAAATTTATTAAATCCAAAGACACACACGTATTTAAAGAGAAATAAAACCTGCAATTTTACAAAAAATCTCAAAAGAGGAAAACCACGGCCTATCCCAGAGAAATCTTCCACTATGTATTTATTTTGAGTACAAGTGATTTGATTACAAAATCATGTATATGAGAAGAGAATTCCAAAATCGACAACAACTGCCATATAATAATGGTGAAACCGAGGTCGACGATAAGGTCGCGATGGTGACCGAAGATGGCCGTCGAGGATCGTGATGGCAATAAGTACGGCATGAACCGTGACGGTGGTCGCGATGATGACCAACGAATGGTGACGACGATGACCGACGGCCTAGAGGTCTGGCTGACTACCACCGAGATTGACGAGCCAGGATTAGCAAGATGCGGCCGGTGGCGCGGTTGGTAACCGGGGTGGTCGACCGCCGAGTGGCAACGATTATGCCAGGATTTTCAAGCTTTGAGCTCTCTCCTCTCTGCTTGGCCTCCTTCATATGAAGAATGAGGCTATTTATAGATTGAGGAGCCTCAGTAAATACATGCAAAATAATCACTCCTCTCCATCTGACGACTCAAAATGATTCCTTTGATTATATGATGTATTTTGTGTATTGAATGCTCAAATGAAGTCAAATTATGAAATCTTGGACTCGTTAGATCCGGCTCGTCGAGACGCCGATTGACTATAAACACTCAATGTTTGAAAGATATTTAGATTTAACGATATCCCAAAGTTTCAAGGATATTTTAAGTGCTTGATCTCCACCGTTCAACTTCGACGCTCTTGTTTTTAGTGATTTGGCTTTCATAAAGTATTTAAGTGTCATATCGTTTTTATTTGGATGACATTATTTTAATCATCCAAAATATATACCTCAAATACTTGAAAATAACATATTTTTTCAAAGAAATTATGTCCATCAACCATACATTTTGAGAATAGATCTTATGGAGCACAAGATTATGATCATAAGCTGAAGGTACATGTAGTGAATACACGCAAATTTGAGTTATGGACCCATTAAAAATATACTATCACTACGGTTGCGGCTAGAAACCTTTGAGAAAGTGAAAGTTTACTTTAGCCTTTGTTTGAAATCCAAACACACACACACATGTATTTAAAGAGTGAACAAGAAAATTCCAGGATTTTTATATGGAAAACCTCTAAAAGAGGGAAAAAAGGGCCTAGCCAAGATAAAACTTCCACTATATATTTATTTTGAGTACAAGTTCTCCGATAACGGGATTACATAATTGTATATGATGAGAAGAGAATGAATCCCAAAATCGACAACAATACCATATAGTCACGTGGTTGTAACAGTTGTGTGGTATGAATGACGACAATGGGGAACAACCATCGACGATGAAGGTCGCCATGATGGAGACGACGGATTGATGAGGATCACGGTGGTACGGCGTGGTTGGTAACCAACGGGTGGTCAGTCGAGTGGTGGCACGATTATGCCTGGAGGATTTTCATGCTTTAGAGCTCTCTCCTCTCTCTTGATGACCTCCTCATATGAAAATGAGAGGCTATTTATAGATGGAGGAGTGACGCCTCAGAATACATGGAAAATCAACCACTCCTCCATCTGCCTCAAAATGATTCCTTTGATCATGATGATTTTGTGTATTTGAATGCTCAAATGAAGTTGGAATTATGAGCTCTTGGGCTCGTTAGATCCGGTTGTCGAGATGCTCGATTTGACTATAAATACTCATGTGAGAGCTATTTAGGATTTAACCGATATCTCAAAGTTTTCAGGATATTTTAAGCTTTTACCCAATTTCTCAACATCTGGATTTGCTTTTAGTATCAAGATTCGCTTTACTAGTAGTATTTTAAGTGTCATATCAAACCTAAAATATCATGCACAAATTTAGCTATATATACTCACTAAGAATATTTTTTATATGTTTATATATATAAAAAAATATTTTGAATTATTTAGCTGTGTAAAACAAATACCTAAGTGCAAGACCTCCTTGGATAGTTTTGCTTTTTCAAAGATATAAGTCCTGACATATTGTGAGTTTGATTAAATTACCAAATGTCCCAAAAAAAAAAAATAAAAAAACAAATACCTACATGATTAGTTAAAGACTATATCCGCATTCATGAAGATGCAATTTTCATAAAAGTTTTTAAATTTATTTTAAATTAATAAAATATTATTTATTTATATATTTTACATATTTTAAAGTATATTTGAAAATTTTGAACTCTATTCTAACTAAAATATTAATGAATATATTAAATATTATACCTAATGCATTTTAATATTTTGAATTTGCATTTTTTTTAAAAGACTTATATTTTATATCAGGTAAAATTAATATATATATATATATATATATATATATATATATATATATATATATATATATATATATATATATATATATATATATATATATATATATATGTGTGATGATGTCACTCACATTGTCATCATTCGATAAGTGATTTATGGGACTATCAAATTATTAATCTTGACGAGCAAAAAATTGATAACTTAGAGCATAATATGAGTTTTATTGGGCACTAAGAACAGTTGTGTTATTTTGAGTTTAAGTTTAGGATTGCTATTAGTTAAATTAATCATAAAAAGATTTAAAGGTAGTAATTATTGTAACCTCACTTGTAAATTTTAATATTATTAAGCCATGCCTATCTTTATTAATTCTCATTCCATCTAAAAAAATATGTTTAATTCAAGCATAAAATAAAGTATAATAAGTAGTTGCAAGAAGATATAAAAATTCTCTTAAGTACTTGTAGGCTAAGCCTGCTCCCACATCCCGTCTAACTCTATATGAGATGACTATACTTTATTGGTCTTTTTTAACTTCCTAGATAAATATAATAAAACAATCATGCCTAGAGAATACTTTGAGAACAGAACTAAGCTCTTTATGTTGGTATATATTACGAGTGCATCTCATAAACTAAAGTGATAGGAGAAAGGTCTTTAAGATCGTCAAAAGATATGCTCAAAGGTGTCAAACAAACTCAATATCATCTATCTCTAAGTATGATTCACACAAAATATCAAATGAAGATATTAAGGTGACAAGTAGTTGCGCTGTTTATACCATCTGAAAAGTTGATGCTAACTCGGATGACCTGGACAATAATATAGAGCCTATTTTGAGATGAGACCTAGGATTATCACTATAGTTTGGCCATAATTTCCATGCAATGTTTGTTGATAATATTCATGATTCAAAGGAAGGTAATTAATACATATTCCTGTGTTTTACCAATATCTTGAAGTGTGATCATTAATACTTTTGTGAAAATATTTTGTTTGCATGATGTTTGTCGCGTGTTTGATGTTTGATTTGATTTAAAAAATGTGATACTTACTTAACAAATTTAGGTATACTAAGTAAGACCCAAATGTGTTTGATATTTTGTTTTGATTTGAAAATGAAACCCTAAAAAATTTGGGTATGTTAAGTAAAATGTGTGTTTGGTATTTTATTTTGTTTTGATTTGAAAAGGAAAACTCTTATTTAACAAATTTGGGTATGTTAAATAGAGTTTAATTTATTTTATGTGTTGTTTGATGGTGAAATTCTCATTTGATAAATTTGGATATGCCAAATGGATTCAAATGTATTTTGATTTTCATGATTTTGGAAAAATAGACTTCTACTTAGCAAATGTAGGTATGTTAAATAGAATTCAATTATTTTGGTTTTGAAAGATGGAATGAAATTCAATGATATATTGATTTTCAATTTTGTTTTGATTTTGAAAATGGAACTCCACTTAACAAATTTAGGTATATTAAGTGCAGGTGGTTAATTTTTTTATTTATTTATGAAAAGGGTGTTTGAAATATATTGAAGAACTCTCATTTAATAAATTTGGGCATGTTAAATGGATGGGTTGATTCTATTTTAAAAAAATAAAAAAAGAGTTTGACAATGGATATTTGATTTTGAAAAGGATCCTCATTTAACAAGTTTAAGTATGTCAAATGAGGTTGATTGTCTTATTATTTGAAAAGAGGTTTGAAAGTTTTATATTTTGTAAACTTTATGTTCTGTGAAGTGCATTTCAAAAAATGATTTTATTTAGAAGAAGTGCTTTTAAAATTTTGCAAAAAAGACTTTATTTGTTTTATTAAAACTTTCTTAAATATGGGATGAACCTTGTCTCACCAAGCTAGTGGTAAAGAGGTTCTAAGTTTAGTCATCTCCTCTATTGGTCAATTTATTTTTTACCTATTGGGGGACCCAATAGAGTTTCAAGACCTACATGGAGTGAAAAACCTAAAGGATGTTGGCTAGCTTTGGATGAAATAAGTTAATGCCAATGGAAAGAAAGATAGTCTTGGGCTTATGTAAAATATAAGTCCACTATCGATGCTTGGAGATAATAATTATTCACTAAAGATGGAGAGAGGAACAGCCTCAGGAGTTGCTAGAAAAATTTTGGTGTTTATTTTGGATGTATGTGTGTGTGTGTGTGTGTGTGGAGGACACCACATGTGATCGAGGGGGGATACTTAATAATGTGATCGAAAATGAGATATGATGTACTATCTCAAAAAAAGAGGCACCATCATTCAATGGACCTAATTACCTAATAAGGACTCCTGAGGCATGATGGGTCTTCGAATATACCAAAGATTTTCCCCTACTTTATATGGATGCATAAAGAAAGGTTTATATTAAACTGATTCTAAAGTTCATGGAGGCAAGCCTCAAAGTTAATTACATCTTAAGGAATACTTCGATTATAGACAAGTAATTAGGGTCAAAGATTTTAAAGTTAGGCTATCAAATGATGACTATGGTACTCATGGGAAAACCCAATCTATCTAAGGGTTGGGTTTTATAATTTTGAAATTGAAGATAATTATATGTTTTGAGTTGAAATTTTATTAGATTGAGCTTATAATCCACCAACAGGTTGTGAAAATACCAAAGAGGTGAGATTTATGCTTGTAACTTGAAGAAAATAACTACCTTAGATCTTAAATATGGAGCTTTAGCAATGCCAAGGCACCACCTAAATCTAAGAAAAATGGCATAAGTTTACTCCACAAGAGTGGATAAATCACCTGATTGTTTGGCTTACAACCGTCTAGAGTGGCCTCCAACTAACAACTCCTACGATTTTAAAACCATGTGGTCCATATGAAATTACAAGATAGTTGCATTATTTATTTAGAAAAGAGACTAAGTCCTAAGCCCACTCCCTAAGAGATTAGAGCATGAGTGGTATAAATAATGACTTAATCTAATGCTAAATCATTTCAAATTTTATTATATTTTTAACAATTCATTTGGACAAAAGCTTGAGGATTTTGATGTCTATATGCATGATGAAATACAATTGTTGGATAAATTAGTGAGAAGGTTGTTGTCCATCACAAAGGATGCCCTACAGTCAAGATTCCCATATCATGCAAGGATGGAGATCACCAATTTCAAGGAAGAAATAATATGCATGCATGATGTGATACATACAACATTCAGAAGGGGTTGCTAAATATTTTAATTATCTTATTTAAGGCCTAAGCTTTATGATGAGGTTATGAGTTGATAAAATTTAATATGAGTGATTAGTTAGAAAAATTTTTTTATCCTAAGAGCTTAATCGCATCTAGGCCACACATTAAAGCATCAATCATAAGAAATTATGAAAAGCATGCCATTTCTAATGCGCAGAATAAACACAACATCAAATAATTTTATAAAACGAGTGCAAATGAATAAGAGACCGGTGCAGTCTGGTACCATCGTACAACCCGAAAAGAGATAGCATGGGTAGCCGAGCTCCACCCTTATACAACCTGGTATATGAAGGAATAATTACAATTTTATTAAATGCTATAGGGGTCTTCTTTCTCCTTATCTTCATTCCTTTATTTTATTTGATTTTCTCCATTCTTTGGTTTGTGTGCTGGTTTAAAGGCATCACATGGCCTCCCAAGATAAAGCCTTTTAGCCACGCTCATCCTAATCCCCATAACACTAATCTAATTTATAACATAAAATTATATTAAAATAAAAAAGTAAATCTAACTATACCTATAAAATAGAGGTTAGCTTAAACACACATATAACCTTAAGCAACTATATTTATAATTTGGACTTAGTACTCCACTAGGTAACTAAGCTTGTCATAACTTGGATTATGCTTAGGGTTTTAAGCAACCAAAGAGTATTTGTATTTATTTCTAAGCACCCCTTAAGCACAATCCATAAAATATGATGATAATATCGACCTACCATCTAGTACGAACCATACACCTAACATCCGCCTAAAATAATATACATCACAAAACAAAAATATACATCATATCATACACTATCCTAACTTAGGACTAGTGATGAATTCTAATTCTAATGTTAAGGTGGAAAGTGTTACTAAGCATTAAAGTTATATTATTCTAAGTGTAAAAGAATTTAATTTAACTTAAAGGGTTGCTTTCACTTTAAGTTGTTTAGTTGATTTGAGGATTTTAATTTATGTTTTCTTTTGTTTCATGTGATTTACACTTAGCATCTAAGTGTTATAAACATAAAAAATAGGATTGCCCTCTTTCATCTGTAACTTAAGTCACATTCTAAAGCATGTTAATTTGATTTAGTTCTCTTTAGTGAATGGCTTATTAAATATTTTAATTTATCCTAAGTTTAGATTCACTTTAAATAATTCTATTTAACATGAAATACATCTTAAGATTAATTTGATTGAATTACTATCACATGACACATATCAAATTATTCCTTTCCATCACATGTAACACACATATGATTCAATTAAGCATATCTATACATGCAATATATTTTTACACACTTATATGATGAATGTATATGCATGTTTGAATTTTATACTTTTATTGATTGAATTATTTAATATGTGTAAATTTAAAGCTCTATCAAAATTCTTATACAAAAGTACATAAGAATGAAATTAAACAGTATGCCATTATTAAACCGGAAGTAAGGTAATCAAATGACCTCCTTGTGGATAATACTTAAAGTCTCATGTTCCCAATGTCCGGACTATATACCCATTAACATCTAATCTATGTAAATTTGCATACATGAACTTAAAAAAGAAAACTCCAAATCACATGATTAAATGATTCAATCACTTGAACAATTATGGATGCTTGCATTTTTAATATAAAAGAGGGATTCTCATTCTTTAATCACATGTACACACACATGTATGAAAACATAAACAAGGTCATGCCATTGTTAAACTAGGGAAGTGAGATAATCAAATGACCTCCTTTGCTACTTAAAGCCTCATATTCTTGAGATTTCAGATTATATACTTGTTTATTTAGATATATATGAATTTATAAATATAAGAGAATTAAAATCATGCAAAACTTGTATTTTATTTAATTGAATTATTTATGTATATGAATTAAAACTCTATTTAAATTTTAATGTTAAAATACATAAGAAATAAATCAAATGGGCACATCGTTTGTTAAACCAGAAAGAGGTAATCAAAAGTCCTCCTTGGAGATACTTAAAGCCTATTCCGGGATGTCCACTATATACCCATTACTATTCAAACTTATGTAAATGAACATGTGAATAAAGGAAATAGACTTCATACACTTTAAACTATAAGCACATACATTTTTTATGTATTTATAACTATCATTACTACACATGTCATCATTCATTTATAAGCTTCTGAAAAATACATTTGGATTTAATAGTGATAATAGCCACACATATATTAAATTAAATCAACACATGTAAGCTTTTCATAAAAGAAACTTCATTTAATTTACTTAACTTAAAAAAAAGACATGGATGCATGAAATTAAATGACATACGATATTTAACATGATTGGAGACGCATAATCAAACACAAACATATGATTCATTCAATCCAAATTAATTCCCAAG
>JAKCPB010000156.1:0-133871 GCA_021442155.1 Cymbidium sinense
GGTTTAGCTTTTAGGTTTTTAGTTTAGGTTTATTTTTAAATTATATTTTTTAGTTTAGTTTTACGTTTATTTTCAATTTAGTTTATTTTATTTAGTTTAGGGTTTAGGTTTAGTTTATTTTAGGTTTAGGTTTAGGTATTATTTATTTTTGTTTAGTTTATTTTACTTTAGGTTTAGGTTTATTTTATTTTGCTCATTTTATTTTTAGTTTAAGTTTAGTTTTTAATTTTAGTTTAGGGTTTGGTTTAGTTTTTTTTCATTTTTAGGTTTTATTTTTTATTTATTTTTTGGTTTAGAATTTTATTTAGTTTTTATTTTAGTTTATTTTATTTTGATTTTATGTTTAGTTTTTATATTTTTATGTTTTTTATTCTTAAGTTTCTATTATTTTTTAGTTTAGTTTAGGTTCTTATTTATAATATTTTAGTTTTTTTTATTTTTTTATTTTTAGGTTTAGGTTTAGGTTTTTATTTTATTTTATTTTTTTATTTTATTTAAGTTTAGGTTTTATTTATTTATTTTATTTTTAGGGTTTATTTACTTTAGGTTTAGGTTTTAGGTTTTTATGGTTTAAAGTTTAGGGTTTTAAGGTTTATAGTTTTAGGGTTTAGTGTTTAGGGTTAGGGTTTAGGGTTTATGGTTTAGTGTTTAGGTTTTTTAGATTTACGATTTAGGGTTAGTTTAGGGTTAGGGTTTAAAGTTTAGGGCTTAAGCTTTAGGGTTTATGGTTTTTAGTGTTTAGGATTTCTAGTTTAGCATTAGTTTAGGGTTTAGGGTTTAGGGTTTTAGGGTTTAGGATTTAGGGTTTCGGGTTTAGGGCTTAGAGTTTATGGTTTAAGGTTTAGGCTTTAGGGTTTAGGGTTTTAGGGTTTATGGTTTAGTGTTTAGGGTTTAATCTTAGGGTTATGCTTTAGGGTTTAGGGTTTTGGGTTTAGGGTTTAGAGTTTAGAGTTTAGGGTTTAAGGTTTAGAGTTTAGTTTTTGGGGTTTAGGGTTTAGGTTTTAGGGTTTATGGTTTTGGGTTTAGGGTTTAGGCTTAGTTTTAGGGTTTAGCCTTTAGGGTTTAGGATTTAGAATTTAGGGTTTAGGGTTTAGGGTTTAAGGTTTAGGGTTTTTTTTTTTTTTAAAATTTGGTAAACTAGTAGTTTTAGGTTTTTTTAGTTTATTTTTTTTTTTATTTTTATTTAGGTTTATTATTTTTATTTAGTTTATTTTACTTATTTTAGGTTTATTTATATTAATTTAGGTTTTTTATTTTAGTTTATTTTTTAGGTTTATGTATTTTTATATTATTTTTATGGTTTATGTTTTATTTTTTAAGTTATGTTTAAGTTTATTTTTATTTTATTTTTATTTTATTTTTTTAGGGCTTAGATTTAGTTTATTATTAGTTTAGGTTTAGGTTTTATTTATTTTACTTTAGTTTATTTTAAATTAGGTTTAGGTTTATTTTATTTTGTTTATTTTAGGTTTAGGTTTTTTTATTTAGTTTAAGGTTTAGGTTTTATTTTTTATTTATTTTTAGGTTTTATTTTTTGACTTATATTTTGGGTTTAGGTTTTAATTTAGTTTTTATTTTATTTTATTTTTATTTTACTTTTATTTAGGTTTTTTTATTTGTTATATTTTTAGGTTTTATTTAGATTAGGTTAAGGTTTTTAGCCTTTTAGGGTATGATTTAGGGTTTTGCTTTTAGGTTTCTAATTTATGTTAATTTTTAGGTTTTATTTTTTACTTTAGATTTAGGTTTATTTTTAATTTATTTTATTTTATTAAGTTTACGGTTTAGGTTTAGTTTTTTTTTATTTAGGTTTAGGTTCTATTTATTTTAGTTTTGTGTATTTTATTTGAGGTTTAGGTTTATTTTATTTTCTTCATTTTATTTTAATTATAGGTTTAGTTTGTATTTTTAGTTTAGGGTTTGGTTTTATTTTATATTTATTTTTAGGTTTTATTTTTTTCTTTAATTTTTAAGTTTAGATTTTTATTTAGTTTTTATTTTATTTTATTTTAGGTTTATTTATTTTTTTTATGTTTAGTTTTTATTTTATTTAGGTTTCTTATTCTTAGGTTTATTTTATTTTATTTTAGTTTAGTTTAGGTTCTTCTTTATTATATTTTACTTTATTTTTTTAATTTTATTTTTAGCTTTAGGTTTATGTTTTTATTTTATTTTATTTTTTATTTTATTTAAGTTTAGGTTTTATTTATTTATTTTATTTTTAGTGTTTATTTACTTTAGGTTTAGGTTTTTAGGTTTTTATGGTTTAAAGTTTAGGTTTTAAGGTTTAGAGTTTTAGGGTTTAGTGTTTAGGGTTAGGGTTTAGGGTTTATGGTTTATTCTTTAGTTTTTTAGGGTTTAGGGTTTAGTGTTTAGTATTTAGGCTTTAGGATTTAGGGTTTAGGGTTTAAGGTTAGCTTAGGGTTAAGGGTTAGTTTAGGGTTTAGGGTTTGGGCTTTAGGGCTTTTAGGGTTTAAGGTTTCTAATTTAGGGTTAGTTTAAGGTTTAGGGTTTAGGGTATCAGGTTTTAAGGTTTAAGATTTAGGGTTTAGGGTTTAGTGTTTAGGGTTAGGGGTTATGGTTTAGGGTTTAGGGTTTACGGTTTAGGGTTTAGGGTTTTTTTAAGGTTTAGGGTTTAGGGTTCAAGGTTTAGGCTTAGTTTTAGGGTTTAGGGTTTAGGGCTTAATGTTTAGGATTTAGGGTTTACGATTTAGGGTTTATGGTTTAGTGTTTTTTTTTAAAAAAAAGTAGGTAAACAGGTAGGTTCACATTTTTTTTAGTTTATTTGTTTATTTTTTATTTATTTTAGTTTATAATTTTTATTTTAATTTAAGTTTATTTTTTAATTTCATTTAGTTTATTTATTTATTTTAAGTTTATTTATTTTCATTTAGGTTTTTATTTTAGTTTATTTTTTAGGTTTATTTTTATTTTTTAGTTTAGTTTTATTTTTATTTTATTTTAGAGGCCTAGGTTTTAATTTTTATTTTTAGGTTAGGTTTAGGTTTTTATTTTAGATTTTTTGGTTTATGTTTTAGGTTTTAAATTTAGGATTATTTTTAGGTTTTATTTTTTAGTTTAGGTTTAGGTTTACTTTTTAGTTTATTTTATTTTATTTAGTTTAAGGCATAGGTTAGTTTATTTTAGGTTTTATTTATTTTAGTTTAGTTTATTTTAGTTTAGGTGTGGGTTTATTTTATTTTAGGTTTATGTTTTTTTTCTTAGTTTAAGGTTTAGGTTTTATTTTTTATTTATTTTTAGGTTTATATTTTAGGTTTTGGTTTTTATTTAATTTAATTTTAGGTTTATTTTATTTTGATTTTTTGTTTAGTTTTTATTTTATTTAGGTTTTTTATTTTTAGGTTTATTTTACTTTTTAATTTAGTTTGGGTTTTTATTTATTTTATTTTTAGTTTTATTTATTATTTTCTTTTATTTATATGTTTAGGTTTAGGTATAGGTTTAGGTTTTAGTTTTGGTTTTTTTTTATCTTTTTATTTTATTTAGGTTTTGGTTTTTTTATTTATTTTAGTTTTAGGTTTTGTTTAGTTTAGGCTTAGGTTTTTAAGTTTTTAGGATTTAGGGTTTAGGGTTTAGGGTTAGGGTTTTTTAATATTTTTATAATTATTTTTTATTTTTAGGGTTTAGGGTTAAGAGTTTATGGTTTAAGGTTTTGGTTTTAGGTTTAAGGTTTAGGTTTTAGTTTAGGGTTTAGAGTTTTTGGTTATTTTTAATAGAGAACAAATTTAGATTCAACATTTCTTCTTCTCGATTTTATTAACCAAGTAACACTCCAACTTTTCTATGACACAAGTGACGACAGAAATAAAAAATGAGCACACATAGTGCAAATCAAAAACCCTAGATAAGCGGAATGTATGTCTTAGACAGTTCCTAGCAATGGATCGGATTGGCCATTGACAATTTATGTGGTTCCCATCGAACCATCAGCCTCTTAGTAGGCGGATCACGCCATGTATCCCGATCTTTGCCTCCACCACCATGGCTCTCTCGCTCCTCCTCCTCCTTAACCACCATTGCTCCAACCACCACCTCCATATCCACCCACCCAGATCCCCACCACCATGATAGCCGCCTTCTCCTCCACTGCCAGATCTAGATTGAGCCTGGTTGATGGTGATGTTTTGTTGTCAAGGTTTTTCCCATTCTTTAGGTTTTTGTTTAGGTTTTGGTTTATTAGGTTTTAGGGTTTTGGTTTATTTTTTAATTTATTTAGTTACTTTAGGTTTAGGTTTAGGTTTTAGAGTTTAGGGTTTAGGGTTTAGTGTTAGGGTTTAGGGTTTAGGGTTTAGGGTTTTGGGGTTTATTCTTTTAGGGTTTAAGGTTTATAGTTAGGGTTTAGGGGTTTTTTTGGGTTTAGGGCTTATGATTTAGGGTTTAGGGTTTAGGGTTTAGGGGTTAGGGTTTTAGGGTTTTAGGGTTTAGGGGTTAGGGTTTAGGGTTGTAGGTTTAGGGTTTAGAGTTTCGGGTCTAGGGTTAGATTTAGGGTTTAGGGTTAGGGTTTTTTTTTATTTTTTTTTTATTTTAAAGTAAGTCAAGTAGTAGGTTCAAGTTTATTTAGTTTATTTTTAATTTTTTATAGTTTATTTTAATCTTAATTTTGATTTAGGTCTATTTTTACTTATAGTTAGTTTAGTTTAGTTTAGGTTTTTATTTTAGTTTATTTTTTAGGTTTTGGTTTATGTTTAGGTTTATTTTTTAGTTTAGTTTTTTTTTTTTTTATTTTTTAGGTTTAGGTTTTATTTTTATTTTAGGTTTAGGTTTAGCTTTTTATTTTATTTTTTTTTATTTTGGTTTTAGGTTTTTATCTTAGGTTTATTTTTAAGTTTTATTTTTAAGTTTAGGTTTAAGTTTATTTTAGTTTATTTTATTTTATTTAGTTTAGGTTTATGTTTAGGTTTTGTTTATTTTAAGTTTAGCTTTAGGTTTTATTTATTTTAATTTAGTTTATTTTAGTTTAGGTTTAGGTTTATTTTCTTTTTATTTTTGGTTTAGGTTTTTTTTTAGATTAGGGTTTTTGTTTTACTTTTTATCTCTTTTTATGTTTTATTTTTAGGTTTATTTTTTAGGATTAGGTTTTTATTTAGTTTTATTTTATTTAGGTTTTTATTTATTTTATTTTAGTTTAGTTTAGGTTTTTTTATTTTATTTTTAGGTTTTATTTAGTTTAGGTTTAAGCTTTTAGCTTTTTAGGGTTTAGCATTTAGCGTTTAGGGTTTAGAGGTTGGGTTTTATGATTTAGGGTGTAGGGTTTTTTTGGGGGTTTAGGGTTTAGGGTTTAGGGTTTGGGGTTTAGGTTTTAGGGTTTATGATTTAGGGTTTAGGGTTTTAGTGGTTTAGGGTTTAGGGTTAAGCGTTTAGCATTTAGGGTCTTTAGAGTTTAGGGTTTAGGGTTCTAGTTTTAGTTTAGGATTTAGGGTTTTTTTGGTTTATTTATATAATAGAGAATAAATTCATATTCAGTATTTCATCTTTTTGATTTCATCAACCCCGTAACACACCAAGTATTATAAAACCCAAGCAATAACATAGATAAAAATTGAGCCCACAAAGATCAAATAAAAAATCTTAGATAACTAGAATCGTCTCTATTGTAAAGACATAGTTCCATAAGTAGCAGATCAGATCGGCTGTTCTTTAGTTTCTCCAATTCCCATCAGAACCTCCCAGGCCTTTCGAGTTGCAGGATCCACCATGGCTGTAACCTTCATCCTTTCTTTCACCTCTATAACCACCACTGCTCTGACCACCACCTCCATATCCACCAGCACCTCCAAATCCCCCACCACCACTGTGATAACTGCCACATCCGCCTTCACCTCCATCGACAGATCTAGACTGAGCCTGGTTGATGGTGATGTTCCTGTCATCAAAGTTCTACACATTCTTAGGGTTTAGATTTAGTTTTAGATTTATTATGTTTTAGGGTTTAGGTTTATTTTTTAATTTATTTAGTTACTTTAGGTTTAGGTTTAGGGTTTGTGGTTTAGGGTTTTAGGGTAGGTTAGGTTTAGGTTTAAGGTTTTAGTTTTAAGTTTAGTTTAGGTTTAGGTTTAGGTTTATAGTTTATTTTAGGTTTAGTTTAGGGTTTATGTTTAGTTTAAGTTTAGGTTTAGGAGTTTAGGGTTAGTTTTAGGTTTAGGGTTTATAGTTTAGTTTAGGGTTTAGGAGTTTTATAAGGTTTATAGTTTAGGATTTAGGGTTTAGGTTTAAGTTTTAGGGATTTTAGGGTTTAGGGTTTAGGTTTAGGGATTAGTTTAGGGTTTAGGTTTAGGATTAGAATTAGGTTTAGGATAAGTTTTAGGTTTAGTTTAAGTTTAGGTTTTTTTTTAGTTTAGATACAGGAAGTTTAGGTAATTTTGGGGCTAAGTAGTCAATTGGGTTTAGTGGAACAATTGGGTCCAATCATGACTTTGGTCAAGTTCAACAATCAATTTGGAATAAACTTGAGCCATTGGTTGGTATCAATTTGGTTTATATTTTGATTTGACCTAATTTAGTCTTTTAGGTCAATTTGGGTCAACTTGGGTCAACAGGGCCAATTGGGTTTGGTTTGACTCAATTGATGGTCAAGTCATTTTCAAATATTGATTTATATTTAGCATGAATCATTAGTTTTAAGGAATTTGGCTTAGGTTTCAATTTGGCTAATTTGGGTTCATATGGGAAGGGATTGACTAGGTCAAATGACCAAGTTAACTTAGTTTGACCTAATTCATGATAATTGATCAACATAGGGTGATCAAAAATCATGATGGGAGATTTTGATGGGCTTGGTTCAGTCCAATTTGGGTAGGATTAGAACTTGGCTCAAATAGGTCAAATTGGCCACTTTGGGTCACCAATTGGGTTTAGTTGGCTTGATTTTGGGTTGAGTTTGATTTAGTTGAGTTTATATATATTTGGGATTGATATATAAATTCAATTGCAATTGACTTGGGTTCAAATGAGTTTTGGTTCATTTGAACATTTCAAGTCAAAAGGGTTAAGTTGGGTTTGACTTGGGTTGATTTTAGCTTGGCTTGATGATTGTAGATTTCATTTATATTTGTGAATATGATTGAAGGTATGATTGTAGATTTCTAGAATTAAGGAATTTGGCTAAGTCCATGGAGTTGGGTCATGTGGCTTAGGTTTGGATTTTGATTTGCTTTGATTTAGTTTTGATGATTTAAATGTATATTTCATTTAAATTTGTGAAGATGATTGAAAATATGATTGATTTATGAGAAAATCAATTGAGTTTGACTTGATTTGAACTAAGATTCGGCTAAGTCCATGGAATAGGTCATATGGTTTAGGAAGGGTTTTGACTTAATTTGATTTTATTTTGATCATTTGAATGTAGATTTGATTTATATTTAGAAAGATGATAGAAGATATAAATTGATTATGAGAAAATCAATTGATTTTGGATTGATTTGGATTAAAATTTAGCTAAGTCCATGGGATAAGTCATATGGCTTAGGAAGGGTTTCATGTTTGGATTTGATCATGGGCTTCAATCATTTGGTTTTGGAATTTGGGTTTGGATTTGGATTTGAATTTGATGTTTGAATTGAACTTGAGGTTCGGTTTGAGAAGGTGAACTTGTATAGGATTTGGGTTGTACGGTGGGTGGATTATCTTAATCCCAAAGGCAAAACCTAATCCTATGGTTAACCCTTCTAAGTCATTAGGCTTAGGTTAAGTGTTTACCTAATTGTTAGAAGTATCTTATGACTAGGGAAGTCTTAGTGTCTAGAAGACTTCTAATTCTAAGATGGGAAGATTGAATCCACACTCCAAAAGTGAGGCCAATAGGCCTTAGGCTCCATAGTGTTGCCCGTGGAGATAGATGATTGGAAGATGAAGCCCAATTTTCATATAGACTGACAACTTTCAACGCTTTGCTTGGGAGACCATGGATACATAAGAACAACATAATTGCATCCTCTTCACATCAGTGTATGAAGTTTGTGAGAGGTGGGATCGTCTAGTGTTTCAAAGGAGATCTCAAGCCATTTACAGTTCATGAGGTTGGCATATATGAGGATGCGGCTTACTACCTCCCTTAAATTCAACAAGTCAATTCTCGTGAACTTGGCCAAAGTTTAAAAATAAAAAATAATAAAGAAAAATAAAAACAAAAAGAAAGAGAAAAATAAAAGGAAAAGAAAAGAGAAAATGAAAAAGAAAATAAAAGGGAGCGAAAATATGCTTGGAGGGGGAATTGGAGAATGACATTAGATTCCACCTACAGTTCGTTACTCCATTCAAACATGTGGGTAGGATGACGACCTACCAGCGAGAGGAAGAGGCGTTCGAGGCGGTCCAGGGTGGAAAATCTCTTTATTGGCCACCCAATAGAGGATATTTTCCATCTACCAAGAGTACACCTGCTATCCATATAGACATAGAATCTAGTTCATAGGATGAGTCTTATATGGTTAGCAGACCATCCAGCTCTTCTCAGTAGTAGATTTTCTTGGAGGTGAGACTTGAGCCAGATAGCGATGAAGATCGGGCTCCAAAGCAAATCATAAGTGTATTCAAGTCTATATGTGAAACAGTTAGGCATCAGTTGGGAACCTTAGCTCTAACCCCACTTATCTCTTAAAAAGTTGAGGGTTGGGTAGTTAAGGAAGCCCCTAAGTCATCCACAGGTGTGAAGACTTAGAGGTTCTTTTTTGAAGCATCGTCCTCAAGTCAAGAAGTTGATGTAGAATTTGGGGATGATTCATATAAAGATTTAATAGAATTATCTTTGGATTGGTACTTGCTTTATGTTCATAATTTAGGAGAGAAAGGGTTAATCCCACATACTTTGTCAATGCACAGGTCAGACTACTTCAAAAGAATATGGAAGAATAAGTGCAAAAGCTCTCAATTAATACCAGGACTAATATTTGGTATAGTGGGTCCATTCGATGATGACTATTACTGCTTAGTCATCACCAATCATTTGGAATCTAATAGGTTCTTTCCAAATCACATTAACTCATATGAGGAGTTGTGCTTAGAAACTTTAGATGATCCAGATGATTTTAAAGTCAAAGATGCACCACTAGAGTTCGAAGAAGAGATCAAGTCAACCATCGATGAGCTCAAGGAAATCAAATTAGGGGTGAAGAAGATCCACACCGACATACATCAATTCTTTGTTGAATGAAACTAATGACTTAGTTAGGCTATTGACTAACTTTAAGGATTTGCATAGAGTTATGAAGAGATGCACGGATTGGCTCTTATCGATAAACTAGTAATAGAGCCTATTGCTAACCCTATCAAGTAAGCTCCTAGATGCATGTGATTAGACATAGAACAACAAGTTATTTCTGATGTCAAGAAACTAATCGATGCTGCTTTCATCCAGGAAGAAAAATACCCTACATGGTTAGCCAGCGTTGTCTTAATTAAGAAAAAGAATGGTCAAATTCACATATGCATCAATTTTAGGGATTTAAATAAGGTATATCCAAAACTTGAATTTCTACTACTAATTCTGGAGCTTATGGTGGACATTGTTTCATCTCATACAGTCTTCTCTTTCATGAATGGCTCATCTGGATATAACCAAATAGAGATGACCCCTAAAGATGGAAGAATTAGAACCTTGATCAGAATCTATTGCTACAATGTCATGTCTTTCAGCCTTAAAAATGTCGGTGCTACATACTAGCGAGCTATGACTTGAATCTTCAATGAATTCATTCATCATCAAGTTGAGTGCTTTGTCAATGATCTTGTGGCCAAAAGTGGAGACAAGGAAAACCATCTCTTTGACTTGAGAGTAGTTTTCAAATAGTTAAGATAATTTAATCTCAGAATGAACCCCCTGAAGTGTGCATTCAGAGTAGCTTCATAGAAATTCCTTGGGTTTATTGTCCGACACTATAGAATTAAAATCGATCCATAGATGATCAAGGTGATATTAGAAATGCTACCCCTAAAAGTTTAACTCAACTCAGATTATTCCAAAGGAAGTTGGCGAATATAAGAAGCTTTATATCCAACCTATCAGGAAGATGTCAGCCATTCTCAGTACTTGTCAAAAAGGATGCCAAGTTTAAGTAGGATGATAAGTGTGAGCATGCCTTCGAAGACATCAAGCATTACCTGATGATGTCATTGATTCTAGCAGACCCTATCCTGAACAAGCCACTCATACTTTACACTATTGCATTAGATAACTCCTTTGGTGCTTTGGGCTAATGTGAAGGGAAGAAAAATGCACTCTACTACCTCAATATCTAATCCTGCTAAGGCTAATTATCCACCCATTGAGAAGCATTGCCTTTAATCTTTGCATCTCAAAAAATACAGCACTACACACTTCCTCATAAGGTGAACTTATTCTCTAGGATTAAACCACTAGAGTATCTCATGATACGATTGATGCTATCTAGACGGTTGGCACGACAGCCCATGATCCTCTCGTAGTTTGACATTACCTTCATACCCCTCTGTATGGTGAAAAGATATGCGCTAGCAGATTTATTAGTAGCACACCCACTTCCTGTTGACTCTCTGCTTAGTGATGATCTCCCCAATAAACAAATCATGAACTTAGGGGATACTAGCATTCACCACTGGGACATGTACTTTGATGGTGCGGCTTCCTCTCAAAAAGGACAATAACCATAATTTACAATTCCAAGAAAGGCAGGGGTAGGAATAGGTCTCTTAACTCTAGATCACAATGTGATGAGATTCTCATCATCATCAATTCACCTAATGAAGTCGAATATGAGGATCTAATCATTGGTTTGAAGTTAGCCATTACTCTAAGCATCCAGAACATCAACAGCTTCAAGGATTCTCAGCTAGTTATCAACCAAATCATTAGGTCCTATAAGATTATAAAGCCCAAGCTCTATCACTACCACAAGTACACCATAGAATTGGCCCAAATCCGGTTACCATTTATGAGATTCCTCGATTGTAGTGTATGCTTTAGCCAAGCTTGCCAAGGAGTTGGCATGAGAGTCCATTTCAATAAAGGTCCAAAATAGACAAGTCTTATCCTTTAATGATATTGAACTCATCAAAAAGTACTCTCTTAAATGGGAGGTTGTCATTGCCAAGAAGGATGAGGAGTTAGATTGGAGGCATTCATTTATGGATTACCTAAATAAAGGCAAACTACCTCAAGAGAAGTCCCAAGCCTATCATATGAAGTATAGAGCACTTTCCTACACTCTTGTGGATGGTGTCTTGTATCGGCAGTCTTTCAATAATATGTTGTTATGTTATTTGGACAAGCACGAAGCCCATAAGATCATGAGACTAGGATATCACTAGCCATTGATGATCAAAGATTGCATGGATATGGCTAAGCAATGCAACCAATGTCAAATACATGGTGTGGTCCTACACTAACCACCCAACATTCTACATCCTACATTAGCCTCATGGCCATTCAAGTGTTGGGGTATCGACATAGTGGATTCGATTGGTCCTCCTTCTTCAAAGGATCATCGATTCATCTTAGCTGCTATTGACTACTTTTCCAAATGGGCAAAGGCAATTCTGCCCACAGAGGTCACAGCTTAGCATGTGCTCCATTTTTTTATATATAGGTTGAGTGCCTCGATGAATTATATCGATAATGGTTACGCATTCAAGAGCACTAAGATCAACAACTTTCCCCAGAGACATAGCATATATTGGAGATATTCTACCAACAACTACTAGAGGGAAAACAACATAACAGAATCTATCAACAAAACTTTCATCCACATACTAAAGAAGAAACTAGACAATAACAAGCGGCAAGGAGAAGTTAGTTGAAGCCTTGAGCCCTCACCATATAAAACTCCAACTAAGACTACTTCTTTCTTTTTATTGTATGGGTCTGAGGCCATTCTACCATTAGAAGTCCAACTCCCATCACTAAGGATAGCGTAGTAAGATAATCAGTAGAATGCAAAGTTACTGTTAGAAGAGCTAGATGGTTTGTAGGAGAGATGCTTGAGGGCATACCAAAACATCGAGTTGTACAAAGCTATAATGATCCAAGCTCACAACAAGTTTGTCCATCCTAGAGCTTTTCAAGCTTTATTTAGTTAGGGAGGGATTGTTGCTGTTGTAAGATGGGTGGCAAGTTTGAACCCACTTAGGAAGGCCCTTTTGCCATAGAAAACCAAGGAGGATTTATCAACTTATTAATCATAAGGGAGATGCCCAATGCTTAATCAATGGAATCTACTTAAAGAAATATTATAAATCATGTATAAAAATAATTATAATCAATAAAAATTTTATTTTGAATTCAATCTCTTCCATGTTAAAAGTATTCTTGTTTGTCAATCTGCCATGATGTGTTCAGGGTAGGTGTAAAGAACCTAAGTGGCATCCTATCTTTCATTGACACAAAATAAACACAAACTACCCAATCATATAAAACAAACACATATCTTTTATCTTAGGCTACTCTGAGTTGAGATACCATCCCTAGTGGCACTCACTCAGTAGCTACTCTAGGTCGGGCTGACGTGTCACTCTGCTAGTGTGTCAGCCTAGTGGTCTTCTTGCTTTGGAAGATGTAAGTATGCTACACTTTCCTTCCATACTTGGCCACTACACACCGATGAGTGCCTTATTTGGTTTGTAGGCCTTGATGTGTGGCTGATAAGCTACCTCATGTTGGCTTCATTTAAGTGGATGTGAGTTTGCTATGCTTTCTTCTTGGATTAGCCTTCGTGCACTAATTGGGTCGAGTATATTTCAGGTTTAAGATAAGTCCTCTAGTGACTCTTTCCCTGCTAATTACTTCAAGTCTGGGTCTAGTCCTTCGGGGCTCCACCTTAGTAGATGCTCGAAGCATCTATCCCAGGATGATAGATGATGAGTTCGCTCAAAAGTTGTAAGCCTACACACTTTCTTTCCAGTTGATCATTGCATGAGCACCTTAGGTTGGTTGGTTCTCACTATCTGATGGATACTCATCTTGATGGATACCTTAGGTTGGTTGGTTCTCACCCTGATACACCACCACTCATGGCGGATGTAAGTGCATGCTTTCTCCTTGAGTTGGCCACCATACCACTATAGTGTTTCTTTTAGGGCTCAGATAATACTGTAGCACCTCCTGTGGGCACTATATTTGGATTACATCTTTTAGACCCCATTTTAGTTTATTATGGATACTCTAGTGACTACCCATGGTTGGAGAATCTTGGATGTATGGATTCTTGTTGGTCCGGTAAATCTAAGATAGGTCAAGGATGACATGACCCTCCAATGTAAACATATATAAAATATATATTCACTTGTGGATTACACTCACTAGCATTTCTCAAGTAGGTATCTATTTAGGGCGTGTAAAAAACTCCATATAGGAATCCCCTGACTACTCTTGAGTTGGTGTAAGTCCCCAATGGCATTCGCTAAGTAGTTGCCACTAAGTCAGGTTCAATTTATTGTGCTACCAATAGGTCACCCCAATAGTTGTTCCTTACTTTAGAAGATGTAAGTCTGCTATGCCTTCTTCCTAGCAGTCATTGCACATTGAAAGACATCCTCTTAGGTTGGCTCTCTACCCATGGCTAGACTATCCCTTTAGATTTGTAAATTTGAGATAGGATAAGTCTGATATAGCACCTTCTCAGTGGGTCCAACATAATATCCATAAATTAAATCTATCAAATTTGGACTTGCATCCCTGGATTTGCCAATTTTAAATCAAACTAAACCAAACAAACCATATCAAATCACATGAAATTAAGATAAAATTAATCCTGACTACTTTTGAGTTGACAAAAGTCCCCGGAGGCATTCATTTAGTAGTTTCCCTAGGTTAGCTTCAATTTGTTGTGCATCTAACAGGTCACCCCAACAGTTATTGCTCACTTTGGAAGATTAAGTCTGCTACACCTTTTCCTAGCATAGATGTTGCACACCAAAAGGCAAACCTTTAGGTTGGCTAGATCTACCCCATAGTCAGTAGACTATCCCTTTGGATTTGTAAACCTGAGGTATGTCTGATATAACCATTCTCATGGGTCCATCCGCAGGTCCATAATTTCTCAGTTAAATTAAACCCAATCTAATTTTCTAGTGGTGTTAAATTACCCTTCTCCAGTGGAGCCCAAATCATATATAAACAAGTCAAGCAAAACAAATCAAATTCAAAACCAACCTCCCTAGTAGAGTCTAAATCAAAGAAATCTAACCAAACTCTTATCCCGGTGATACATCCCAAAATAAATCTATGAAATCAAACTCAATTAATCTCGAAGCGAACACACTTCCCCAGTGGAAGTTTCATATACTTGATCCTCAGAAGCCCATATCTCTAGTAGATATGCCTCCACATAAATAAAAAAAAAATTAAACTAAAGTTGATTGATCTTAATCCCGGATGGATTATAGATTCTTATCCCAATGGATCTTCTTTTCACAAATCATATAATCAAGTCAACTTCAAACCTTATCCCAGTGGATTTTCTTCTTCTATTCCCTCAACATAGACCCCTCACATGTCATGTCCAGTGCATGTGTGATCCCATAGCGGATCTCCCTCCATGCCCTTGACATGGAATTCTCATCGATCTTATTTCTTCTCTTATGCACACTTTTAATACTTCACCAAAAGCTAACAATGTATTCATTCAAATCATACTTAACATCTTCATTGATTTTATGATGGTGCAAGATCAAACAAACTATACAATATCATGCTAAACATATTATAGTGTGAATTAACACACTATATTAGCGGATACATCCCCAAACAAATCTATGATATTAAACTCAATTCCCAATCCCCAACAGATAGCCCAAACTTGCTTCTCTTTGTGGAAGGTTCATTTACCCATTCCCCAGCAAACTCAAGCCCATATCTCTAGCAGATATGCCTCCACATAAATTAAAATAAAAAAATTAAAGTCGATTAGATCTTAATCTCCAGTGGATTATAGATTCTAATCTCCAACTGATCTTCTTTCCACAAATCATATAATGAAGTCAACTTCAAACCTTAACCCCAACAGATTTTCTTCTTCTATTCCCTCGACATAGACCCCTCAGATGTCATGTCCAGTGCATGTGATCCCCTAGCGGATCTCCCTCCATGTTTTATTTAAATTATAATCTTAATTCTCTATGCACACTTTTAATACTTCAACCAAAAACTAACAATTTATTCATTCAAATTACATCATCCCCATTATAATCAGCATTTTATGATTTATGATGGTGCAAGCTCAAACTAACTATACAATATCATGCTAAACATATTATAGTGAGAATTAACTATATGTTATATTATAATTTGCTATAATATAATATAGTGTCTAATATTACACCTCAGTAGAATCACTCAAAAGAACAAATAATAAAACTTTCTCAAAATATGAATAACGTTCATTTTGGATGTAAAATTATTAATTTTCTATTAGAAATGCTACAAAATAGCTTAATTTTGGTATTGCTTCTTGGTGTTCCATGAATTTAGCCAAATTCTTCCATATGAACCTTCAAATTAACATTTTTGTGAGCTTTGACCCAATGTATTATACAAAAATGTACAATAAAATTTAGTAACACACCACCACATTCATATATTTGTGAGGTTATATTGTTATGTTTATTATATTTTAATATGCTTCCATATAATATATTATCATACATTACACCTTAAAATGAATCACTTTAACCAAAAAATTTATCAAATTTGGTTGAAAAATGAACATTTATTTTGGATTCAAAATTCCATTCTTTTGATTAAATGACACACCATAGCACAATGATGTTAGCTATAGCTTACCTTTAATTTGGCCAAATTCCATCATCTCGACTTATAAATAATTCTTTTATGAATGATACAAAGCGCTACATCATACTATAATTAACTAAAATATGCTAAACAACAAGTAGTAATACACAATAGTATGCTATAATGCATGATGCTACACTATGTTATGGCATCCTATGTTATAATACACTATAACATATTATATTATATTATATTGCATATCACATCACAAGGGATTGCATAAGATGAAAAATCATAAAATTAGTCTAAAGAATAGAAAACTATATATTTTAGTCTTCTCACTTACATATTTTAAATTGAAATGATATGTTATAATGCCATGCTCTACCTATTATGAATTTGGCCAAATTCAACCATTTTAAAGTCTAAATCAACATTTTTATAAATAATGCTAGTGTATGCTCGACTGCATTATTGTGAAATACTAAAAAAACTTAAAATGCGTAGAATAATATATTATGATATATGATGTTATACTATGCTACAACATATAATATTTATTTTGAACATAAAATCTTACTTTTCAGACTACAAGTGGTGTAGCACACCTTTGGTACTACAACCTAATTCCCACTTCAAGTTTATCAAATTTCATCATCTAATTTATTAAATTAATATTTTTATGATTTATATTAGTATAGACTATAGGGCACAATATCATAATATACTAAAACATTTCAAAACATCTTATAACATCCAAAACACATCACTACATGCTCAAATATATGATGCTACATTATACTATAATATATGCTATTACAATATGATTTAGGTTTAGGGTTTAAGGTATTCAAATCTCTAATTATCATGAGATAGTCTCTTGAAGACATTTTCTTTAGCTATAACTATGTTAAGATTAGGTCATTCTTTAGATCTACTCCTAATGACATCTTTATTCAAGGTTTAGGGTTTAGGGTTAGTTTAGGGTCTAGGGTTTATAGTTAATTTAGGGTTTAGGGTTTATGATTTAAGGTTTGGGGTTTACGGTTTAGGGTTTAGGGTTTTAGGTTTTAGGTTTTATGGTTTAAGGTTTATCATTTAGGGTTTAGGGTTTAAGGTTTAGGGTTTAGGGTTTTAGGGTTTAGGATTTAGGGTTTAGGGTTTAAGGTTTAGGGTTTAGGGTTTAGGGTTTAAGGTTTAGTGTTTAGGGTTTAGGGTTTTTAGGGTTTATGGTTTAAGGTTTAGTGTTTAGGTGTAGGGTCTTGGTTTTAGGTTTAGGGTTTAAGTTTTAGTTTAGGCTTTAGGGTTTAGGTTATTTTTAACACAAAATAAATTCAGATTCAACAATTCTTCTTTTCAATTTCATCAACCAAGTAGCACCCATGTATTCTATGAGATAAGCGATGACATAGATAAAAAATGAGCACCCATAGAGCAGATCATCTCTAGTTTCCATCAGAACCACCACCGCCTCTTGAGTAGCGGGATCCTCCATCATATCCATGATCTCTTCCTCACCACCATAGTTGTAACCTCCATCACTCCTCCTGCCTCCATAACCACCACTACTCTGACCACCACCTCCATATCCACCAAAACCTCGAGATCCCCCACCACTACGATGATAATCGCTTCCTTCGCCTTGCCTCCACCACCAAGTTTAGACTAAGCCTAGTTGACAGTGATGTTCCTGCCATCAAAGTTCTGCCCATACTTAGGGTTTATGGATAGTTTAGGGTTTGGGGTTTGGGGTTTAAGGTTTAAGGTTGTAGGTTTTAGAGTTTAGGGTTTAGCATTTAGGGTTTAGGGTTTAGGATTTTAGGGTTTAGGGTTTAGAGTTTAGGGCTTAGGGATTAAGGTTTATGGTTTAGGGTTTAAGGTTATAGTTTTAGGGTTGTAGGTTTAGGGTTAGTTTTAAGGTTTAGGGTTTAGGGTTTAGGATTTAGGGTTTAGGGAGTTTTTTAATTAAGTAAACCGGTATGTTTAAGTTTATTAGTTTATTTTTTATTTATTTGAGTTCATTTGAGTTTATTTTATTTTTTATTTTTATTTAAGTTTATTTTTTATTTTTTATTTAGTTTAGCTTATTTATTTTTGGTTTATTTATTTCAATTTAGGTTTTTTATTTTAGTTTTTTTTGTTTATGTTTATCTTTTTAGTTGAGTTTTATTTTTATTTTATTTTTTAGGTTTAGGCTGAAGAGTCTAGGGTTTAGGGTTTAGGGTTAGTTTAGGTTTTAGGGTTCAGAGTTTTAGGATTTATGGTTTAAGGTTTAGGGTTTAGGGTTAGGGTTAGGGTTAGGGTTAGGGTTTAGGATTTTGGGTTTAGGGTTAGTTTAGGGTTTAGGGTTTAGGGTTTTTAAAGATTTAAGGTTTATGGTTTAGGGTTGTAGGTTTAGGGTTTAGGGTTAGTTTTGGGTTTAGGGTTTAGTCTTTAGGGTTTAGTATTTAGGGTTTTGGGTTTTGGGTTTTTTTAATAAAGAAAAATTAAGTAAAACATTAGGTTTATGCTCATTTAGTTTATATAGTTTATTTTTATTTATTTTAGTTTATTTTATTTTTTATTTTTATTGAGGTTTTTTTTATTTAGTTTGGTTTATTTATTTTATATTTATTTATTTTAGGTTTAGGTTTATGTTTTTTTTCTCTTTTTTAGGTTTAGTTTTATTTTTTTAAATTTTTTTGGTTTAAGTTTTTTTTTTTTTTTTTTAGGTTTAGGTTTAAGATTTTATTTTATATATTTAGGTTTAGAGTTTAGGTTTTTATTTTAGGTTTATTTTTAGGTTTTATTTTTTAGTTTAAGTTTAGGTTTTATTTAGTTTATTTTATTTTATCTCGTTTAGGATTTAAATTTAGTTCATTTTAGGTTTAGGTTTAGTTTTTATTTATTTTAGTTTAGTTTATTTTAGTTCAGGTTTAGATTTGTTTTTTATTTTGTTTATTTTAGTTTTTTTTTTTTTAGTTTAGGGGTTATATTTTATTTTTTATACATTTTTTGATTTATTTTTTAGGTTTAGGTTTTATTTTATTTTTATTTCATTTTATTTTAGGTTTATTTTATTTTTATTTTACATTTTGTTATTAATTTATTTAGGTTTCTAATTTTAGGTTTATTTTATTTTTTAGTTTAGTTTAGGTTTTTCTTTATTCTATTTTTGTTTAGTTTTTTTCTTTTATTTTATTTTAGGTTGACGTTTAGGTTAAGGTTATAGTTTAGGTTTTTATTTTATTTTATTTTATTTTTCCTTTAAGTTTAGGTCTTTTTATATATTTTATTTTTAGGTATTATTTAGGTTAGGTTTAGGTTTAGGTTTTTAGGTTTTTAGGGTTTAGGGTTTAAGGTTTAGGGTTTAGTGTTTAGGGTTTATCGTTTAAAGTTTGGGGTTTAGGGTTTACGGTTTAGGGTTGTAGGTTTTAGGGTTGTAGCTTTATGGTTTGGGGTTTAGGGTTTTAGGGTTTAGTGTTTTGGGTTTAGGGTTTAGGTTTGGCATTTTACGGTTTAGGGTTGTAGGTTTAGGGTTGTATGTTTTTTATTTTTCTAATTTTTTCTTTTTATTATTTTTATTTTTTTTAAAATATGTAAACTATTAGGTTTTAGTTTATTTAGTTTATTTATTTTTCTTTATTTATTTTAGTTTTATTATTATTTATTATTATTTAGGTTTACTTTTATTTTTATTTAGTTTAGTTTATTTTTTTTAGGTTTATTTATTTTGTTTATTTTTTAGGTCTAGGTTTAGGTTTATTTTTTAGTTTAGTTTTATTTTTATTTTATATTTTAGGTTTAGGTTTAATTTTTTATTTTTAGGTTTATGTTTAGGTTATTATTTTACTTTTCATAGGTTTAGGTTTTAGGATTTTAATTTAGGTTTATTTTTGGGTATTATTTTTTAGTTTAGGTTTAGGTTTATTTTTAGTTTATTATATTTTAGTTAGGGTTTAGGTTTAGGTTTAGTTTATTTTAGTTTAGGTTTAGGATTTATTTACCTTAGTTTAGTTTATTTTAGTTATGGTTTAAGTTTATTTTGTTTTCATTTTAGGTTTAGTTTTTGATTTAGTTTAGGGTTTTGGTTTTATTTTTTATTAATTTTTAAGTTTATTTTTTAGGTTTAGGTATTTATTTAGTTTTTGTTTTATTTTATTTTAGGGGTTTTTTATTTAAGGTTTAGTTTTTATTTTATTTAAGTTTTATATTTTTTAGTTTAGTTTAGGTTTTTATTTATTTTATTTTAGTTTAGTTTTTATTTTTTATTTTATTTTCTTTTTAGGTTTAGGTTTAGGTTTTAATTTTATTTTATTTTTGATTTATTTTATTTTTAGGTTTTATTTAGTTTAGGTTTAGGTTTTGAGCTTTTTAGGGTTTAGGGTTTAGGGTTTCAAGTTAGTTGAGTGTTGAGGGTTTAGAGTTTAGGGTTTGGGTTTAGGGTTTATGGTTTAGGGTTTAGGGTTTAGGTTTTACGGTTTAGGTTTTAGGGGTGAGGGTTTAGTGTTTAGGGTTTAGGGTTTTTAGGGTTTAGGGTTTAGGGTTTAGAGTTTAGGATTTTTAGGGTTTTGGGTTTAGGGTTTAGAGTTTAGGATTTCTAGCATTTTTGGTTTTTCAATTAGAGAACAAATTTAGATTCAACATTTATTCATTTTGATTTCTCCAACCAAGTAACACACCAAAGTTTCTAGGACACAAGCGAAGACATAGATAAAAAATGATCACGCATAGAGCAAATCAAAAACCCTAAATAACTAGAATCGTCTCTATAATAAAGTAAGTTTGATAAGTGGAAAATTGGATCGGGCATTCTTCAGTTTCTTTAGTTTCCATCAGAACCACTCCGGCCTCTCGAGTAGTGGGATCCACCATCATATCCTCGATCTCTCCCTCCGCCACCACCATGACTCTAACCTCCGCGCCACTTTTAGCACTACCCACCACCTCCATATCCACCGGCACCTCAGTCCCCTCCCCATTACGATAACTCCACTTTTTGCCTCCAGATCTAGAGTGAGCCTGGTTTATGGGGATGTTCCTGTCATCAAGGTTCTTCCCATTCTTAGGATTTAGGTTTCAATTTAGGTTTAATAGGTTTTAGGGTTTAGGTTTATTTTTTAATTTATTTAGTTACTTTAGGTATAAGTTTATGGTTTGGAGTTTAAGGTTTATGGTTTAGGGTTAGGGTTTAAGGTTTAGGGTTTTAGGGTCTACACTTTTAGGGTTTAGGGTTTAGGGTTTAGGATTTATGGTTTTCTAGGGTTTAGAATTTAGGGTTTAGTGTTTACGGTTATAAGTTTAGGGTTTAGCATTTAGGGTTTAGGTTTTGGATTTAGGGTATAGGGTTTTTTTAAAAAAATTAAGTAAACTAGTAGGTTTAGGTTAATTTAGTTTAGGGTTTAGGGTTTTCTAAGGTTTAAGGTTTAGGGTTTTTTAGGGTTTAGGGTTTAGGGTTTGGGGTTTAGGATTTTGGGTTTAGGATTTAGGGTTTATGAATTAGGGTTTAGGGTTTATGGTTTAGGGTTATATTTTAAGTTTATTTTATTTTTATTTTAAGCTTATTTTTTATTTTATTTAGGTTTTTGATTTTTTTAGTTTAGTTTAGGTTTTTTATTTTATTTTATTTTAGTTTAGTTTTTTTATTTTATATTCTTTTTAGGTTTAGGTTTAGGTTTTGGTTTATGTTTTACTCTAGGATTTTATTTTATTTTATCTTTTTACTTTATTTTGGTTTTGGTTTATTTATTTATTTTACTTTTATGTTTTACTTAGATTTGGTTTAGGTTTTTAGCTTTTTAGGGTTTATGGTTTAAGGTTAGTTTAGGGTTTAGGGTTTAGATCATAAGTTTTAGGGTGTCGGGTTTAGGGTTTAAGGTTTTAGGGTTTAGGGTTTAGGGTTTAGGGTTTATAGTTTAGGGTTTTTGTGATTCAGGGTTTTGGGTATAGGGTTTAGGTTTTAGGTCTAGGGTTCAGGTTTTAGTTTAGGGTTTAGGGTTTTTAGTTTTCTTAATAGAGAACAAATTGAGATTCAACATTTATTCTTTTCGATTTCATCAACGAAGTAACACACCAAGTTTTTAACACATGCGATGACATAGATAAAAATGACGCGCAGAAAATCTAAAACCTAGATAACTACAATTTCTAATTTAAAGACACAGTTTCATAAGTAGTAGATCGAATTGTCTGTTCTTCAGTTTCTCTAGTTCCCAAAAGAACCACTCTTGCCTCTCGAGTAGTAGGATCCATCATCATATTCTCGATCTCTCCCTCCACCACCATGGCTGTTGTCGCTTTCATAACCACCACTACTCAGACCACCTCTCCATATCCACGGACCTCGGATACCCCTCCACCCTTTGTGATGTCGCCTCCACCTTCACTTGCACCGCCAGATCTAGACTGAGCTTAGTTGATGATGATGTTCTTACCATCAAGGTTCTGCCCATTCTTAGGGTTTAGGTTTAGGTTTGAGTTTGTTAGGTTTTATTATTTAATTTTATTTTTAATTTATTTAGTTACTTTAAGTTTAGGTTTGGGGTTTGGTGTTTAGGGTTTAGGGTTTAGGGTTTAGGGTTATGGTTTAGGGTTTAGATTTAGTTCATAGTGTAGGGTTTAGGTTTAGGGTTTTAGGTCTAACTTTAGGTTTAGGGTTAGAGAGTTTAGGGTTTAGGGTTTAAGGTTTTTTAGCATTTAAGATTTAGGGTTTAGGGTTCTAGGTGTAAGGTTGCATGTTAAGGGTTCAGGGTTTAGGGTTAGTTTTAGTGTTTAGGGTTTAGGGTTTAGGGTTTTAGGTTTAGGATTTAGGGTTTAGGCATTTTTTTAGAATTAAGTAAACCGATAGATTTAGGTTTATTTAGTTTATTTAGTTTAGGGTTTAGGGTTTTTTAGTGTTTAGGGTTTAGGGTTTTATTTAAGGCTTAGGGTTTAGGTTTTAGGATTTATGGTTTAAGGTTTCGGGTTACAGGTTTTAGGTTTTATTTTAGGTTTAGTTTTTTTTTATTTAGGTTTTTTATTTTTTTAATTTAGTTTAGGTTTTTAATTATTTTATTTTAGTTTAATTTTATTTTTTATTTTATTTTCTTTTTTAGGTTTAGGTTTTAGTTTAGGTTTTTATTTTATTTTATTCTTTTATTTTATTTTGGTTTTGATTTATTTATTTATTTTATTTTTAAGTTTTATTATGTTTAGGTTTAGGTTTTTAGCTTTTAGGGTTTTGGGTTTTGGGTTAGTTTAGGGTTTCGGGTTTAGGGTTTATGGTTTGGGGTTTAGAGTTTAGGGTTTTGTGTTTTAAGTCTACGTTTTAGGGTGTAGGGTATAGAATTTAGGGTTTTAGAGTTTATGGTTTAGGGTTTAGGGTTTTAGCATTTAGGCTTTAGGGTTTAGGGTATAGGGTTTATGGTTTAGGGTTTTTAGGGTTTAGGGTCTAGTGTTTAGGGTTTTAGGTCTAGGGTTTACATTTTAGTTTAGGGTTTAGGATTTTTTTTAATAGAGAATAAATTTAGATTCAACATTTATTCTTTTCAATTACATCAACATTTAGGGTTTAGGGTTTCAATTTTATGTTGTAGGGTTTAGGGTTTAGGGTTTTAAAGTTAGGGTTTATGGTTTAGGGTTTTTAGGGTTTAGGGTTTAGGGTTTTTAGGGTTTAGGGTTTACGGTTTAGGTTTCAGGTCTAAGGTTCACATTTTTGTTTAGGGTTTAGGTTATTTGGCTATTTTTAACAGGGACCAAATTCATATTCAACATTTATTCTTTTCAATTTCATCAACCAAGTAACACACCAAGTTTTCCAAGACACAAGTGATGACATAGATAAAAAATGAGCACGCATAGAGAAAATTGAAAGACACTATTTTATAAGACACTAGATAAATAGAATCATCTGGAAAGACACTATTTTATAGCGGAGTCAGTTGGTCATTCTTGGGTTCTCGGTTCCCATCAGAACCACTCCAGCCTCTCGAGTAACGGGATCCACCATCATATCCCCGAACTATACCTCAGTCACCACCACGGTTGAACCTCGGTCACTTCCATAACCACCACTGCTCTGACCACCACCTTCATATCCACCAACACCTCTAGATCACCGTCCACCACTACGATCACCGCTACCTCAGTCTTCGCCCCCACCTCTAGATCTAGATTAAGCCTGGTTGATGGTGATGTTCCTGCCGTCAAGGTTATGCCCATTTTAAAGGTTTTGGTTTTGGTTTAGGTTTATTAGGTTTTAGGGTTTAGGTTTACTTTTTAATTGATTTAGTTACTTTAGGTTTAGGTTTAAGGTTTGGGGTTTAGGGTTTAAGGTTTAAGGTTAGGGTTTAGGGTTTAGCATTTAGGGTTCACGGTGTAGGGTTTAGGGTTTTAGGGTCTATGCTTTTATGCTTTAGGGTTAAAGATTAGGCTTTACGATTTAAGGTTTAGGGTTTAGGGTTTAGGGTTAGTTTTAGGGTTTACGGTTTAGGGATTTTTTTAAATTAAGTAAACTGATAGGTTTAGATTTATTTAGTTTAGGTTTTAGGGTTTTTTAAGGTTTAGGGTTTAGGGTTGTAGGTTTAGGGTTGTCGGTTTAGGGTTTAGGGTTTAGGAATTATGGTTTAGGTGGTTTTTTTAATTAAGTAAATTAGTAAGTCTAAGTTTATTTAGTTTATTTTTTATTTATTTTAGTTTATTTTATTTTTTAATTTTATTTAGGTTGATTATTTATTTTTATTTAGTTTAGTTTATTTATTTTAAGTTTATTTATTTTAGTTTAGGTTTTTTATTTTAGTTTTATTTTTTGGTTTATGTTTTTGTTTTGATTAATTTTTTAGTTGAGTTATATTTTTATTTTATTTCATAGGTTTAGTTTTTTTTTTTTTTAGGTTTAGGTTTAGGTTTTTATTTTATTTTTTTAGGTTTAGGTTTTAGGCTTTTATTTTAGGTTTATTTTTAGGTTTTATTTTTTAGTTTAGGTTTAGGTTTATTTTTAGTTTATTTTAGTTTATTTTATTTAGTTTTAAGTTTAGGTTTTATTTATTTTAGTTTTGTTTATTTTAGTTTATGTTTAGGTTTATTTTATATTGTTTATTTTATTTATTTTAGGTTTAGTTTTTTTTAGTTGAGGGTTTAAATTTTACTTTTTATTTATTTTTAGGTTTATTTTTTATGTTTTGTTTTTTTTATTTAATTATTATTTTTTTATTTTAGGTTTATTTTAGGTTTATTTTAGGTTTATTTTATTTTTTATTTTAAGTTTAGTTTTTATTTTATTTAAGTTTAGTTTAGGTTTTTATTTATTTAATTTTAGTTTATTTTAATAAGTTTAATTTATTTTTAGTTTTAGATTTAGGTTTTAGTTTAGATTTTTATTATATTTTAGACTTGAATCTTCGACGAACTCATTAATCAAGTCGAGTGCTATGTCGTTGATCTCGTGTCAAAAGTAGAGAAAAGAAAGGCCATCTCTTTGACTTGAGAGTAGTTTTCGAACAATTAAGACAATTTAATCTTAAAATGAACCCCTTAAAGTGTGCATTTGGAGTATCTTTAAGGAAATTCTTTGGGTTTGTTGTCTGACACTAGGGAATCGAAATCGATCTAGAGAAGATCAAGGGGATATTAGAAATGCCACCCCCTAAAAGTTTAACTTAACTCAGATCATTCCAAGGGTGGTTGGCATATCTAAGAAACTTTATATCCAACCTATCGAGAAGATGTTAGCCATTCTCAGCACTTGTCAAAAAGGATGCCAAGTTCAAGTGGGATGACAAGTATGAGCATGCCTTCAAAGACATCAAGCATTACCTGATGATGCCAATTCTAGCGACTATCTCGCAAGCTCATACTTTATACTCGCATTAGATGACTCCCTTGGTGCTTCGTTGGCCCATGCCAATGATGAAGAAAATGAAAACACACTCTACTACCTCAGTCATCATCCAATCCCTACTATGGCTAATTTTCCAGCCATTGAGAAGCATTTCCTAGCTTTAATCTTTGCATCCTGAAAGATGCAGCACTACATGCTTTCTCGTAAGGTGAACTTAATCTCTTAGATCAATCCACTATAGTATCTCATGACACAGCCGATGTTATCTGAACAGTTGGCATGATAGTCCATGATCCTCTCACAATTTAACATTACATTCGTACCCCTCCGTGCGGTGAAAGGACAAGCGCTAGCAGATTTCTTAGCAGCACACACAGTTCTTGTTGACTCTCTGCTTAGTGTAAGAATAGTTCTCTTAACTCCAGACCATGATGTGATGAGATTCTCATATCATCTATCTAATACTTGTACCAACAATGAAGTCGAATATGAGGCTCTAATTGCCAGTCTGGAGTTAGTCGTTACTCTAAGAATCCAGAACATCAACATCTTTGGATTCTCAACTATTATCAACCAAATCACTAGGTCCTATAAGGTTATAGAGCCCAAGCTCCATCACTACCACAAGTACACCATGGAGTTGTTGGTCCAAAGAGGTTACCATTTATAAGATTCCTCATGGAGAGAATGCCATAGCGTATGCTTTAGCCAAGCTTTTCGAGGAATTGACTTGCTGGAAAATGAGTCAATATCAATAAATGTCCAAATAGACAAGTCTCATCTTTTATTGATATTGAACTCATCAAAAAGTACTCTCTTGAAGGGAGGTTGCCATTGCCAAGAAGGATGAGGAGTTAGATT
This sequence comes from Cymbidium sinense, assembly GCA_021442155.1. NCBI lineage: Eukaryota > Viridiplantae > Streptophyta > Magnoliopsida > Asparagales > Orchidaceae > Cymbidium > Cymbidium sinense. Next base: position 26,379 of record JAKCPB010000156.1, read on the forward strand.
GAAGGAAAACATTCATGGATTACCTAAATAAAGACAAACTACCTCAAGAGAAGTCCCAAGCTCATCAGATGAAGTAGATAGCACTTTCCTACACTCTTGTGGATGGTGTCTTGTACCGATTTTCTTCTGATCTTATGTGGTTACATTTTTTTTGGACAATGAAGCCGTAAGATCATGAGTGAGGTACACTCATGGTTATGATGAGCCAACCAATCCGGTCTGAAGATGAAAGTCAAGATCTAAAGACTAGGATGCTATTATCCGTCGATGATCAAAGATTGCATGGATACTGCTAGGCAAAGCCGCCAATGTCAAATAAACGGTGTGGTCCTACACCAACCACCCAACATTATACATCCTACATTGGAGTGTTGGGGTATCGACATAGTGGGTCCAACTGATCCTCCTTCTTCCAAGGTTCATCAGTTCAACTTAGCTGCTACTGACTACTTTTCCAAATGGGCAAAAGTTATTCCACTTAGGGAGGTGACAGCTCAGCCTGTGCTCTAGTTTTTTAGGAACCATATCGTATATAGCTTTGGAGTGCCTCGAAATTATATCGATAATGGTACTACATTCAAGAGAACCGAGATCAACAGCTTTGCTCAGAGACATAGCATAGATTGGAGATATTCTACCATCAACTACTTGAGGGAAAATGACTTAGCAAAAGCCTTCAATAAAACTCTCATCCAAATACTAAAGAAGATACTTGACAATAAGGAGCGATAGTGGAATGAGCAGTTAGTTGAAGCCTTGTTGGCCTCCACATCACATATAGAACTCCAACTCAGTCTACTCCTTTCTCTTTAGTGTATGGGTCTGAAGCTGTTACCATTAGAAGTCTAACTCCCATCACTAAGGATAGTTGTGGGTAGCAAGATCACAATAGAGTAGAATGCCAAGCTACGGTTAGAAGAGCTTTAAGGTTTGGAGGAGAGACACCTGCGGGCATGCCAAAACCTTGACTTGTACAAAGTTAAAATGATTCATGCTCACAACAAGTTGGTCCATCCTTGAGCTTTTCAAGTGGGAGAGCTTATTTTAGTTCTAAAAGGCCGATTATTGCATGTGTAAGATGGGTGGTAAGTTTGAACCCACATGGGAAGGCCCTTTTTCCATAGAGAAGGCCTACTAAGGAGGATCTTATCAGGTTATTAATCATAAGGGAGAGTGCCCAATGCTTCCAATCAATGGGCTCAACTTAAAAAAAATATTATAAATCATGTTTGAAAATAATTATCATCAATGAGAATTCTATTTCGAACTCAATCTCTTCCATGTTGAAAGTATTCTTGTTTGCAAATTTGCCATAATGTGTTTAGGGTAGGTGTAAGGAACCCAAGTGGTGTCCTATCTTTCATCGACACAACACAAACACAAACTAAACACAAACAAATAAAACAAACACATATCTTTTATCTTGAGTTGCTCTGAGTTGAGATAACGCCCCTAGCGGCACTCATTCAATAGTTGCTCTAGTTCGGACTAACGTGCCACCCTGTTTGTGTGTCACCCCAGTGGTGTTCTTACTTTGGAGGATGTAAGTCTGCTATGCTTTCCTTCCTTACTTGTCCACTGCAGATCGATGTGGCCTTGTTAGTTTGGTAGGCCTTATTGCATGGCCAGTAAGCTACCTCATGTTGGCTTTGTTTAAGAGGATGTGAGTCTATTATGCTTTCTTCTTGGATTAGCCTTCATGCAATAATTTGGTTGAGTATATTTGAGGATTAGGATAAGTCCCCTAATGGCTCCTTCCCTCCTGACTACTTCAAGTCTTAGTCTAATCCTTCCTTGAGGCTCTCCGCTTAGTAGTCGCTCTAGGTCAAATAGCATCTATCCTTCTTATGACAAACTATCCCGATGATCAGTTCCACATCAAAGTTGTAAGCCTACATGCTTTCTTTCCAGATTGATTCACACTATCGGGCACCTTAGGTTGGTTGGTTCTCACTATACTGAAGGATACACCTTAGGTTGGTTGGTTCTCCCAGCTAAGGATAGACCAGTCATGGCAGATGTAAGTCTACTATGCTTTCTCCTTGAATTATCCATTGTACACCTATAGTTTTTCCTTTCCAAGGCTCAGGATAACACCCCTAGCAGCACCTCCCTATGGTCACTATATTTAAATCGCTTCTTTGCAACCCCATTTAGACACTACTGGGTTCTTGTCAGTTAGACATTTCCCCTTTCCAGTAACCACCCATGTGGTTGGAGAATTAATCTGTGGATGTTGATTCTCCCTTGGTCCAATAAATTTGAGATAGGTCAAGGACATAGCTCCTTCTCGGTGGTCCCTCACGGTCCATGCAAACATATAAACAAAATATATATTCACTTGTGGATTAGGAGGACACCCCTAGTGGTACCTTTTCCCAAGAAGGTATCCTATCTTTAGGGCAGTGTTAGCCAAACTCCCTATAGGAATCTCCTGACTATTCTTGAGTTGATATAAGTCCCCAGTGGCATTCACTCAGTAGTCACCCCTAAGTCAGGTATGATTTTTTATGCTACCAACAAGTCACCCCAGTGATTGTTCCCTACTTTAGAAGATGTAAGTCTGCAGCCTTCTTCCCAGCACATGGTTGCACAAAGGCAACCCTTAGGTTGGCTAGCTCTACCCCATGGCTAGTAGACTATCCCTTTGGATTTGTAAATCTAAGATAGGACAAGTGATATAGCCCCCTCGGTGGGTCCATCACACCCAAATATGTTCATAAATTAAATATATCAAATTTGACCGAACTCACATCCCCAGTGCATATTCCCTCAATTTGAAATCAAATTAAACCAAACAAACCATATCAAATCACATGAAATTATGCTAAAATTAATCCCGACTACTTTTGAGTTGACATAAGTCCCCAAGGACATTCTAAGTAGTCGCCCTAGGTCAAGTTCGATTTGTTATGCATCCAATAGGTCACCCAACGGTTGTTCCTCACTTTGGAAGATGTAAGTATGCTATGCCTTCTTACTAGCATAGCCGTTGCAGACCTAAAGGCAACCCCTTAGGTTGGCTAGCTCTACCCCACAGTGGTAGACTATCCCTTTGGATTTGTAAACCTGAGGTAGGTCAAGGCTGATATAGCCTCATCTTAGTGGGTCTATCACACATAGACAGGGTCCATACATTAACTTAGATTATATTAAACCCATTCTGATTTTCCAAGTGGAGTTAAATCACACCCTTCTCCCTAGTGGAGCCTTAAATCATATTTAAATAAGTCAAGCAAATAATTCAAATTCAAAACCAACCTCCCTAGTGGAGCCAAATTAATCCAACTCCCCCAGTAGAGTCTAAACAAAGAAATTCAAATAAACTATATCCTAGTGGATACATCCCCAAATAAATCTATGAATTTAAACTCTAATCCCAATTCCTGGATAGCCCAAACTTCTGGAAGGTTCATATACCCGATCCCCAGCAGACTCGACCCCATATGTCTAGTAGATGTGCCTCCACATCAATTAAAACAAAATAAATTAAAGTCAATTTGATCTTAATCCCTAGTGTATTATAGATTCTTATCCCCAGTGGATCTTCTTTCCACAAATCATATAATCAAATCAAATTCAACCTTATCCCCAGTAGATTTTCTTCTTCTATGCCTCGACATAGACCCCTCACATGTTTGTCCAATGTGTGTGATCCCCTAGATCTCCCTCCATGTCCTTGACATGGAAATTCTCATCAAATCTTATTTCTTCTCTATGCACACCTTTAATACTTCAACCAAAAGCTAACAATGTGTTCATTCAAATTACATCATCTTTACATTGTAATTAACATTTTATGATTTGTGATGGTGCAAGATCAAACTAACTATACAATTTCATGCTAAACATATTATAGTGTGAATTAACACACTATTTTAGATTATAATATATGATGTTATATTATAATTTATTATATTATAATATATTGTCTAACATTACACCTCATTAGAATCACTTAAAAGGAACAAATAACAAAATTTTCTCAAAATATGAATAATGTTCATATTGGATGTAAAATTATTATTTTTCTATTAGGAATGGTACAAAATTGCTTAATTTTGGTCACTTATTGGTGTGAGCCATGAATTTAGCCAAATTCTTCCATCTCAACCTTGAAATTAACATTTTGTGAGTTTTACCTAATGTATTAAAACAAAATTAAAACATACTCAAATGTACAATAACATTTTAACACACCACATTCATATATATGTGAAGTTATATTGTTATGTACATTATATTTTAATATGCTTTCATATAATATATATTATCTTACATTACACCTTAAAATGAATCACTTCAAGCAAAAAATTTAAAAATTTAGAAAATTGAACATTTATTTTGGATATAAAAATATTCTTTTGATTAAATGACACCATAGCAACCCCAAAGATGTTCCCTAAAGCTTAACTTAAATTTGGCCAAATCCCACCATCTATAAAATCAGTATTTTATGAATTATACCAAGTACAACTCTATTGCATCATACTATAACAAACTAAAATATGCTAAAAAAATAAGTAGTAATACAATAGTATGCTATAATGCATGATGCTACACTAAGTTATGGCATCCTATATTATAATACACTATATCATATTATATTATATTATATTATATTGCATATCACATCACAAGGGATTTCTTAAGATAAATAATTATAATATTAGTCTAAACAATAAAAACTATATATATTAGTTATATCACTTACATATTTTAAATTGAAATAATATATCATGATGTTTCTACCTATTATGAATTTAGCAAAATTCCACCATTTTAAAGTCTAAATCAACATTTTTATAAATAAGGCTAGTGTAGGCTCGATAGCATGATTGTTAAATATTAAAAGTATTTAAAATGTGCAAAATAATATATTATGATGATGTTATGACATGCTGCTACAACATATAATATTTATTTTGAACATACAATCTTACTTTTAGACTACAAGTGGCACCTTTGGTACTACAACCTAATTCCCACTTCAAATTTAATAAATTTCATCATCTGATTTATTAAATCAATATTTTATGATTTATATTAATATAGACTATAGGGCATAATAATATGCAAAAACATATCAAAATATGTAATAACATCCAAAAACACATCACTACATGCTCAAATATATGATGATACATTATACTATAATATATGGTATTATAGTATGATTTAGGTTAGGGTTTAGGTATTCAAATCTCTAGTCAAGGGAAAGTCTCTTGAAGACATTTTCTTTACCCACCATATATTAGGATTAGGTCATTTTTAGAACCTACTCTAATGACATCTTTATTCAAGGTTTAGGGTTTTAGGTTTAGGGTTAGGGTTTAGGTTAGTTTAGGGTTTATGGTTTAGGTTGGGTTAGTTAGGGTTTAGGTTGTTTAGGGTTTAGGTTTAGGGTTTTAGTTTGTTTTAGGGTTTATAGTTTGGGTTTAGAGTTTAGGTTTAAGGGTTTTAGGGTTTTAGGATTTTTTGGCTTAGGTTTAGTTTAGGGTTTTGCATTTTGGGTTTAGGGTTTATGGTTTAGAGTTTATGGTTTAGGGTTTAAGGTTTAGTGTTTAGGGTTTAGGGTTTTTAGGGTTTAGGGTTTAGGGTTTGGGTTTTAGTATAGGGTTTAAGATTTAGTTTAGGGTTTAGTGTTCAAGATTTTTTTTAATAGAGAACAAATTCAGATTCAACATTTCTTCTTTTCAATTTCATCAACCAAGAAGCACCCCAAGTTTTCTAAGACATAAGCGATGACATAAATAAATAATGAGCACCCATAGAGCAAATCAAAAACCCTAAATAAGTAAAACCATCTCTACTGTGAAGACACAGTTCCATAAGCAACAAATCGGATCGGTCGTTCTTCATTTTTTCCAATTCCCATCAAAACCACCCCCGCCTCTAGAGTAGCTTGATACGCCATCATATCCCTTATTTCTCACTCCGCCACCACCATGGCTATAATCTACATTGATCCTCATCACCATAACCATTACTACCACCACCTCCATATCTACCAGCACCTCCAGATCCCCCACCACCACTACAATAATCGTTGCCTCTACCTTCGCCTCCACCACCAAATCTAAATTGAGCTTAGTTGACGGTGAAGTTCCTACCATCAAGGTTCTGCCCATTCATAGGGTTTACGTTAACTAGGTTTTAGGGGTTTAGGTTTATTGTTTAATATATTTAGGTGCTTTAGGTTTAGGATTATGGTTTAGGGTTTAGGGTTTGGGTTTAGTGTTTAGGTTTTACTGTTTATGGTTTAGGGTTTTAGGGTTTATGCTTTTAAGGTATAGGGCTTAGGGTTAAGCTTTAGGGTTTAGTTTAGGGTTTAGAGTTTAGGGTTTTTTTTAGGTTTAGGGTTTAGGGTTGTAGGTTTAGGGTTTAGGGTTAGTTTATTATTTAAGGTTTTGTTTGGGTTTATGATTTATGGTTTACATTTGGGGATTAGGGTTAGGTTTTTTTTAAAAAAATATGAAATAAAGGTAGTTTAGTTTATTTAGTTTATTTAGATTATTTTATTTATTTTTATTTATTTTATTTATTTATTTTATTTAGGTTTAATTTTATTTTATTTAGTTTAATTTATTTATTTTATTTATTTATTTAGTTTTTATTTAGTTTATTTTTTTTTAGGTTTAGGTTTACGTTTATGAATATTTTTTAGTTTAGTTCTATTTTAATTTTATTTTTAGGTTTAGGTTTTATTTTTTTATTTTTAGGTTTAGGTTTAGGTTTTTATTTTATTTTTTAAGTTAAGGTTTTAGGTTTTTATTCTAGGTTTATTTTAGGTTTTTTTATAGTTTAGGTTTAGGTTTATTATTATTTTATTTTATTTTATTTAGTTTACTATTTTGGTTAAGTTTATATTAGGTTTAGGTTTAGGTTTTATTTATTTTATTTTAGTTTATTAGGTTTATTTTATTTTATTTATTTTAGGTTTAGGATTTTTTTTTAGTTTTAGGTTTTATTTTTTATTTATTTTAGGTTTTTTTTGGTTTAGGTTTTTTAGTTTTATTTTATTTTATTTAGGTTTTCTTTACGTTTAATTTTATTTTATATAGTTTTTCATTTTTTAGGTTTATTTTATTTTTAGTTTTAGTTTAGGTTTATTTATTTTATTTTAGTTTTATTTTATTTTATTTTATTTTTTATGTTTAGGTTTAAGTTTTAGTTTAGTTTTTATTTATTTTGTTTTTTATTTTATTTTGTTTGGGTTATTTATTTATTTTATTTTTAGGTTTTATTTGTAGGTTTAGGCTTTAAGATTTTAGGTTTTAGGGTTTAGGTTTAGTTTAGGATTTGGGGTTTAGGTGGGTCATTAGGTTGTGGGTTTAGGGGAGTTTAGGGTTTAGGATTTAGGGTTGTGGTTTAGGTTTAGGGTTTATAAGGTTTGGGGGTTTAGGTTTGGGTAGGTTTTAGGTTTAGTTGTGGTTTAAAGTTATAATTTTAATTAAGCAAAATGGTAGGTTTAGGTTTATTTAGTTTATTTAATTTTTTATTTATTTATTTATATTTATGTTTATTTATTTTATTTTTTTTTAATTATTTAGTTTATTTTATTTAGTTTATTATTTATTTAGTTAATTTTAGGTTTAAGTTTTAGTTTTTTTATTTTATTTTTAGCTTAGGTTTTATTTATTTTAGGTTTAGGTTTATATTTATTTTATTTTTTTTAGGTTTTAGGTTTTATTTTATTTTAATTTAGATTTTATTTTTTAGTTTTAAGTTTATTTTAGTTCATTTTATTTTATTTAGTTTAAGTTTAGGTTTAGTTTACTTTTATTTTAAGTTTATAGGTTTTATTTATTTTATTTTAGTTTATTTTATTTAGGTTTATTTTATTTAATTTTTATTTTAGGTTTATTTTTTTTAGTTTAGTGTTTTATTTTTATTTAGTTTAAGGTTTTATTTTATAGTTTATTTTTGGTTTAAATTTATTTTATTTTATTTTATATTTTAGGTTTAGTTTTATTTTATTTAGTTTTATTTGTTTACTTTAGTTTATTTTTTATTTATTTTATTTTATTTTAGTTTTTATTTTTTTATTTTCCTTTAGTTTGGGTTTAGGTTTAGGTTTTTATTATATTTTGGTTTAGGTTTTCTTTATTTAATTAATTTTTAGGATTTACTTAGTTTAGGTTTAAGATTTTAGTTTTTTATGGTTTAGGGTTTAGGGTTTATGGTTTAGGTTAGTTTAGGGTTTAAGGTTTAGGGTTTAGGGTTTAGGGTTCAGGGTTTAGTGTTTAGGGTTTACAATTTTGATTTAGGGTTTACAGTTTAGGGATTTAGGTTTTAGGGATTAGGGTTTAGGGTTTTTATGGTTTAGTGTTTAGGTTTTAGTTCTAGGATTCAGGTTTTAGTTTAGGGTTTAGGGTTTTTATTTTTTACAAAGAACAAATTCATATTCCACATTTCTTCTTTTCGATTTCATCAACCGAGTAACAGACCAAGTTTTCTAAGACATAAAAGATGACATATGAAAAAAAATGAGAACGCATAGAGCAAATCAAAAACCCTGGATAACTGGAACCATCTCTACTGTAAAGACACGATTCCATAAGCAAAAGATCAGATCAGCTATTCTTTAGTTTCTCTAGTTCCCATCAAAATAACCTCGGCCTCCTGGGTAGCAGGATCCACCATCATATCCTAGATCTCTCCTCCGCCACCACCACGGCTATAACCTCCATCACTCCTCCTACCTCTATAACCACCACCGCTCTGACCACCACCTCCATATCAACCAACACCTCCAGATCCCCCACCACTACTATAATAACCATCGCCTCTGCCTTCGCCTCCAATTCCATATCTAGATTGAGCCTGGTTGATGACCATGTTCCTGTCATCAAAGTTCTGCCCATTCTTAATGTTTAGGTTTATGTTTAGGTTTATTAGGTTTTTGGGTTTAAGTTTCTTTTTTAATTTATTTAGTTACTTTAGGTTTAGGTTTAGGGTTTGGCATTTATGTTTTGGGGTTTAGGGTTTTGCTTTAGGGTTTAGGGTTTAGGTTGCAGGCTTTAGGGTTTAGGGTTTAGGGTTTTAGGGTTTATGCTTTTAGGGTTTAGGGTTTAGGGTTTAAGATTAGGGTTTAGGGTTTAGGGTTTATGGTTTAGGGTTTAGGGTTTAGGGTTACATTTTAACTATAGGGTTTATGTTTTAGTTTATGGTTTTTATTTTTTTAATAGAGAACAAATTCATATTCAACATTTCTTCTTTTCAATTTCATCAACCAAGTAACACACCAAATTTTCTAAGACATAAGTGATGATAGATAAAAAATGAGCACGCATAGAGCAAATCAAAAACCCTAGATAACTAGAACCATCTCTACTATAAAGACATAGTTTCGTATGCAAGAGATCGGATCAGCCTTTCCTCAATTTTTTTAGTTCCCATCAGAACCACCCCGATCTGTCGACTAGTGGAATCGACCATCATGTCCCGGATCTCTCCCACCGTCACCACCAAGGCTATAACCTCTGTCACTCCTGCTGCCTCCATAACCACCACTATTCTGACCACCACCTCCATTTTTGCAAGCACCGTCAGATCCCCCACCACCACTGTGTTAACTGCCTCCTTTGCCTTCACCTCGATCGCTAGATTTGGACTAAGCCTAGTTGATGGTGATGTTTCAACCCTCAAGGTTCTACCCATTCTTAGGGTTTAGGTTTAAGTTTAGGTTTATTTGGTTTTATGGTTTAGGTTTACTTTTTAATTTGTTTAGATACTTGAGGTTTAGGTTTAGGGTTTGGGGTTCAGGGTTTAGGGTTTAGGGTTAGGGTTTACGGTTTTAGGTTTAGGGTTTTCGGATTTATGCCTTTATGGTTTAGGGTTTTGGATTAGAGCTTAGGGTTTAGGGTTTAGGATTTAGAATTTAGGGATAGGATTTTTTAGGGTTTAGGGTTTAGGGTTTAGGGCTATAGGTTTAGGGTCTAGGATTTAATATTAGTTTTACATTTTAGGGTTTAGGGTTTAGGGTTTTTTCAAATTATGTAAACCAATAGGTTTAGGATTATTTAGTTTATTTTTTAATTATTTTAGTTTATTTAATTTTTATTTTTATTTAGATTTATTTTTTATATTTATTTAGTTTAGTTTATTAATTTTAGGTTTATTTATTTTAGTTTAGGTTTTTTATTTTAGTTTATTTATTGCTTTAGGTTTATTTTTAAGTTCAATTTTTTAAATTTTTTTATTTTTAGGTTTAGGTTTTTATTTTGTTTTTTTTAGGTTTAGGTTTTTGGTTTTATTTTAGGTTAATTTTTAGGTTTAATTTTTTAGTTTAAGTTTAGGTTTATTTTTAGTTTATTTTACTTTATTTAGTTTAGGTTTAGGTTTAGGTTTTGGTTATATTAATTTTAGTTTAGTTTATTTTATTTTAGGTTTAGGTTTATTTTATTTTGTTTATTTTATTTTTAGTTTAGGTTTAGGTTTTTTTTAGTCTAGTGTTTAGGTTTAATTTTTTTATATATTTTTAGGTTTTATTTTTAGGTTTATTTTTTAGGTTTAGTAATTTATTTAGCTTTCATTTTATTTTTTTATTAAGGTTACTTATTGTTAGGTTTATTTTATATTTTAGTTTAGTTTAGGTTTTTCTTTATTTTATTTTAGTTTATTTTTATTTTATATTTTATTTTATTTTTAGGTTTAGGTTGTTATTTTATTTTATTTTATTTATTTAAGTTTAGTTTTTAATTATTTATTTCATTTTTAAGTTTAGGTATTTTAGTTTTTTGGGTTTAGGGTTTAGGGTTTAGGGTTTAAGGTCTTAAGGTTTAGGGTTTTAGGGTTTAGGGTTTAGGGTTTAGTGTTTAGGATTTAGGGTTTAGGGTTTTTAGGGTATAAGGTTTAGGTTTTAGGTTTAGGTTTAGGGTTTAGGTTTCATGGTTAGTTAGGGTTTAGGGTTTAGGGTTTAGGGTTTAGAGCTTATGATTTAGGTTTAAGTTTAGGGTTTAGGTTTAGGGTTTAGGTTTAGGGTTGTATGTTTAAAGGGTTTAGGTTAGTTTTAGGGTTTATGTTTAGGGTTTTAGGTTTAGGTGTACAAACAAATTAAGTAAACCGGTAGGTTTCAGTTTATTTAGTTTATTTATTATTTATTTTAGGTTTATTTATTTTATTTCATATTTTTAATTTAGTTTATTTTTTAGGTTTAGGTTCAGGGTTATGTTCATTTTTTAGTTTGATTTTATTTTTATTTTATTTTTTTAGGTTTAGGTATTATTTTTTAATTTTAGTTTTAGGTTTAGGTTTTTATTTTATTTATTTAGGTTTAGATTTTTGTTTTTATTTTAGGTTTATTTTGAGGTTTTATTTTTTAGTTTAGGTTTAGGTTTATTTTTGGTGTTTTATATTTTATTTAGTTTAGGGTTTAGGTTTAGTTTATTTTAGGTTTAGGTTTAGGTTTTATTTATTTTAGTTTAGTTTATTTTAGCTTAGGTTTAAGTAAATTTTATTTTGTTTATTTTAGGTTTAGGTTTTTTTTTTTTGAGTTTAGGGTTTAGATTTTTTTTATTTTTAGGTTTATTTTTTAGGTTTAGGTTTTTTTATTTTATTTATTTTAGGTCTATTATATTTTTATTTTACATTTAGTTTTTATTATATTTAGGTTTTTTATTCATAGGTTTATTTTATTTTTTAGTTTAATTTAGGTTTTTATTTATTTTATTTTAGTTTATTTTTATTAGTTTATTTTATTTTATTTTTAGGTTTAGGTTTAGGTTTTAGTTTATGTTTTCATTTTATTTTATTTTATTTTTTATTTTATTTAGGTTTCAGTCTTTTTATTTATTTTATTTTAAAGTTATATTTAGTTTATGTTTAGGTTTTTAGGTTTTTAGGGTTTATGGTTTAGGTTTAGGGTTTAGGGTTTTAGGGTTTAGTGTTTTAGGGTTTATGGTTTAGGGTTAAGGTTTAGGGTTTATTTTAGGGTTTAATGTTTAGGCTTTAAGGTTTAGGGTTATTAGGGTTTAGGGTTTAAGGTTTAGTCTTTAGGCTTTAGGGTTTAGGGATTTTAGGGTTTAAGGTTTATCGTTAGTTTAGGGTTTAGGGTTTAAGGTTTTGAGTTACGGTTAGTGTTTAAGGTTTAAGGTTTAGAGTTTAGGATTTAGGGTTTTTTAGGGTTTAGGGTTGTAGGTTTAGGGTTTGTGGTTTAGGGCTAGTTTTATGGTTTAGAGTTTAGGGTTTATGATTTAGGATTTAGGGTTTAGGGTTTAGGGTTTAGGGGTTTTTTTTTAAAATTAAGTAAACCAATAGGTTTAGGTTAATTTTGTTTATTTAGTTTATTTTTTATTTATTTTATTTTTTATTTTTATTTAGATTTATTTTTAATTTTTATTTAGTTTAGTTTATTTATTTTAGTTTAGATTTTTTTTAATTTTAGTTTATTTTTTAGGTTTAGGTTTAAGTTTAGGTTTATGTTTAGTTTTTAGTTTAGTTTTATGATTTTTTTCTTAGGTTTAGGTTTTATTTTATTTTTTAGGAATATGTTTAGGTTTTTATTTTATTTTATTAGGTTTATTTTTATGTTTTTTTTAAGTTTAGGTTCACGTTTATTTTTAGTTTATTTTATTTTATTTAGTTTAGGGTTTAGGTTTAGTTTATTTTAGGTTTAGGTTTAGGTTTTATTTATTTTAATTTAGTTTATTTTAGTTTAGGTTTTATTTATTATATTTTGTTTATTTTAGGTTTAGGTTTTAATTTTTATTTATTTTTAGGTTTATTTTTTAGGTTTAGATTTTTATTTAGGGTTTTGTGCCACCATCCTTCAATATATTTGATGGCAGTGAGAGCCCACGATAACACATTGCACACTTTAAAGCTATTATAACAGGTGTGACACACTCCTCTTAGCCTTTTAGTTAGCGATTTAGGTGTTGCATTTGATTGTACGTTGAACTACCCAATGCTTAGGTGAAGACTTTTACTGAGTCGGAGGACCTCTTCATCAAGAGGTTGTGAGCTCAACGGTGTGATTGTTGGTGACCTCATTGTAGAAAGCGAAACTCAACGAGTCCCTTGTTGATTACATTCTTGGTAAACCTTAGCATGAAATGTGAACCATATCCGACAACATGCCATTGAGATTCTTCTCAAGAATATCCATGGCATTTTTCATGCTTAAGGGCTTTACCATCAAAATATTTGAGAAATTAATCAAAAGGTGGCTAGCCTACAAGAGGAAGCCAAGCGGTTGCCTTTCGACCAATCATCTGGCCAATGAAGGTGTTTGAGAAGAAGCTAGGGACAATTATGTGGGTAGAGGGGAAGCTGTAGTGTTTAGTATGAGAGACTATGAGCTCGGCCTCCTTTGCCACCTCCTTTTCCACCTCCTCTTCCACCAAGCCATTATACCACCGACAATGACCATTTCCACCGCTGCAATAGCCTACCTAGTAGCAGTATTCATATTCATCGCTAAGTAGCTACTTTTCATCTACTCTTGCCTATAGATTGAATAACCCATATTCATTCAAGAGGAAAGTAGTTAGGAAATTCTTTAAACATCACTTAAAGAAACCTGACTCTCAGTTACCAGAGCTTAAGATCAGAGGAAGTGGGCATGGCGATGATCACACTTTATTGCCCTACCACACATGTTAGGCCATGTCTTAGAGGATTGTATTACTTTTAAGGACTAGCTTGAGCACAGCTATAAGTTGAGAGCCATATTTATCCCTAAGGAATACTTATTAGAACAAACATCTAGTTTTGTTAGAGTAATCCTCGAGGATACTTGCAATCCTCTTAAGACCAAAGAAGGTTAGTATATCTCCCTATCACAATCTTCTAAGGAGATCATTTCTAAGATCAAGAAGCTTTCCTTGTAAGTGCCTGAAGTAGCTCAAACCTCCAACTCTAAGGAAAGTATTGTAGTTGCAAAGGATAACTCATGGATGGTGATAGCCCAGTAGCAAAAGTAGTTCACCATACTTGCCCGGGATAGTCCAGTAGTGTAGCCACCATCCGAGTCCATTACTCCCTCCACTGTTGCAGCTACCACATCTTTTGCTAGCTCCTTTTCTACTGGAAGAAGCATTGTATTTGTAGATAAGGGCACTAAACCCTTTACTCCACTTACTTTACTTGATTTCTATTATGTACCACCACCAAAAAAGAAATTAATGATGAAAGCTAATTCTACTTACATATTGATTTTATTCTTATTGAAAGCTCTCTGAGTATAAATAAAAATAATAGCTCTAGTATTTTTGATCCTTTCCTTTTTTGATTCAAAGTTAGACTATCCTTCTCTTGTTCGAGAAGCTTCGTTAGAAGTCTGCTTTGATCGAAGTCCCACCTTCAGTGCTTAGGAAGCTTGGAAGATGATTCATTCTTGCTTGACAAGGCCTAGAGAAGGTGTGTGCAAAGTTAATTTGAGTTTGATGGATAAATGGGGAAGTTTGGTCGAAAATGGGAGTGTCTTGTTGTGGGACAGATGAGAATGGCATTTTTTGATCAAGGAATGAGCTTGGGAGCTTAGGGAATGGCTTTAGCAACTCATCTTGGGTAGCTAGGGCTCTGAGAAATGATTTTTGTGTGTGTTTTAGTGGAAATGAGGGGTGTATAGCCCCCTTCATCTTGATCGAATGGTGGGATTGAGTTTGGCTTCTAGTGGCCATCACCATCTCGGGAGTGTGGTGTGAGAGGAGGTGAGTTGGCTTGGTTGGTTGAAGGTGCGGAGGTGGCTACAAGGAGGAATCATGGGTGTCTATGGGTTTCAAATGCTCCAAAAAGGAGGGTGAGGAAATTTTACCTCCCATGGGTCATGGTCGACCAAACCCCTTGGGTTAGTTTGGCGTGTCTAGGTGCCTAGGTGACCATTGGAGAGTACAAAGTGGCATGGAAATGACCACTTACATGGGTGATTTGTCTCATGTGATGCCCTTGACCCAAGGGTAGAATGATCATTTGGCATTGGATTTGATTTGGGTAGATTTGAAATGAGCCAAAAGTGGGTTAGCCAAATTTGAAGTCAATTGGAGTTGATTTGGTTTGGCTCAATTTGACACATTTAGGTTCAAATTGGGTTAGGTTGGGTCAAGTTTACCAATTAGTTGGGTCAAACCAAGGGTTGGTCAAGTTCATATGATCATTTGGGATGTTTTGGTTTTGGTTTGGTTTATTTTGGCTTAGATTTGATTTTTTATCTCATTTGAATTCATTTGTGTCAAATAGGTTAAGTTCAATTTGACCAAATTAATAAATTGGCTTGGGTGGGGTGCTGGTTTGGGTTTAGTTGACCAATTGAAGATATTTGTAGGCTTTGGTTTCTATAAATTTGGATTTGGTTTTGATTTAGCCAACTTGAACCTTTAGGCCAATTTGGTAAGTAGGCCAATTGGGTCCAATCATGGCTTTGGTCAAGTTCAACAATCAATTTGGAATGAACTTGTGCCATTGGTTGCAATCAATTTAGTTTATATTTTAATTTGACCCAATTTGATTTTTTATGTCAATTTTGGTCAACTTGGGTCAAGAGGGCCAATTGGGTTTGGTTTGACGCAATTGAAGGTCAAGTCATATTCAAATATTGACTTTGATTTGGTATGAATCATTAATTTCAAGGGATTTGGCTTAAGTTGCAATTTAGTTAGTTTGGATTCATATTAGTTAACGGGTTTACTTGGTCAAATGACCAAGTTGATTTGGTTTGATCCAATTTGTTATAATTGATCAACCTAGGGAGATCAACAATTATGATGGGAGGTTTTGATGGGCTTGGTTCAAACCAATTTGGGTAGGATTAGAACTTGGCTCAAATAGGTCAAATTGGCCACTTTGGGTCAAGTGGACCAATTGGGTTTAGTTGGCTTGATTTTGGGTTGTGTTTGATTTAGTTGAGTTTATATATGGATTTGGGATTGATATATAAATTCAATTACAATTGGTTTGGGTTCAAATGGGTTTTGTTTGATTTGAACATTTCAGGTCAAAAGGGTTAAGTTGGGTTAGACTTGGGTTATTTTTGGTTTGGCTTGATGATTGTAGATTTCATTTATATTTTTGAATATGATTGAAGGTATGATTGATTCATGCGAACATCAATTGAATTTCAATTTTGGAATGAAGGAATTTGGCTAAGTCCATAGAGTTGGGTCATGTGGCTTAAGTTTGGATTTTGATTTGGTTTGCATTAATTTTGATGATTTAAATGTATATTTTATTTAAATTTGTGAAGATGATTAAAAATATTATTGATTTGTGAAAATCAATTGAGTTTGAGATTTGGATTAAATTTTTGGCTAAGTCCATGGGATAGGTCAATATGGCTTAGGAAGGGTTTTAATTTGATTTAGTTTGATTTAGTTTTGATCATTTGAATATAGATTTGATTTATATTTAGGAATATGATTGAAGATATAAATTGATTATGAGAAAATCAATTGATTTTGGATTGATTTGGATTAAGATTTAGCTAAGTCCATGGGATAGGTCATATGGCATAGGAAGGGTTTCAGGTTTGGATTTGATCATGGGCTTCAATCATTTGGTTTTGGAATTTGGGCTTGGATTTGGATTTGGATTTGAATTTGATGCTTGAATTGAAATTGAGGTTTGGTTTGAGGATGTGAACATGTATTGGATTTGGGTTTTAGGGTAGTGGATTATCCTAATGCCCAAGGCATAACCTAATCCTATGGTTAACCCTTCCAAGTCTTTAGGCTTAGATTAAATGTTTACCTAATTTTTAGAAGTGTCTTATGATTAGGGAAGTCTTAGTTTCTAGAAGACTCCTACATCTAAGATGTGAATATTGAATCCACACTCCAAAAGTGAGGTCAATAGGCATTAGGCTCCATAGTGTTTCCCTTGGATATAGATGATTGGAAGACCGAAGCCAAGTTTCACATTATAGAGTCAGATACATCTTTCAATAACACTTTGCTTTGTAGACCATGGATACATGAGAATAACATAGTTCCATCTTCTCTACATCAGTGTATGAAGTTCGTGAGAGGTGGGATCATCTACTATGTCAAAGGAGATCTCAAGCCATTTACAGTTCATGAGATCGGCAAATATGAGGATGCGGCTTGCTCCTCCCTTAAAATCAACAAGTCTATTCTCGCAAACTTGACAAAAGTTTAAAAATAAAAGAAAAAGAAAAAGAAAGGGAAAAGGAAAGAGAAAAAGAAAAAGAAAAGAAAAGAGAAAATGAAAAAGAAAATAAAAGGGAGCAAAAATAGACTTAGAGGAGGAAGTGGAGCCTGACATTAAATTACACCCATAGTTCGTTATTGCATTCAAACATATAGGTAGGACGACCTGACCTCCACCAAGAAGAGGAAAAGGCTAGTTCAGAGGCAGTCCTAGGGGTGGAAAACCTTCTTATTGGCCACCTAATAGAAGATATGTCCGTACAGAGTATAGTATATCCATCTAGACTTAGAATCTAGTTCATAGGATGAGTCTTATATGATTTACACACCAGCTAGTTCTTCTCAGTAGTAGATTCCCTTGGAGGTGACACTTTAGTCAGATAGCGTTGAAGACCGGGCTCTAAAGCAACTCATAAGTGTATCCAAGTCTATATGTGAAATAATTAGGCATCAATTGGGAACCTTAGCTCTAACCCTACTTTCCTCTCAAAAAGCTGAGGGTTTGGTAGTTAAGGAAGCCCCTAAGTCATCCATAAGTGTGAAGACTCAAAGGTTCTTTCTGGGAGCATCATCCTCAAGTTAAGAAGTTGATGTAGAACTTGAGGATGATTCATATAAAGATTTAATAGAATTACCCTTTGATTGGTACTTGCCTTGTGTTCAAATTTTAGTAAAGAAAGGGTTAATCCCACATACTTGGTCAAAATAGAGGACTACTTCAAAAGAATATGGAAGAACAAATCCAAAAGCTCTCCATCAAGATGGGACAAGGATTTGGTACAATGGGTCTAGTCGATGATGACGATTACTGTTTAGTCATCAAATCATTTGTAATCTGATAAATTCTTTATAAATCATATTAAATAATATGAGGAGAAATGCTAAGAAATTTTAGATGATCTTGATGATTTTGAAGTCAAAGATGCACCACCAAAGTTTGAAGAAGAGATCAAGTCAACCATCGATGAGCTCAAGAAAATAAACTTATGAACTGAAGAAGATCCATGCCCGACATACATCAATTCTTTGTTGAATGAAATTAAAACTAATGAGTTAGTTATGCTATTGACTAAGTTTAAGGACTGCTTTGCTTGGTGTTATGAAGAGATGCTTGGAATGGCTCTTAACATAGTGGTCCATAAACTAGCAATAGAGCCTACTACTAATCCTATCAAGCAAGCTCTTAGACGCATGCGATTAGACATAAAACAATAGGTCATTTTTGAAGCCAAGAAATTGATCAATGTTGTCTTCATCCAGGAAGAAAAATACCTTAGATGGTTAGCCAGCATCATCCTAATTAAGAAAAAGAATGACCAAATTCACATATGCTTCAATTTTAGGGATTTAAATAAGGCATGGCCAAAAGATGAATTTCCACTACCAATCTCAAAGTTGATGGTGGACATTGCCTCATCTCATATTGTCTTCTCTTTCATGGATGGATCATCTGGATATAACCAAATAAAGATGGCCCCTGAAGATGAAAGAAACACTACTTTTAGAACCCCTAAATGAAATCTATTGTTATAAGGTCATGACTTTCAGCCTTAAAATGTCGGTGCTCCATACTTGTAGGCTATGACTCAAATCTTCAACAAACTCATTCATCATGAATTCTGGTGTTATGTCGATGATCTCGTGGTCAAAAGTAGAGAAAAGAAAGTCCATCTCTTTAACTTGAGAGTAGTTTTCGAACAGTTAAGATAATTTGACCTCAAAATGAACCACCTGAAGTGTTCATTCAGAGTAGCTTCAGGAAAATTCCTTCGGTTTGTTGCCCAACACTAGGGAATAGAAATAGATTAAAAGAGGATCAAGGTGATATTAGAAATGCCACCCCCTAAAAGTTTAACTCAACTCAAATCATTCCAATAGTGGTTGGAGTATCTAAGATAGTTTATATCCAACTTATTGAAAAAATGTCATCCATTCTCATTACTTATCAAAGAGGACACTAAGTTCAAGTGGGATGGAAAGTGTGAGCATGCCATTTAATACATCAAACATTACGTGATGACATCACCAGTTCTAGACCCTATCCGTGCAAGTGTCATACTTTACACTGCATTAGATGACTCCCTTAGTGCTTTGTTGACCCAAGCCAATGACAAAAGGAAGGAAAATGCACTCTACTACCTCGATCATCTAATCCTTGCTTAGGCTAATTATCCACCCATTGAGAAGCATTGCTTAGCTTTAATCTTTGCATCCCAAAAGATATAGCACTACATGCTTCCTCATTAGGTGAACTTAATCTCTAGGATCAATCCACTATAGAATCTCATGACACGGTCGATGCTATCCGGATGATTGGCATGATGGTCAATGATCCTCTCACAGTTTGACATTACCTTTGTACCCTTCTGTGTGATGAAAGGACAAGAACTAGTAGATTTTTTAGCAGCACACCCAGTTCCTACTGACTCTCCACTTACTGATGATCTGCCCGATGAACAAATCATAAACTTAGGTGATACTAGCATAGACTACTGGGAGATGTACTTTGACGGTGCATCTTTCTCTCAAATAGGAGAAGAATCATAATCTACTATTCCAGGAAAGGCAGGGGTAGGAATAGTTCTCTTAACTCAAGACCGAGATGTGATGAGATTTTCATATCATCTGTCCAATTCTTGCACCAATAATGAAGCTGAATATGAAGCTCTGATTGCTGATCTAGAGTTAGCTATTACTCTAAGCATCAATAACATCAACATCTTCAGAGATTCTAAGCTAGTTATCAACCAAATCGTTGGGTCTATAAGGTTATAAAGCCCAAGCTCCATCACTTCCACAAGTACACCATGGAGTTGTTGGCCCAAATCCCAGAGGTTACCATTTATAAGATTCCTCGAGGAGAGAATGTTGTAGCATATGCTTTAGCCAAGCTTTTCAAAGAGTTGGCATGTCTAGAGGATGAGTCCATATCAATAAAGGTTCAAAATAGACAAGTCTTATCCTTTTTTAATATTGAACTCATCAAAAAGTACTCTCTTGAAAGGGAGGTTGCCATTGCCAGAAGGATGAGGAGTTAGGGTGGGAAACCATACATGGATTACATAAATAAAGGCAAACTACCTTAAGGGGTCCCAAGCCCATCGAAGAAGTAGATAGTACTTTCCTATGCTCTTGTGGATGTTATCTTGTATCAGTGATCTTTTGATCATATGTGGGTACATTATTTAGACAAGCATGAAGCTCGTAAGATTATGACTGAGGTACACTTAAGATTATGTGGAGCCAACCAATCCGGTCTAAATATGAAAGCTAATATCAAGAGACTAGGATACTACTGGCCATCAAAGATCAAAGATTGCATATGGCTAGAGTGATACGCCAATGTCAAATACATGGTGTGGTCCTACACAACCACCCAATATTCTACATCTTATATTGGCCTCATGGCCATTCAGTGTTGGGGTACCGACATAGTGGGTGTGATTAATCCTCCTTCTTCCAAGGGTCATCAATTCATCTAAGCTGATATTGACTACTTTTCTAAATGGGAAAAGATGATTTCACTTAGAGAGGTCACAACTCAGCATGTGCTCCGGGTTTTAGGAACCATATCTTATATAAGTTAGTGCCTTATGAATTATAAATGATAATGTACGCATTCAAGAGCATTGAGATCAACAACTTTTCTGGAGACACAACAGTTGGAGATATTCTACCATCAACTACCCGATGGAAAATGGCTTAGCAGAAGCCTTCAATAAAACTCTCATCCAAATACTGAAGAAGACACTCAAAAATAACAAGTGATAGTGGCATGAGCAGTTAGTTGAAGCCTTGTGGGCCTACCACACCACATTTAGAACTCCAACTCAGTCTACTCCTTAGTGTATGGGTATGAAGCCATTCTATAATTAGAAGTCCAACTCCCATCACTAATGATAGCTGTGGGTAGCAAGATCATAACAGAGCAGAATGTCAAGTTACAGTTAGAAGAGCTCGACGGTTTAGAGGAGAGATGGCTGCAAGGTGCAAGCATGCCAAAACCTTAAGTTATACAAAGCTAAAATAATTCATGCTTATAAGAAATTGGTCCATCTTGGAGCTTTTCAAGTAGGAGAGCGTATTTTAGTTCTAAGGAGATTGATTGTTTCTTATCATAAGATGGGAGGCAAGTTTGAACCCACATGGGAAGGCCCTTTTGCCATAGACAAGGCTTACCAAGGAAAATCTTATCAGCTTATTAATCATAAGAGAGAGCGCACAATTCTTCTAATTAACGAGATCTACTTAAAGAAGTATTACAAATCATGTTTGAAAATAATTATCATCAATAAAAATTCCATTTAGAATTCAATCTCTTCCATGTTGAAAGTATTCTTGTTTGTGAATCTATCATGATGTGTTTAGGGTAGGTGTAAGGGCTTGAGCGATCCTATCCTTCATTGACACAAACTACACACAAACATATAAATAATATCTTTTTTTTGTTGAACTACTTGAGAGATAACCCTAAAACACTCCAATAGCTCTAGGTCAAGCTAACATGCTACCCTGTTAGTGTGTCACCCCAGTGGTCTTCTTGGTTTCAAGAATGTAAGTCTGCTACACTTTCCTCCCTTACTTGGCCACTACACACCGACGAGCACCTTGTTAGTTTGGTAGGCCTTACTATGTGCTGATAAGCTACCTCATGTTGGATTCATTTAAGTGGATGTGAGTCTGTTATACTTTCTTCTTGGATTAACCTTCTTGCACTGACTGGGTCGAGTAAATTTGAGGTTTAGGATAAGTTTCCTAGTGGCTCCTTCCC
Organism: Cymbidium sinense; assembly: GCA_021442155.1. Classification (NCBI taxonomy): domain Eukaryota; kingdom Viridiplantae; phylum Streptophyta; class Magnoliopsida; order Asparagales; family Orchidaceae; genus Cymbidium; species Cymbidium sinense. Next base: position 48,258 of record JAKCPB010000156.1, read on the forward strand.
TCCTAACTGCTTCATGTATCGGTCTAGTCCATCCTCGGGGCTCCCCGCTTAGTAGTCGCTCTAGGTCAGATAACATATGTCCTGCTGACAATAAACTATCCTGATGATCAGTTTCACTTGAAAAGTTGTAAGCCTACACGCTTTATTTCAGAATTGATCATTGGAAACTGACAGATAACTTATGTTGGTTAGTTCTCACTATGCTAACGGATACACCATTCATGCCGACAGATACACCTTTGGTTGGTTGGTTCTTGCTCCTTAGGATACACCACTCATGACAGATGTAAGTTTACTATGCTTTCTCCTTGAGTTGACCACCGTACACCTATAAGCTTTCTTTTCCAGGGCTCAGGATACTGCCCCTAGCAGCACCTCCCTTGTGGGCACTATATTTGGATCTTGTCCTTTGTGGCCCCATTTAGACACTACCCAAGTTACTATCAGATTAGACAGCTCCCCTTTCCTAGTAATGTGGTTGGGAAATCCATCCTGTGGATGTGCAGATTCTCCCTAGTCTAGTAAAACTGAGATAGGTCAAGGTCAAGATAGCCCCTTCTCAATGTGGTCCCTCATACACAAACAGGGTCTAAGTAAACATATAAAGAAAATATATATTCACTTGTGGATTAGGAGGACACCCTTAGCAATACCTTTTCCCAAGCAAGTATCCTATCTTTAGGGTAGTGTTAGCAAAACTCCCTATATGAATTGCCTAACTACTCTTGAGTTGATATAAGTCTCCAACAAACATTCACTGCTCTAAGTCAAGTTTGATTTGTTGTGCTACCAACAACCCCAATGATTGTTCCCTAGCTTTAGAAAATGTAAGTCTGCTATGCCTTCTTCATAGCATCATTGCATATGAAAGGAAACCCCATAGGTTGGATAGCTCTACCCCATGGCCAGTAGACTATCCATTTGGATTTTCTAAATTTGAGATAGGAAAATTCCAATATAGCCCCTTCTTAGTCGGTCCATTGCACACAGACATGGTCCAAAAATTAAATCTATTAAATTTGATCGAGCTCACATCGTAGTGGATATGCGCTCAATTTAAAATCAAACTAAACCAAACAAGCCTTATCAAATCAGATGAAATTACAATAAAATTAACTTTGACTACTTTTGAGTTGACATAAGTCTCCAACATTCACTATGTAGTCGCCCTAGGTCAGGTTTGATTTGTTGTGCATCCAACAGGTCAACCAAGCGGTTGTTCCTCGCTTTAGAAGATGTAAGTCTGCCATGCCTTCTTCCTAGCATAGATGTTGCACATCGAAAGGCAACCCTTAGTTGGCTAGCTCTACCTAGAGACTATCCCTTTGGATTTGTAAACTGAGGTAGGTCAAGGTGATATAGCCTCTTCTCAATGGGTCCATCGCTCACACGTGGTCCATACATTAACTCAAATTAAACCCAATTTGATTTTTCCTGGAGTTAAAACACACCCTTCTCCCAATGGAGCCCCAAATCATATAAAACAAGTCAAACAAATCAAATTCAAAACCAACCTCCCTAGTGGAGCCAAATTAAACCAACTCCCCTAGAAGAGTCTAAATCAAAGAAATCCAACCAAACTCTTATTCCTAGTGGATACTTTCCCAAATAAATATATGAAAGCAAACTCAAATCTGAATCCCTAATGGATAGCCTGAACCTGCTTCCCTAGTGGAAGGTTCATATACCCAATCCCCATCAGACTCGAGCCCATATCTCTAGTAGATATGCCTCCAAATCAATTTAAATAAAACAAATTAAAGTCAATTCAATCTTGATCCCTTATGGATTATAAATTTTTATCACTTTATCCCTAGAAGATTTTGTTCTTCTATGCCCTCGACATAGACCCTCACATGTCATGTCCAATGCATTTGTGATCCCTAATGGATCTCCCTCCATGTCCATGGAATTCTCATCAAATCTTATTTCTTCTTATGCACACTTTTAATACTTCAAAAAAAGTGAATAATGTATTCATCAAAATTACATCATCTTAACATTGTAATTAACATTTTATGATTTGTGATGGTGCAAGCTAAAACTAACTATACAATATCCTGCTAATCATATTATAGTGTGAATTAACACACTATATTATATTATAATATATGATGTTATATTATAAATTTCTATAATATAATATATTGTCTAACATTAGACCTCATTAAAATCACTTAAAAGGAACAAATAACAAAATTTTCTCAAAATATGAATAATGTTCATTTTGATGTAAAATTATTATTTTCTAGAAATGGTACAAAATAGCATAATTTTCGTGTTTCAGTGTTGAATTTGGCCAAATTCTTCCATCTCAACCTTCAAATTAACATTTTTGTGAGTTTTGACCCGATGTATTATGACAAAAGTAAAACATACTAAAATGTACAATAACATTTAGTAACACACCTATATATGTGAAGTTATATTGTTTTGTACATTATATTTTAATATTCTTTCATAAAATATATTATCTTACATTATACCTTAAAATGAATCACTTTAAGCAAAAAATTTATAAAATTTGGTTGAAAATGAGCATTTATTTTGGATGCAAAATTCCATTCTTTTGATTAAATGACACACCATAGCACACCGCCAATGATATTCCCTAAAGCTTACCTTAAATTTGGCCAAATCCCATCATCTCAGCCTATAAATCAATATTTTTATGACTATTCCAGGAAAGGCAAGGGTAGGAATAATTCTCTTAACTCTGGACCGCGATGTGATGAGATTCGCATAATATCCATCCAATCCTTGCACCAACAATGAAGCAAAACACACCAGTACCTTTTCCCAAGTAGGCATCTTAACTTTAGGGCAGTGTCAACAAAACTCCTTATAGGAATCTCCTAATTGCTCTTGAGTTGATATAAGTTCCAACAACATTCACTCAATAGTCAGCTCTAAGTTGGGTTTTTGTGCTACCATTGTCACCCAGTTGTTTCCACTTTAGAAGATGTACCGCTTTCCTAGCACATCACATCAAAGGCAACCCCTTGGGTTGGCTCTACCCCATAACCGACTATCCCTTTGGATTTAAATTTGAGATATAAAATGACATTCCCCTTCTCAATGGGTCCATCCCACACCGACATGGTCCATAAATTAAATCTATCAAATTTAATTGAGCTCACATCCTGGATATGCCCCTCAATTCAAATCAAACTAAACTAAACAAACCATATCTAATCACATGAAATTAAGATAAAATTAATCTTGACTACTTTTGAGTTGACATAAGTCCCATATTCACTCAGTTGCCCCAAGTCGTTCAATTGCATCCAAAGGTCACCCCGCTTATTGTTCCTTGCTTTGGAAGATGTAAGCCATGCCTTCTTCCTAGCACGCCGTTGCACATCAAAGGCAACCATAAGGTTGGCTAGCTCTACCCCATGAGAGACTATCCTTTGGATTTGTAAACTTGAGGTAAGTCGAGCCCTTCTTAGTGGTCCATCGCACACCAAAGGGGCCACACAACTCAAAGTTAAATTAAACCCAATATGATTTTCTCTAGTGGAGTTAAATCACACCCTTCTCCTCAGTTGTGCCCCAAATCATATATTAAGTGGTCAAGCAAACAAATCAAATTCAAAACCAACCTCCCTAGTGGAGCCAAATTAAACTAATTCCCCCAGTATAGTCTAAATTAAAGAAATCCAACCAAAATCTTATTTCAAGTGGATACATCCCCAAAAAAATCTATGAAATCAAACTCAAATCGCAATCCTTAGTGGATAGCCTGAACCTGCTTCCCTAGTGGAAGGTTTACATACCCGATCCCTAGTGGACTCGAGCTTATTTCTCTAGTAGATATTTTTCCACATAAATTAAAACAAAACAAATTTAATTCAATTTGATCTTACTCCCCCGTGGATTACAGATTCTTATCCCCGACAGAACTTCTTTCCCCAAATCATATAATGAAATAAAATTCAAACATTATCCCCAACAGATTTTCTTCTTCTATTCCCTCGATAAAGACCCCTCACAGGTCATGTCCAAAGCATGTGTGATCCTCTAGCGGATCTCCCTCCATGCCCTTGACATGGAATTCTCATCAAATCTTCTTTCTTCTCTTATGCACCTATTTGTTCAACCTTCAAATTAAAATTTTGACCCAAAGTATTATAACAAAGTAAAATATACTAAAATGTACAATACCATTTAGTAACACCACCACATTCATATATATGTGAAGTTATATTGTTATGTATATATATTTTAATATGCTTTCATATAACATATATTATCTTACATTACACCTTAAAATGAATCACTTTAAGCAAAAAAAATTATAAAATTTGGTTGAAAATGAACATTTATTTTAGATGCAAAATTCATTCTTTTGATTAAATGACACACCATAGCACACCCCAATGATGTTCCCTAAAGCTTACCTTAAATTTGGCCAAATGCCATCATCTCAGCCTATAAATCAATATTTTATGAATTATACCAAGACAAACTCTACTACATCATACTATAATAAACTAAAATATGCTAAACAACAAGTATAATACAGTATTATAATGTAAGATGCTACACTAGGTTATGGCATCCTATATTATAATACACTATAACATATTATATTATATCATATTGCATATCACATCACAAGGGATTGTTTAAGAAAAAAAATCATAAAATTAGTCTTAATAATAAAAAATTATATTTTTTAGTCATATCACTTACATATTTAAAATTGAAACAAAACATTATGATGCCATGCTCTACCTATTATGAATTTGGCCAAATTCCACCATTTTAAAGTATAAATCAACATTTTTATAAATAACTCTAGTGTAGGCTCGACTGCATGATTATAAAATCCTAAAAGAATTTAAAATGTGTAGAATAATATATTATGAAATATGATGCTATACTTTGCTACAACATATATTATTTATTTTGAACATAAAATCTTACTTTTTTTTACTACAAGTGGCATTGCACACCTTTGGTACTACAACCTAATTCTAACTTCAAATTTAATAAATTTCATCATTTAATTTATTAAATCAATATTTTTATGATTTATATTAATATAATTTAGTACTTTAATATATTAAAACATTACAAAACATCTTACAACATCCAAAAACACATCACTACATGTTCAAATATATGATGCTACATTATACTATAATATATGGTATTATAATATGATTTAGGGTTAGGTTTAGGGTATTCAAATCTCTAGTAGTCAAGGGAAAGTCTCTTGAAGAAATTTTATTTAGCAACCATAATTATGGTAGGATTAGGTCATTCTTTATATTTACTCCTAATGACATATTTATTCAAGGTTTATGGTTTAGGGTTTAAGGTTAGGGTTTAGGGTTAGCTTAGGGTTTAGTTTTAGGGTTAGGGTTTATTTTTTATTTATTTTAGTTTATTTTATTTTTTAATTTTATTTAGATTAATTTTTATTTTATTTAATTTAGTTTATTTATTTTAGTTTATTTATTTTATTTTTTTTTTATTTTAGTTTATTTCTTAGGTATAGGTTTATGTTTATTATTATTTTTTTAGTTTAGTTTTATTTTAGTTTATTTTTAGGTTTTGGTTTTATTTATTTTAAGCTTTAGGGTTTTATTTTATTTTAGGTTTAGGTTTAAGTTTTATTTTAGGTTTATTTTAGATTTTATTTTTGAGGTTTAGGTTTATTTTAGTTTATTTTTATATTTAGTTTATTTAGGTTTAATTTATTTTAGGTTTAGGTTTAGGTTTAGTTTTACTATTTAGTTTAGTTTATTTTAGTTTAAATTTAGGTTTATTTGATTTTTATTTTTTTTTAGGTTTAGATTTTAGTTATTTAAGATTTTATTTTATTTATTTAGGTTTTAATTAGTTTTATTTTATTTTGGTTTATTTTATTTTTAATTTATGTTTAGTTTATTTTATTTAGGTTTTATTTTTTTATTTTTTATATTTTATTTATTTATTTATTTAGTTTAGTTTTATTTTATTTTATATTTGATTTGGCTTAGGTTTAGGTTTAGGTTTAGGTTTAGTTTAGGTTTATTTTTATTTATTTATAGGTTTAAGTTTTATTTTATTTTAGGTTTATTTATTTTAGTTTTAGGATTTTTAGGTTTAGAGTTTATAGTTGAAGAGGGTTTAGTTTAGGATTTAGCATTTTTTAGGGTTTAGAGGAGTTTAATTTGGTTTTAGGGTTTAGGTTTAATGTAGTTTAGTTTAGTTAGTTTGGGGTTGGTGGGTTGGTTTTTTTTTAATTTATTTATTTATATTTTTTATATTTTTTTTTAAATTTAAGATTTAATTTAGTTTATTTTAGTTTTTATTTATTTTATTTTAGTATATTTTTATTTTATTTATTTAGGTTTATTTATTTTTTATTAGTTTAGTTTATTTTATTTTATTTATTTTAGTTTAGGTTTTATTATTTATTTTTTTAGTTTAGGTTTAAGTTTAGTTTATATATTTTATTTTATTTTTTTATTTGTTTTATTTTTATTTTATTTTAGGTTTTAGGTTTAAGTTTTTATTTTATTTTTTTTAGGTTTAGGTTTTATTTTTATTTTAGATTTATTTTAGGTTTATTTTTTTAGTTTAAGTTTAGGTTTATTTTAGTTTATTTTTATATTTAGGGTTTAGGATTAGGTTTTAGTTTATTTTATTTCAATTTAGGTTTTATTTATTTTAGTTTAGTTTATTTTGGTTTAGGTTTAGGGTTTAGGTTTTTTTGTTTTTTTTGTTTAGGTTTTATTTTTAGGTTTAGGTTTTTTTTTTTTTATTTTATTTTTTTTGATTTATTTTATTTCATTTTAGGTTTAGTTTTTATTTTATTTAGCATTTTTATTTTAGTTTAGATTTTTTATTTATTTATTTATTTTTGTTTTTACTTTTTATTCTATTTTTTAGATTTAGGTTTAACTTTATGTTTAGTTTTAGGTTTTAGTTTAGGTTTTTATTTTATTTTATTTTATTTTATTTATTTTATTTTGGTTTAGATTTTTTTTATTTACTTTATTTTTAGGTTTTATTTAGTTTAGGTTTAGATTTTTAGCTTTTTAGTGTTTAGGGTTTAAGGTTAGTTGAGGTTTTGGGGTTTAGGGTTTAGGGTTTGGGATTTAGGGCTTAGGGTTTAGGGTTTAGGGTTTAGGGTTTAGGATTTAAAGTTTAAGCTTTAAGGTTTAGGTTTTAGGATATAGGGTTTTGGGTTTAGGGTTTTAGGATGTAGGGTTTAGGGTTTTTAGTTTAGGGTTTAGGGTTGTGGGTTTAGGTTTTAGGTCTAGGGTTTAAGTTTTAGTTTATGGTTTACAGTTTATGGTTTTTTTAATAGAGAATAAATTTATATTCAACATTTCTTCTTTTTGATTTCATCAACCAAGCAACACACCAAGTTTTCTAAGACACAAGCGATGACATAGATAAAAGAAGAGCATGCATAGAGCAAATAAAAAACCATAGATAACTGGAATCATCTCTAATGTAAAGATAGTTCCATAAGCAGCAGATCGGATTAGTTATTCTTCAGTTTCTCCAATTCTCATCCTAATAACCTGGCTTCTTGAGTAGTAAGATCCACAATCAAATCCCCGATTTATTTCAACCTCCATTTAGCCTCCATAATATCCCACCTAGTTTACACCATTATATAGTTTATTCATTTTAGAGATCTATGAGTTTTGTGATGTCCATATTTTATTTATTAGTTTAGGTTTAGGTTTATTAGGTTTTAAGATTTATGTTTATTTTTATTTTATTTTTTTGGTTTAGTTTGGGTGTGGGGTTTAAGGTTTAGGGTTTAGGTTTAGGGTTTTAGGGTTTATGCTTAGGGTTTATTGGGTTTATTTATGGTTTAGGATTTAGGTAGGTTTAGGGTTTTTTATTTTATTTAGGTTTAGGATTTTATTTTTTAAAAATTAAGTAAAACCATATGTTTAGTTTATTTAGTTTATTTATTTTTTATTTATTTTAGTTTATTTTAAATTTTATTTAGATTTAATTTTTTATTTTTTGTTTAGTTTATTTATTTTAGGTTTATTTATTTTAGTTTTATTTTTTATTTTAGTTTAATTTAGGTTTAGTTTTGGTTTATGTTTATTTTCTTATTTTATTATATTTTAATTTTATTTTTAAGATTAGGATTTATTTTTTAGTTTTAGGTTTAGGTTTAGGTTTTTATTTTATTTTTTTAGGTTTAGGTTTTAGGTTTTTATTTTAGGATTAGTTTTAGGTTCAATTTTTTTATTTTAGGTTTAGGTTTATTTTTAGTTTATTTTATTTTATTTAGTTTAGGGTTTAGGTTTAGGTTTTATTTATTTTAGTTTAGGTTTAGGTTTATTTTATTTTGTTAATTTTATTTTATTTTTTAAGTTTTTTTTTTAGTTTAGGGTTTGGGTTTATTTATTATTTGTTATTAAATTTTACTTTAGGTTTATTTTAAGGTTTAGGTTTTTATTTATTTATTTTTTTAGTTTTCTTTATTTAGGTTTTATTTTAGCTTTATTTTAATTTTAGTTTAATCTAGCTTTTTATTTATTTTATTTAGTTTATTTTATTTTTGTTTTATTTTTAGGTTTAGGTTTAAGTATGTTTATTTTATTTATTTATTTTATTTTAGTTTATGTTTTTTTTTATTTTTTATTTTTAGGTTTATTTTAATAGGTTTAGGATTTTAGTTTAGGGTTTAGTTTTTAGTAGGTTAGTTTTAGGGTTTAGGATTTTGGGTTTAGGGTTTAGGTTTTGGTTTAGTTTAGTTTAGTTTATTTAGGGTTTAGTTTTTTTAGGATTTAGGATTTAGGTAACAGTTATTTAGTTTAGGTTTAGGTTTAGGTTTTTTTATTTTTTAGGTTTTAGGTTTAGGTTTTTTTTTTATTATTTATTTTTTATTTTAGTTTTATTTTATTTTTTAGTTTATTTTATTATATTTAGTTTAGTTTATGTTTATTTTAGGTTTAGGTTTTATTTTATTTTAATTTGTTTATTTTAATTTAGGTTTATTTATTTTATTTTGTTTATTTTAGGTTTGGTTTTTTTAGTTAGGGTTTAGGTTTATTTTCTATTTATTTTTAGGTTTATTTTTTTAGGCTTAGTATTTAGTTTTATTTTATTTTATTTTAGGTTTATTTTATTTTCATTTTATGTTTAGTTTTTATTTTATTTAGGTTTTTTATTTTTAAGTTTATTTTATTCTTTAGTTTAGATTAGGTTTTTATTTATTTTATTTTAGTTTAGTTTTTATTTTTTTATTTTATTTTATTTTTATGTTTAGGTATTGGTTTAGGTTTAGGTTTATGTTTAGGTTTTAATTTAGGTTTTTTTTTATTTTATTATTTTATAAAGGTTTAGGTTTTTTAATTTATTTTATTTTTAGGATTTATTTAGTTTAGGTTTAGGTTTTAGGTTTTAGGTTTTGGGTTTAGGATTTAGGGTTTGGATTTAGGTTTAGGTTTTTGGTTGGTTTAGGATTTAGGGTTTAGGGTTTTAGGGTTGATGACTTAAGGATTAGGGTTTAGGGATTAAGGTTTAGGATTTATGGTTTTAAGGTTTATAGTTTAGGGTTTAGGGTTGGGGTTTAGGGTTTAGGGTTAGTTTTATGATTTAGGGTTAGAATTTTTTTTAATATTTTTTAAAATTAAGTAAACTGGTATGTTTAGGTTTATTTAGTTTATTCAGTTTATTATTTATTTAGTTAAGTTTTTTTATTTAGGTTTATTTATATTTATATTTATTTTATTTTATTTATGGAGTTTAATTTTAGTTATAGAAGTTATAGTGGTAGTGTTGTGACTTTAGGTGAATAAGTCATTAAAAGAGAGAATTTAGATATTTAGGCTCTATTGTTCAAAATGATGGTGAAATAGATGGAGATGTTATTAGTAGAAATCAAGTTGGATGGTTGAAGTGGAGGAAGGCATCTGGCCTATTGTGTGATAGAAAAGTACTGCTTAAACTTAAAGGAAAATTTTATAAGATGGTGGTAAGACCTGCAATGATTTATGGTGAATGTTGGCCAATGAAAGAGAAGCATGAGAATAAGTTAAGGGTTCAGAGATGAGGATGCTCGTGGATGATGGCTTTACTCTTAGAGATAAAATGTGAAATGTGTATGTTCTGAGAAAAAGTTGGAGTAGCTCTAAGTGATAAAATTAGAGTGAGTGGCCTCAGATGGTTTGGCCACATAAAGCTTCAATCGTCTAATGACCCGGTTAGGAGAGTAGATGCATTAGATTTTCCTTATGTTAAGAAAGGTAGGTAGACCTAAAAAGACATGGTTAAGATGTATAAAAATGACCTTAGTATACTTGAATTGAATGAGAATTTGACACATAATAGGACACAATGGAGATGAAGGATTCATGTAGTCGACCCCACTTAGTGGGATAATGGCTTGTTGTTGTTGTTGATGTTGTAGTTTAGTTTATTTATTTTAGTTTAGGTTTTGTATTTTAGTTTATTTTTTAGTTTAGGTTTATGTTTAGGTATATTTTTTAGTTTAGTTTATTTTATTTTTAAGATTTAGGTTTTATTTTTTATTTTTAGGTTTAGGTTTAGGTTTTAAGTTTATTTTTTTAGGTTTAGGTTTTAGGTTTTTATTTTAGGTTTACTTTTAGGTTTTATTTTTTAGTTTAGGTTTATGTTTATTTTTAGTTTTTTTATTTGGGGTTTAGGTTTAGGTTTAGGTTTTTTTTTTGTTTTAAGTTTAGGTTTTATTCTTTTTTAATTTTTAAGTTTTATTTTTTGGTATATTTTTTAGGTTTATGTTTTTATTTAGTTTTTATTTTATTTAGGTGTTTTATCTTTTAGTTTCATTTAGGTTTTCATTTATTTTATTTTAGTAGTTTTAGTTTTATTTATTTCAGGTTTTATTTTATTTAAAGGTTTAGTTTATTTATTATTATTATTAGTTTAGGGTTTGAGGGAGGGTTAAGGTTTAGGGAGGGTGGTTAGCACAGGTAGGGTTTAGGGTAGGAGGTTTAGATTTATGGTTTAGGGAGTGAGTGGAGGTTTGAGTTTAGGTTTTGGTTTAAGAAGGTTTAGGTTTAGGAGGTTTAGGAAGAGAGAGGAGGGTGGTAGAGTTAGGGTTTGTGGTTTGGTTTATATAGGTTTTAAGATTTTAGGGAGTGTCAGTTTAGGGATCAGTTAGAGGGTGGGTTGGGGTAGGATTTACAAGATGGGTTTAGGGTTCATAATATATGAGGGTTAGGTTTAAGGAGTTTAGTTTAGGTTAGGGTGGGTTGGTTTAGTTTAGGGTTAGGGTTTGGGTATGGTTAGTTTAGGTTTAGGGTATGGTAGGGTTTAGGGTAGGTTTAGAGTTTAGGGTTTAGGGTTAGTTGGTAAGGTTTAGTTTGTTTAGGGTTTAGGTTTAGGAGTTTAGGGTTTTTTTTAAAAAAAACAAGTAAATAGAGGTTTAGCTTTATTTAGTTTATTTTTATTTTATTTATTTTATTTTTTATTTATTTTTTTTTTATTTTTTATTTTATTTTATATTTATTTATTTTTAGTTTACTTATTTTAGTTTAAGTTTTATATTTATTTTACTTTTAATTTTGGGTTTTTATTTTAGTTTAGGTTTTTATTTTATTTTTATTTGTTTTAGGTTTATTTTAGGTTTAGTTTTAGGATTTTATTTTTTAGTTTAGGTTTGGGTTTATTTTTAGTTTATTTTATTTTATTTTGTTTAGGTTTAGGTTTTATTTATTTTATTTTAGTTTATTTTAGTTTAGGTTTAGGTTTATTATATTTGTTTATTTTGATTTTATTTTAGGTTTTAGTTTTTTTTTAACTTAAGGATTTAAGTTTTATTTTTATTATTTTATTTATTTTTTATTTTAGGTTTAGGTTTTATTTATTTATTTAGTTTATTATTTATTTTATATTTATTAATTTATTTTTATTTTATTTTAGGTTTAGTTTTTATTTAGGTTTTATTTTATTTGTTTTTTTTATTTTATTTAGGTTTAGGGTTTTATTTTATTTTTTAGGTTTTATTTAGTTTAGGTTTAGGTTTTGGATTTAGGGTTTAGGGTTTAGGTGGGTTTAGTTTAAGTTTTTAGGGTTTAGGGTTCTGATTAGGGTTTAGGTTTAGGTTGGGTTTTAGTTTTAGGGTTTTTTAAGTATGGTTTAGGGTTTAGGGTTTAGGAAGTTTAGTTTAGGGTTTGTGGTTTAGGCTTTAGGGTTTAAATTTAATGTTTAGGTTTAGGTTTTTTTAAATAAAAAAATGGTTTTAGGTTTATTTAGTTTTATTTATTTAGTATTTTATTTTATTTTTATTTTAGGTTTATTTTATTTTTTATTTTAGTATAGTTCATTTATTTAGGTTTATTTATTTTAGTTTAAGTTTTATTATAGTTTATTTTTTTAGGTTTAGGTTTAGGTTTATGTTTATTTTTTAGTTTATTTTTTTTTTTAGGTTTAGGTTTTATTTTTATTTTAGGTTTAGGTTTAGGTTTTTATTTTATTTTTTTAGGTTTAGGTTTTAGGTTTTTATTTTAGGTTTATTTTTTTAGGTTTTTATTTTTAGTTTAAGTTTAGGTTTATTTTTAGTTTATTTTATTTTATTTTGTTTAGGGTTTAGGTTTAGTTTATTTTAGGATTAGGTTTAGGTTTTAATTTAGTTTTATTTTATTTTAGTTTAGGTTTATGTTTATTTTATTTTGTTTATTTTAGGTTTAGGTATTTTTTTTAGTTTAGCTTTAGGTTTTATTTTTATTTATTTTTACATTTTTTAGGTTTAGGTTTAGGTTTTATTTAATTTTTATTTTATTTTATTTTAGGTTTTTATTTTTTATTTTATTTAGGTCTTTTATTTTTAGGTTTATTTTATTTTTTAGTTTAGTGTAGGTTTTTATTTATTTTATTTTATTTTAGTTTATAATTTTTATTTTATTTTATTTTAAGTTTAGGTTTTTATTTTATTTTATTTAGGTTTAGGTTTTTTTAATTATTTTATTTTTAGGTTTTATTTAGTTTAGGTTTAGGTTTTTTTAGGTTTTTTGGGTTTAGGGTTTAGGGTTTAGGGTTTGGGGTTTAGGTTTAGGTTTTAGGTTTAGGGTTGGGTTTTAGGTTTAGTTGTGTTTTAGTCTGGGTTTAGGGTTTTTGATTTTTTATTTTTTTTAAACAGAGAACAAATTCAGATTCAACATTTCTTCTATTCGATTTCATCAACCTAGTAATAAATGAGGGAAGTGAGGTAATCAAATGTCCTCCTTGGGGCTATGTATAGCCTCGTTTTCCCGGGATGTCCAGACTATATACCTATTACCATTCAATCTTATATAAATCAACACATGAATACAAGAAAGAGAACTCATTATTCATACACTTAAGCTATAAGCACATTCATGTCTTATGTATTTATAACTAGCATAATAAGATATATAATTATTATTCATTTATAAGATTTTGAAAAATACATTTGGATTTAATTATGATAATAGCCACGCATATATTAAATTAAATCACCACATGCAAGCTTACATAAAGGAAATCCATTTTATTTTACTTGATTTTGAAAATATGGATGCATGAATTCAAATGACATACCAAATTTAACATGATTGGAAAGTGGACAATCAAATATAAGCATGTGATTCATTGAACCAAACTAGTTCTAAAGGATAATCAAATTAAATAAGATTATTTAAAGCAAACCAAAGCTTCTTTATTAATTATGTTTTGGATTTGATAAGATTTAAAGTGAAGAAGAGAAATCATCACTTGTTGTTTTAAACCCATTCAAACATTTGTGATTTGATTTAATTTAAGAAAATGTAATTAAGTTGATTTTATGGGTTAATTAAGTTGAACCCTTAATTAGATGAATTAATTACCTTACTTATGTCACCTTAAAGTAATTAACTAAATAATTATGAGCCAACATTATATGCATGGAAAATAAACTTGCAATGATCCTAAGAATTAAAAGGGGCCTAATGCAATTTGCTCATGATTAATAGTTAATTAGATTAAGGTACTTATTAATTACTCTATGGTTTTCCCACACATGTGGACTAGCCATAATTTCATTAAACTCCTTTAGGTTATTAAACACCTAAAGATCTACCCCATGATTTAATTAATTAAGGTGCGTGATTATGATTTCAATTTGATTAAGTGATTTAATTTATTAGTTAAATCTTAATTAATTTCATTTTAAAAGGGTGAAATGAACTTAGGAAAGGGGTCCCAACCCTATTCCTTAGTTCACTTATGTTGAATAATGATTAATAAACTTAATTAACTAATTTCTTACTATCCATGGGATTAATTAATCATTAATTAACTTAAAAGAGTAGTTAAGGTTTAATTAGTCAATTTTTTTAATTAAGTGAGCAATAAATCCCAAGAAAATCATGGGAGGCAAATGTCCTATTAAATTAACCCATAAAATCTAAGATTAATTGCTTAAGTAATTAAAAGTAATTAAGCTAATTAATTTTGTATTTAAATCTTAATTACTATTTAAAATTAGTTAAGATCATTTATAATTAATTCTCCTCTGAAATACCTTTAAAATGAGTATTTATTTGAAATTTTTTTATTTCTCTATGATTTTTAATGACTTTTAAAAGTTTTAGTTATTAAAAATGATTAATTAAGCCTAATTAAAGCCTAATTGGTGCCACATGGTGTTGATGCGCGCACTCATGGCGGGGATGTGATTTCTACACCGATCTAAGATCGGATGCCGATTAACCCACTTAATAGGATTAAATCGATCAATCTAGGATCTAATCATGATCGTCCATTTTGATCATGTTGAATGGATGGTGCATGATCTAACGTCTGAGTGAGGGAGAATGGAGTTCGTCCACCATTGCTCACTTGATCCGAGCTTACCGGAGCTCAAATCAACTACAAAAAAATCCCACACCTTCACAACATCGATCAAAGGGGATCCAACAATCAAGATCACACAAGATGCAAGTTTTCTTCAAAAAGCTCCAACCCATTTTGGCCTAAGGATCAGTTTTGGATGCATACCTCGTAGGAGCTCAAGATCAGCAGCTCAAATGATTAAGGAAGCTTCATCTAGGTGAGACAAAGCCATGTTGAGCAACAATTGGATCAATTCCTCAATGTTCACTCAAAAGGCCAAGAACTGATGATTTGGAGCTCGACTTTGATCAAAGTCCCACCTTCGGTGCACAGGAAGCTTGGGAGATGATTCATTCTTGCTCAACGATGCCTAGGGAAGGTATGTGCAAAGTTAATTTGAGTTTGATGAAGAATTGAGGAAGTTAGGTTGGAAATGGGAGTGTCTTATGTTGGGACAGACGAGAATGGCATTTTTTGATCGAGGAACAAGCTTGGGAGTTTAGGAAAAGGCTCTAGTGGCTTGTCTTGGGTAGCTAGGGCTCTGAGGAATGATTTTTGTATGTGTTTGAGTGGAAATGAGGGGGCATATACCCCCTTTCATCTTGATCGAATGACGGGATTAGGTTTGGCTTCTCGTGGCCATCCGACCATCTCAGGGAGTCTTGGGTGGCAAGGAGGAGGTGAGTTGGCTCGGCTTTGTTGGTTGAAGGTGTAGAGGTAGCTGTGAAAGAGGAAACATGGGTATGATTTGACATAGATTTCACCTCTTTAAATGCTCTAGTGGGGAGGGTAAGGTGATTTCACTTATTTTGGGGCATGGCTGATCCAACCACCTCTTGGGTCATGTTGGGTAGTGTCCTAGGATCCTAGGTGGACCATTGGGAGAGTACCAAGTGGCCAAGGAATAGAAATGACCACTTGCATGGGTGATTTGTGTGATGTGATGCCCTTGACCCAAGGGTAGAATGATCATTTGGCATTGGATTTGATTTGGGCTGATTGAAATGAGCCAAAAGTGGGTTAGCCCAAATTTTAAGTTAATTGGAGTTAAATTGTTTAGTTTTGGCTCAATTTGACTCATTTAGGTCAAATCAGGTTAGGTTGGGACAAGTTGACCAATTGATCAAATTGGGTCAAACTAAGGGTTGGATCAAGTTCATATGATCATTTGGGATGTTTTGGTTCAATTGGTTTGGTTTAGTTTGACTTAGATTTGATTTTGGCTCATTTGAATTCATTTGGGTCAAATGGGTTAAGTTGACCAATTTGACCAAATTGGCCAAATTGGCTTGTGTTGGGTGTTGGTTTGGGTTTAGTTGACCAATTGAAGATGATTGTAGGCTTTAGTTTCAATTAATTTGGATTTGGTTTTGATTTAAGCCAACTTGAACCTTTAGATCAATTGGGTTCAATTGGGTCCAATCATAGCTTTGGTCAACTTCAATAATCAATTTAGAATGAACTTGAGCCATTGGATGCAATCAATTTGGTTTATATTTTGATTTGAACCAATTTGGTATTTTAGGTCAATTATGGTGAACTTGGGTCATGATAGCCAATTGGGTTTGGTTTGACTCAATTGGAGGTCAAGTCATTTTCAAATATTGAGTTTGATTTGGTATGAATCATTGGTTTCAAGGGATTTAGCATAGGTTGCAATTTGGATAGTTTGGGTTCATTTTAAGGGTTAAGACTATCAAATGACTAATTTGACTTGGTTTGACTCAATTTGTGATAATTGATCTACTTAGGGTGATCAACAATTATGATGTGAGGTTTTGATGGACTTGGTTCAATCCAATTTGGGTAGAATTAGAACTTGTCTCAAATAGGTCAAATTGGCCACTTTGGGTCAAGTGGACTAATTGGGTTTAGTTGCTTGGTTTTGGGTTGAGTTTGATTTAATTGAGTTTATATAAGATTTGGGATTGATAAATAAATTCAATTGCAATTGTCTTGGGTTCAAATGGGTTTTGGTTCATTTGAATATTTCAAGTCAAAAGGGTTAAGTTGGGTTTGACTTGGGTTGATTTTGATCATAGATTTCATTTATATTTGTGAATATAATTGAAGGTATGATTGATTCAAGAAAAAATCGATTGAATTTGGGTTTTGGAATGAACGAATTTGGCTAAGTCCATGGAGTTGGGTCATGTGGCTTAGGTTTGGATTTTGATTTGGTTTGATTTAGTTTTGATAATTTAAATGTATATTTCATTTAAATTTATGAAGATTATTAAAAATATGATTAATTTATGATAAAATTGATTGAGTTTGACTTGATTTGGATTAAGATTTGGCTAAGTCCATGGGATAGGTCATGTGGCTTAGGAAGGGATTTAATTTGATTTAGTTTGATTTAGTTTTGATCATTTGAATGTAGATTTGATTTACATTAAGGAAGATGATTGAAGATATAAATTGATTATGAGAAAATCAATTGATTTTGAATTGATTTGGATTAAGATTTGGCTAAGTCCATGGGATAGGTCATATGACTTAGGAAGGGTTTCAAGTTTGGATTTGATCGTGGGCTTCAATCATTTGGTTTTAAAATTTTGGTTTGGATTTCGATTTGAATTGAACTTGAGGTTTGGTTTAAGAAGGTGAAAATTGATTGGATTTGGGTTGTAGGGTAGGTGGATTATCCTAATCCCTAAGGCATAACCTAATCATTGTTAACCCTTCTAAGTCTTTAGGCTGTGTTAAGTGTTTACCTACTTGTTAGAAGTGTCTTATAACTAGAAGTCTTTGTGTCTAGAAGACACCTAAGTCTAAGTTGGGAAGATTGAATCTGCACTCCAGAAGTGAGGTCAACAAGCCTTAGGCTCCATAGTGTTGCCCTTTGAGATAGATGTTTAAAAGACCGAAGCCAAGTTTCATATTATAGACTCAGATACATCTTTTAACACTTTGCTTGGGAGACCATGGATACATGAGAATAATGTAGTTCTATCCACTCTGCAATAGTGTATGAAGTTTGTGAGAGGTGGGATCATCTACTGTGTCAAAGGAGATCTCAAGCCATTTACATTTCACAAGGTCGGCATATATGAGAATATGACTTACTACCTCCCTCAAAATCAGCAAGTCTATTCTCACAAATTGGGCCAAAGTTTAAAAATAAAAGAAAAAGAAAAAGAAAAAGAAAGAAAAAAAGAAAAGAGAAAATGAAAAGAAAATAAAAGTGAGTGGAAATAGACTTGGAGGAGGAAGTGGAGCCTGACATTAGATTCCACCCACAGTTCGTTACTCCATTCGAACATATGGGTAAAATGACCTGACCTCCACTAGGTAGAGGAAGAGGCCAGTTCAGAGGCAGTCCCTAGGGTGGAAAACCTCCTTATTGGCCACCCAATACAAGATTTGTCCCAGCTACTAGGAGTATACCTACTATCCATATAGACTTAGAATTTAGTTCATAGAAGAGTCTTATATATTTAGCATACTAGCCAGCTCTTCTTAGTAGTAGATTCCCTTGGAAGTGACACTTGAGCCAGATAGCGATGAAGACCGGGCCCTAAATCTAAGCATAAGTGTATCTAAGTCTATATATAAAACAGTTAGGCATTAGTTGGGAACAATAGCTCTAGCCTCACTTTCCTTTCAAAAATTTGAGGGTTTGGTAGTTAAGGAAGCCCCTATGTCATCCATAGGTGTGAAGACTCAGAGGTTCTTTCTAGGAGCATCTTCCTCAAGTCAAGAAGTTGATGTAGAACCTGAGGATGATTCATATAAAAATTTAATAGGATTACCTTTTGATTGATACTTTCCTTGTGTTCATAATTTATCAAAGAAAGGGTTAATACCACATACTTGGTCAAAGCACAGGAACTACTTCAAAAGAATATGGAAGAAAAATGCAAAAGCTCTCAATCAAGACCGGACTAGATAGTGGGTCCTAGATGATGATGATTACCGCTAGTCACCAATCATTTGAAATCTGATAGGTTCTTTTTCAATCACATTAAATCATATGAGGAGCTATGCCTAGAAACTTTAGATGATCCAGAAGATTTTGAAGTCAAAGATGCACCGCCAGAGTTTGAAGAAGAGATCAGGTCAACCATCAATGAGCTTAAGGAAATCAACTTAAGAATTGAAGAAGATCCATGCTCGACATACATCAGTTCTTCGTTGAATGAAATTAGAATTAATAACTTAGTTAAGCTATTGATTGAGTTTAAGGACTGCTTTACATGGAGTTATAAAGAGATTCCTAGATTGGCTATTGACGTAGCGGTCCATAAACTAGCAATAGAGCCTATTTCTAACCTTATCAAGCAAGCTCCTAGACACATGCGATTAAACATAGAATAATCGGTCATTTTTGAAGTCAAGAAACTGATCGATGCTGGCTTCATCTGAGAAAAAAAATACCTTACCTAGTTAGCCAACATCATCCCAGTTAAGAAAAAGAATGGTCAAATTCACATATGCACTGATTTTAGGGATTTAAATAAGGCATGTCCAAAAGAAGAATTCCACTACCAATCCCAGACTTGATGGTGGACATTACCTCATCTCATGCAATCTTCTCTTTCATGGATGGCTCATCTAGATATAACCAAATAAAGATGGCCCCTAAAGATGAAAGAAACACTGCTTTTAGAACCCCAATCGGAATCTATTACTATAAGGTCATGCTTTAAAGCCTTAAATATGTCAGTACTACATACCAGCGGGCTATGACTCGAATCTTCGACAAACTCATTCATCATCAAATCAAGTGTTATGTCAATGATCTTATAGTCATAAGTAGAGAAATGGAAGACCATCTCTTTGACTTGAGAGTAGTTTTCAAATAGTTAAGATAATTTAACCTCAAAATGAACCCCTTGGAGTGTGCATTTTGAGTAGCTTCAGGAAAATTCTTTGGATTTATTGTCTGACCCTAAGGAATCTAAATCAATCCAAAAAAGATCAATATGATATTAGAGATTCCACCCCCTAAAAGTTTAACTCAATTCAGATCATTCCAAGGGTGATTGGCATCTCTACGATGCATTATATCCAACTTATCAGGATGTTGTCAGCCATTCTTGACACTTGTCAAAAAGGACACCAAGTTCAAGTGGGATGATAAGTGTGAGCATGCCTTCGAAGACATCAAGCATTACCGATGATGTCTTCTAGTAGCCCTTATCCCGAGCATGCTCATACTTTACATGTTACATGTATGACTCCCATGTTTTATTGGCTAAGCCTGATGAAGGGAAGGAAATGAACTCTAATCTCACCATCATCTAATCCCTACTGAGGCTAATTATCCACCCATTGAGAAGCATTGCCTAGCTTTAATCTTTGCATCCAAAAAGCTACAACACTACATGCTTCCTCATAAGGTGAACTTAGTCTCTATCATCAATTAACTACAATATCTCATGACATGGCTGATGCTATCTGGATGATTGGCATGATGGTCCATGATCCTCTCATAGTTTGACATTACCATCGTACCTCTTCATGCTGTGAAAACACAAGTGCTAGCATATTTCTTAGTAGCACATGCACTTCTTATTGACTCTCTATTTAGTGATAATCTTCCTGATGAACAAATCATGAACTTAGGGGATACTAGCATTCAGTACTTGATGTGTACTTTGATGGTGCGGCTTCCTCAAAGAGGAGAAAAACATAATCTACTATTCCGGAAAGGCAGGGGTAGGAATAGTTCTCTTAACTCTGGACTGTGATGTGATGAGATTCATATATCATCTGCCCAATCCTTGCACCAACAATGAAGCTGAATATGAGCCTCTGATTTTGGGTGAGTTAGCCATTACTCTAAGCATCCGAGCATCAACATCTTTGGGGATTCTAGTTATCAACCAAAGCGGGTCCTATAAAGTTATAAAGCTTAAACTCCATCACTACCACAACTACACCATGGATTGTTAGCCCAAATCCCAGAGGCTGCCATTTAGAAGATCGGGAGAGAACACCATAGTGTATGCTTTATCCAAGCTTGCTAAGGAGTTGGCATGTCCGGAGGATGAGTCCATACCAATAAATGTCCAAAATAGATTGATCAAATCCAAGAAGGTTACAAAGCCCAAGCTCTTATCCCTTATTGATATTGAACTCATCAAAAAGTACTTTCTTGAAGGAGAGGTTTCCATTGCCAAGAAGGATGAGGTGTTAGATTGGAGGCAACCATTCATGGATTAACTAAATAAAGTCAAACTACCTCAAGAGAAGTCCCAAGCCCATAAGATGAAGCAGAGAGAACTTTCATATGCTCTTATGGATGATGTCTTGTATCGGCAGTCTTTTGATCATATCTGGCTATGTTGTTTTAACAAGCATGAAGCCCATAAGATTACGACTGAGGTACACTCTGGATTATGTGGGGCCAACCTTTCCAATCCGAAGATGAAAGCCAAGATCAAGAGACTAGGATACTACTATCCATCGATGATCAAAGATTGCATTGATACGGCTAGGCAATGCCACTAATGTCAAATATATTATGTGGTCATGCACCAATGACCCAACATTCTACATCCTACATTGGCCTCATGGCCATTTGAGTGTTGGGATACCGACATAGTGGGTCCGATTGATCCTCCTTCTTCCAAAGGCCATCGGTTCATCTTAGTGGATGACTAATTTTCCAAATGGGAGAAGGTGATTCTACTCAAACAGGTCACAGGTCAACATGTGCTCCATTTTTTTAGGAACCATATCATATATAGGATCAGAGTGCCTTGATGAATTATATGTAATAATGGTACTAAATTCAAGAGCATCGAGATCAATAACTTTGCCCAAAGACACAACATAGATTAAAGATATTCTACCATCAACTACCCAAGAGAAAATGGCTTACTAGAAGCCTTTAACAAAACTCTCATCTAAATACTAAAAAAGATACTCGACAATAATAAGCGATAGTGAGATGAGCTGTTAGTTGAAGCCTTGTGGTCCTACCTCACCATATATAGAACTCCAACTCAGTCTACTCCTTTCTCCTTAGTGTTCGGGTACGAAGTCATTCTACCATTAGAAGTTCAACTCCAATCACTAAGGACAGTTATGGATAGCAAGATCATAATAGAGCACAACGCTAAGTTGCGGTTAGAAGAGCTCGAAGGTTTTGAGGAGAGACGACTACGGACATGCAAAAACCTCTAGTTGTATAAAGCTAAAATGATTCAAGCTCACAACAAGTTGGTATGTCCTAGAGCTTTTCAAGTAGGAGAGCTTATTTTAGTTCTAAGGAGATTGATTATTTTCCATCATAAGATGGGAGGAAAGATTGAATCCACTCAGGATGGCCCTTTTTCCATAGAGAAGGCCAACCTAAGAGGATCTTATCAGCTTATTTATCATAAGGGAGAGCACTCAATGCTTCCAATCAATGGGCTCTACTAAAAAAATTTATAAGCCATGTTTGAAAATAATTATCATCAATAAAAATTCTATTTTGAATTCAGTCTCTTCCATGTTGAAAGAATTCTTATTTATGAATCTTCCATGATGTGTTTAGGGTAGGTGTAAGGAACACGAGTGGTGTCCTATCTTTCATTGAGACAACACAAATAAAAACTACACACAAACATATAAAAAAACACATATCTTTTATCTCAGGATACTCTAAGTTGAGATAATGCCTCCAACGGTACTCCCTCAGTAGCTTCTCTAGGTCTGCCTGATGTGCTACCCTGCCAGTGTGTCACACTAGTAGTTTTCTTACTTTGGAGGATGTAAGAATGCTACGCTTTCCTTTCTTACTTGGGCACTACACAGACGAGCATCTTGTTAGTTTGGTAGGCCTTACTGCATGGCCGGTAAGCTACCTCATGTTGGCTTCATTTAAGAGGATGTGAGTCTGCTATGCTTTCTTCTTAGATTATCCTTCATGAGTATATTTGAGGTTTAGTATAAGTCCTCTAGCGGCGCCTTCCCTCCTGACTACTTCAAGTCTGGGTCCAGTCCTTCCTCGGGGCTCCCCGCTTAGTAGTCGCTCTAGTTCAGATAGCATCTACCCCACCAATGATAGACTATCCCAATGATCAATTTTGCTTAGAAATTTGTAATCCTACACACTTTACTTCTAGATTGATCATTGCAGATCGACGGGCACCTTAGGTTGGTTGGTTTTCACTATGCTGACGGATACACCTTAGGTTGCTTGGTTCTTGCACCTTAAGATACACCACTCATTGAAGATGTAAGTTTGCTATGCTTTCTCCTTGAGTTGGCCATGGTACACATATAGTCTTTATTTTCTAGGGCTCAAGATAATGCCCCTAGTAGCATCTCCCCTGTGGGCACTATATTTGGATCACATTCTTTGCGACCCAATTTAGAAACTACCTAACTTACTATCAGATTAGACAGTTCTCCTTTCCTAATAACCACCCCTATGGTTGGAGAATCCATCTTGTGGATGTGAAAATTCTCCCTTGGTCCAGTAAATATAAGATAGGTCAAAGGGGACATAGCCCCTTCTCAGTGTGGCCCCTTACACACCAATTGGGTCCATGCAAAC
Organism: Cymbidium sinense; assembly: GCA_021442155.1. NCBI lineage: Eukaryota > Viridiplantae > Streptophyta > Magnoliopsida > Asparagales > Orchidaceae > Cymbidium > Cymbidium sinense. The sequence goes on from JAKCPB010000156.1 coordinate 71,548, forward strand.
ATATAAATAAAATATATATTCACTTGTGGATCAGGAGGGCACCCTAAGCAGTACCTTTTCCAAAGCAGACATCCTATCTTTAGTGCAGTGATAGCAAAACTCCCTATAAGAATCGCCTGATTACTCTTGAGTTGATATAAGTCCTCAGCAGCATTCACTCAATAATAGCCCCTAAGTTGGGTTTGATTTATTGTGCTACAAACAGGTCACTCTAGTGGTTGTTCCCTATTTTAGAAGATGTAGGTCTCCTATGTCTTCTTCCTAACCCAGTCATTGCACACCGAAAGGCAAACCCTTAGGTTGGCTAGCTTTACCCCACAACCAGTAGACTATCCCTTTGTATTTGTAAATCTATGGTAGGACAAGTCCAATATAGTCCCTTCTCAGTGGGTCCATCGCGCACCGACATGGTCCATAAAATAATTCTACCAAATTTGATCGAGCTCACATCCCTTGCGGATATGCCCTCAATTTAAAATCAAACTAAACCAAACAAACCATATAAAATCACATCAAATTAAGTTAAAATTTATCCTGACTACTTTTGAGTTGACATAAGACCCCAACGATATTCACTCAGTAGTCGCCCTAGGTTAGGTTCGATTTGTTGTCTATCCAACAGGTCACCCCAGCAGTTGTTCCTCACTTTGGAAGAGGTAAGTTTGCTATGCTTTCTTCCTAGCATAGCCATTGGACACCGAAAGGCAACCCCTTAGGTTGGCTAGCTCTACCCCACAACTCGTAGACTATCCCTTTGGATTTGTAAACCTGAGGTAGGTCAAGTCTGATATAGCCCATTCTCTATGGGTCCATCGCACAACGATAGGGTCCATACATTAACTCATTAAATTAAACCTAATCTAATTTTCTCTAGTGGAGTTAAATCACACCCTTCTTCCCAATAGATCCCAAAATAATATATAAACAAGTCAAGCAAATAAATAAAATTCAAAATCAACCTCCCAAATGGAGCCAAATTAAACTAACTCCCCTAGCAGAGTTTAAATCATAGAAGTCCAGCCTCTTATCCCCAATGGATACATCCCCAAACAAATCCATGAAATCAAACTAAAATCTTAATCTCTAATAGATAGCCCAAACATGCTTCCCTAGTGGAAGGTTCATATACTCGATCTCTAGGGAACTCGAGCCCATATATTTAGCAGATATGCCTCCATATAAATTTAAACAAAACAAATTGAAGTGAATTCAATCTTATCCTCGGTGGAATATAGATTGTTATTCCCAATGGATCTTCTTTCCATAAATCACATAATCAAATCAAATTCAAACCTTATCCCCAACAGATTTTTTTCTTTTATACCCTCAACATAGACCCCTCACATGTCATATCCAAAGCATGTGTGATCCCCTAGCAGATCTTCCTCCATGCCCTTAACATGGAATTCTCATCGAATCTTATTTCTTCTCTTATGCACACCTTTAATACTTCAACCAAAAGCCTAACAATGTATTCATTAAAATTACATCATCTTAACATTGTAATCAATATTTTATGATTTGTGATGGTGCAGCTCAAAATAACTATACAATACCATGCTAAACATATTATAGTATGAATTAACACACTATATTATATTATAATATATGATGTTATATTATAATTTGATATAATATAATATATTGTCTAACATTAAACATCATTTGACTTAAAAGGAACAAATAACAAAATTTTCTCAAAATATGAATTATGTTCATTTTGGATGTAAAATTATTATTTTTCTATTAGAAATGGTACAAAATAGCATAATTTTGGTGTTGCTTCTTAGTGTGTGCCGTGAATTTGGCCAAATTGTTCCATCTCAACCTTCAAATTAACATTTTTGCAAGTTTTGACCCAATATATTATAAAAAAATTAAAACATACTAAAATGTACAATAACATTTAGTAACACACCACCACATATATATATATATATATATATATATATATATATATATATATATATATATATATATATATATATATATATATATATATATATATATATATATATATATATATATATATATATATATATATATATATATATATATATCTATGTGTGTGTGTGTGTGTGTCTGTGTGTGTGTGTGAAGTTATATTGTTATGTACATTTTCTTTTAATATACTTTCATATAACATATTATCTTACATTATATCTTAAAATGAATCACTTTAAGCAAAAAATTTATAAAATTTAGTTGAAAAATGAACATTTATTTTGGATGCAAAATTGCATTCTTTTGATTAAATGACACACCATAGCACACCCCCAATGATGTTCCCAAATGCTTACCTTAAATTTGGCCAAATCCTATCATCTCAGACTATAAATCAATATTTTTATGAATTATACTAGTACAAACTCTACTACATCATACTATAACAAGCTAAAATATCAAAAATAAGTAGTAATACAATAGTATGCTATAATGTGATGCTACACTATGTTGTGGTATCCTATATTATAATACACTATAACATATTATATTATATTATATTGCATATCACATCACAAGGGATTGCTTAAGATAAAAAAATCATAAAATTAGGCCAAATAATAAAAAACTATATATTTTAGTCATATCACTTACATATTTTAAATTAAAATAATATATTATGATGTCATGCTCTACTTATTAAATCAAACCTTAAACCATAAATCCTAAACCTACAACCCAAAACCTACATCCCTAAACCCTAAACACTAAAAAAATACTAAACCTTGAACATTAAACCCTAAACCCTAAACACCGAAAACCTAAAAAATAAACCTTAACTAAATAAAACCTAAAACCTCAACCTAAATAAAATAAAATAATAAAATATAATAAAAACCTAAATTAAAACCTAAACCTAAACCTAAAAATATAATGAAATTTAAAACTAAAAATAAACTAAAATAAAATAAATAAAAAATAAGCTAAACTAAAAATTAAAATAAACCTAAGAATAAAAAACCTAAATAAAATAAAATAAATAAAAAATAAACCTAAACTAGAACTAAAAAATAAAAACCTAAAACCTAAACCTATAAAAATATAATAAAAACCTAAACCTAAACATAAAAATAAAAAATAAAACATAAGCCTAAAAATTAAAGTAAACATAAAACTCAATTAAAAACTAAACCTAAACCTAAACTTGAACCTAAAAAATAAACTAAAATAAAAAACCTAAACTAAATTAAATAAACCTAAAATAGGAAAAATAAATTAAATAAAAATAAAAATAAAGTAAACTAAAAAATAAAAAATAAACAAAATATACCTAAACCTACCAGTTTACCAAATTTAAAAAAAAAACCCTAAACACTAAACCCAAAACCCTAAATCCAAAACCCTAAACCGTAAACCCTAGAACTAACTTTAAAACATAAACCCTAATCCTTAAGCCCTAAACCATAAAATCCTAAACCATAAACCCTAAACCTTAAACCCAAAAATGCTAAACCTTAAACCCTAAGCCCTAAACCCTAAACCCTAAACCCTAAACTAACACAAAACACTAAACCCCAAACCCTAAACCCAACCCTAAATCCTAAACCCAAAACCCTAACCCTAACCTTGAACCCTAAACCCTAAACCCTAAAACCAAAAACCAAAAATCCTAAATCCTAAATCCTAAACCCTAAACCCTTCAACCCTACAACCCTAAACCCCAAACCCTAAATGCCAAACCCTAAACCCTAAACCCTAAACCCTAAAAACCTAAACCTAAACTAAATAAAACCTAAACCTTAATAAAATAAAAAATAAAATAAAATAAAAATTTAAACAAAAACCTGAACCTAAAATAAAAAATAAAAAAATAAAAACTAAACTAAAATAAAATAAATAAAAACCTAAACTAAACAAAAAAAATAAAATAAACCTAAAAAAATCATAAATAAAATAAAACCCAAATGTAAAATAAAAATAAAATAAAATAAAGACTTAAACCTAAAAAATAAACCTAAAAATAAAACCTAAAAATAAATAAAGAATAAAACATAAACTGTAATCTATAAAAAAGCTAAAACCTAAACTAAACAAAATAAAATAAACCTAAACCTAAACTAAACTAAATTAAACTAAAATAAATAAATCCTAAACCTAAACCTAAAATAAACTAAACCAAAACCCTAAACTAAATAAAATAAAATAAACTAAAAATTAACCTAAACATAAATAAAAAAATAAAACTTAAAAATAAACCTAAAATAATAACCTAAAACCTAAACCGAAAAAAATAAAATAAAAACTAAACCTAAACCTAAAAATAAAAATAAAAATAAAACTAAACTAAAAAATAAACCTAAACTTAAACCTAAACCTAAAAAATAAACTAAAATAAAAAACAAGATCAAAATAAAAAATAAAATAAACTAAAATAAATAGAAAAATAAACTAAATAAACATAAACCTACCAATTTACTTAATTTAAAAAAAATAAAAAATAAAAAAATAAAAAAAATTAAAACCATAACAGTATACCCTAAACCCTAAAGCTAACCCTAAACTCTAAACCCTAAACCCTAAACTTACAACCATAAACCCTAAAAGTTGAAAACTTAAACCCTAAACCCTAAACCCTAAACCCTAAACCCTAAACCCTAAACCTTAAACTAACCCTAAACCCTAAACCATAATCCCTAAACCCTAAACCCTAAAATCCTAAACCCTAATCCTTAAACTAACCATAAATTGTATACCGTAAATACTAAGAACTCTAAACCCTAAAGCCTAAACCCTAAATCATAAACTCTAAACCCTAAACTAACCTTAAACCCTAAGCTAACCCTAAAAATCCTAAACCCTAAAGCCTTAACACTAAACCCTATACCCTAAACCCTAAATCCAAACCCTAAACCCTAAACCCAAAAACTCTAAACCCTAAAAGACTAAACCCTAAACTGTAAATCCTAAACCCTTAACCCTAAACCCCAAAAACCTAAAAACCTAAACATAAACTAAATAAAACTTTAAAAAAAAAACCTAAACCTAAATAAAATAAAAACCTAAACTAAAACTTAAACCTAAACCTAAAAATAAAATAAAATAAATTAAAATAAAATATGTAAAAACTAAAAATAAACTAAAAAAATGAAATAAACCTAAGAATAAGAAACCTAAATAAAATAAAATCTAAATGTAAAATAAAAAATATAAACCTAAAATAAAACTAAATAAAAACCTAAACCAAAAAGTAGAGCTAAAAATAAAAATTCAAAATAAGTAAAAAATAAAACCCAAACCCTAAACGAAAAAAAACTTCAACCTAAAATAAAAATAAAATAAAAAAAATCAAAAGAAACCTAAACCTAAACTAAAAATAACTAAACCAAAATAAATAAAACCTAAACCTAAACCTAAAATAAACTAAACCTAAACCTTAAACTAAATAAAATAAAATAAACTAAAAATAAACCTAAACCTAAACAAAAATATAAAACTTAAAAATTAACCTAAAATAAAAACCTAAAACTTAAACCTAAAAAAATAAAATAAAAAACTAAACCTAAACCTAAAAATAAAAAAGAAAACCTAAACCAAAAATATAAAATGAAAATAAAACTCAATTAAAAAATAAACCTAAACCCAAAAAAATAAACTAAAATAAAAAAACTTAAACTAAAATAAATAAACCTGAAATAAATAAATAAAACTAAATAAAAAAATAAACATAAATAAAAACAATAAATAAAATAAGCTAAAATAAATAAACTTAAACCTATTGGTTTACTCATTTAAAAAAATCATAAACCCTAAACCCTAAAGACTAAATGCGACACCCTAAACCCTAAACCTTAAACCCTAACCCTAAACCATAAACCCTAAAAACCTAAACCCTAAACCCTAAACCCTAAACCCTAAAAACCTAGAAACTTAAACCTAAACTAAATAAAACCTAAAAATAAAATACATAACAAAACCTAAACCTAAAAGAAATAAAAATAAAAACCTAAACTAAAACATAAGCCAAAACCTTAAAATAAAATAAAGTAAACTAATAAAAATAAACTAAAATAAAATAAATAAAAACCTAAACTAAACTAAAAAAATAAAATCCTAAATAAAATAAAAACTAAAGGTAAAATAAAAATAAATTATACTTAGAATAAAATAAAATAAATACTAAATAAATTCCTAAACCTAAAAAATTAAACTTCCAATAAAACTTAAAATTAAATAACAAATAAAACCTAAACCCTAAACTAAAAAAAACCTAAACCTAAAATAAAAATAAAATAAATAAAATAAAATAAACTTAAACCTAAATTAAAACAGAGTAAAAATAAAAAAATAAAACCTAAACCTAAATATAAACCTAAACTGCATGAAAAAAATAAACTAAAAAATAAAATTAAACCTAAACCAAGAAAAATTAAACCTAAAAATAAACTTAAAATTTAAACCTAATCCAAAACTTAAAAAAATAAAATAAAAACCTAAACCTAAACCTAAAATAAAAAATAAAACATAAACCTAAAAAATAAAATAAAAATAAATCTAAACCCAAACATAAACTTAAAAAAATAAACTAAAATAAAAAACCTAAAGAAACCTAAAATAAATAAACTAAACCAAATAAAAATAAAAAATAAAATAAACCAAAAAAATAAAAAATAAACTAAATAAACCTAAACCTATCGATTTACTTAATTTAAAAAAACCCTAAACACTAATTCCTAAACCCTAAACCCTGAACGACTGTTAACCCTAACCCTAAACACTAAACCCCAAACCCCAAAAAGCCCTAAACCTGAAACCTTAAAACTAAGCATAAAACCTAAACCCTAAACCCCAAGTCCTAAATTCTAAAACCCTAAATCCTAAACCCTAAACCTTAAACCCTAAACCCTACAACCCTAAATGCTAAACACTAAACCCCAAACCCCAAACCCTAAACCCTAAACCCTAAACCCTAAAAACCTAAACCTAAAATAAATAAAACCATAAAATAAAATAAATAAAACCTAAACCTAAATAATATAAAAAAATAAAATAAAATAAAAACCTAAACAAAAACCTAAACCTAAACCTCTACCTAAACTTAAAAATAAAATATAATATAACAAATAAATAAATACTAAACCAAAATAAAATAAATAAAAACCTAAACTAAACTAAAAATTAAAATAAACCTAAAAATAGAAAACCTAAATAAACCAAAACACAAATGTAAAATAAAAATAAAATAAACCTAAAATAAAGTAAAATAAAAACTAAATAAAAACCTAAACCTGAAAAGTAAACCTAAAAAATAAAACCTAAAAAAAATTAAAAATAAAACCTAAACCTCTAACTAAAAAAAAACTTTAAGATAAAATAAATAAAATCAAATCAACCTAAACCTAAACTAGAATAAACTAAAATAAAATAAGTAAAACCTAAAGCTAAACCTATAATAAACTAAACCTAAACTAAAAACTAGAAACCCTAAGCTAACCCTAAACCATAAACCCTAAACCATAAAAACCTTAAACCCTAAAGCCTAAACACTAAACCCTAAACCTAAACCAAAATAAAACCCTAAACCTAAACCTAAAACCTATAACCTAAAACTAAATAAACCTAAAAATAAAATACATAATAACACATAAACCTAAATATAATAAATATAAAATAAAATAAATAACCTAAAAAAAATAAACTAAACCTAAAATAAAATAAAATAAATAATAAAATAAATAAAATAAAATAAATAAAACTCTAAATAAATAAAAAAATAAATAACTAAAAATAAAAAATAAAACTTAAAAATAAATAAAAAATAAAACCTAAACACTAAATTAAAAAAAAACTAAACATAAAATAAAAATAAATTAAACAAAATAAAATAAACCTAAAACTAAACTAAAATAAACTAAACAAAAATAAATAAAACCTAAACCTAATCCTAAAATAAACTAAACCTAAACCTAAACTAAATGAAAAAAATAAACTAAAAATAAACTTAAATCTAAAATAAAATAAATAAAATTGAAAAATAAACCTAAAATAAAAACCTAAAACTTACACCTAAAAAATAAATAAAAATGTATACTTAAAAAAAAAATACCTAAACGTAAAAAATAAAAAAATAAAACTAAACTAAAAAATAAACATAAACCTAAACGTAAACTTAAAAAAATAAACTAAAATAAAAAAAAAATAAACCTTAAACCCTAAACCCTAGACCCTAAATAGAAACCCTAACCCTAAACCCTAAACTAACCCTAAACCATAAACCCAAAATCCTAAAAACCTTAAAGTCTAAAGCCTAAACCCTAAACTAGCCTGCAACCTTAAGCTTACCATAAACTCAAAACCTAAACCCTCAACCCTAAAGCCTAAACACTAAACCTAAACCCTAAACCCTAAACCTTAAAACCTAAACATATACCTAAACCTAAAAATAAAATAAAATAAAAAATAAAAACTAAACTAAAATAAAATAAACCAAAACCTAAACTAAACTTAAAAAAAAATAAAAATGTACATAAAATAAAAACTAAACCTAAAATAAAAATATAATTAAATAAAAATTAAATAAAAACCTAAACCTAAAAATTAAACCAAAAAATAAAACCTAAACCTCAAACTAAAAAAAAACTTAAACCTGAAATGAAAATAAAATAAACCTAAACCTAAACTAAAGTAAACTAAACTAAAATAAATAAAACCTAAACCTAAAATAAACTAAACATAAACCTAAACCTAAACTAATTAAAATAAAATAAACTAAAAATAAACATAAACCTAAACTAAAAAATAATACCCAAAAATAAACCTAAAATAAAAATTTAAAACCTAAACCTAAAAAAATAAAATAAAACCTAAACCTAAACTTAAAATAAAAACTAAAACCTAAACCTAAAAAATAAAATAAAAATATTATTAAACTAAAAACTAAACCTAAACCTAAACCTAAACCTAAACCTAAAAAATAAACTAAAATAAATAAACCTAAAATCAATAAACTAAACGAAATAAAAAATAAAAATAAACCTAAATGAAAATAAAAAATAAATAAAAATAAAACTAAACTGAAAAATAAACTTAAACGTAAAAAATAAACTAAAATAAATAAACCTAAAATAAATAATCTAAACTAAATAAAACTACAAATAAATCTAAATAAAAATTAAAAATAAAATAAACAAAATTAAAAAAATAAACTAAATAAACCTAAACTTATTAATTTACTTCATTTTAAAAAAATAAAAATAATGAAATAAATAAATAAAACATAAACCCCAAAACCCTAAACCCTAAAACCTAAAACCCTAAATCATAAAGCCTACACCATAAACCCTAAAACCCTGAACTCCAGACTAAAACCCAAATGTAAAATAAAAACAAAACAAACCTAAAATAAAATAAAATAAAAACAAAATAAAAACCTAAACCTAAAAAATAAACCTAAAATAAATAAAAAATAAAATCTAAACCTAAACTAAAAAAAAACCTTAAACAAAAAGAAATAAAATAAAATCAACCTAAACCTAAACTAAAACATACTAAACTAAAATAAATAAAACCTAAACTTAAACCTAAATAAACTAAACCTAAACTAAAAACCCAAAACCCTAAGCTAACCCTGAATCCTAAACCCTAAACCATTAAACCCTAAACCCAAAAGCCTAAACACTAAACCCTAAACCATAAATCCTAAACCATAAATCCTAAAATTCTAAACCCTAAAACCCTATACCCTAAACCCTAAACCCTAAACCCTAAACCCTAAGGACCTAAAAACCTAAACCTAAATTAATTAAAAGCTAAAAATAAAATACATAACAAAACATAAACCTAAATAAAATAAAATAATAAAATAAAATAAAACCCAAACTAAAACCTAAACCTAAACTTAAAAATAAAATAAAATAAAATAATAAAAATAAGCTAAAATAAAATAAATAAAAACCTAAACTAAACTAAAAAATAAACTCAACCTAAAAATAAAAAACATAAACAAAATAAAAACTAAACATAAAATAAAAATAAAATAAACTTAAACTGAAACAAAATAAAAACTAAATAAAAACTTAAACCTAAAAATAAACCCTAAACCCTAAACTAAAAAAAAACTTAGACATAAAATAAAAATAAAATAAAATAAACCTAAAACTAAACAAAAATAAATAAAACCTAAACCTTGTACAAAAAAAAAAACTAAACCTAAACCAAAACTAAATGAAATAAAATAAACTAAAAATAAACCTAAATCCAAACTAAAAAATAAAACCTCAAAATAAACATAAAATAAAAAAAATTAAAAATTAAATAAAAACCTAAACCAAAATATAAAAATAAAAAATTAAACCTAAACCTAAAAATATAATAAAAATAAAACTAAACTAAAAAATAGACATAAACCTAAACCTAAACCTAAAAAATAAACTAAAATAAAAAACCTAAACTAAAATAAATAAACATAAAATAAATAAATTAAACTAAATAAAATTAAAAAATAAACCTAAAGAAAAATATAAAATAAACTTAATAAACTAAATAAACCTAAACATATCAATTTACTTATATTTTTTTAAGAAAACCCTAAACCCTAAACCCTTAACCCTAAACACTAAATCCTAAACCCTAAACTCTAAACCCTAAATCTAACCCTACCCTAAACCCTAAAACCTTAAGGCTTAAGCCCTAAATTAACCCTAAACCCTAAAAACCCTAAATCCTAAACCTTAATCTAACCTTAAACCCTATGTTAACCCTAAACCATAAACCTTAAAACCTAAATGCCAAACCCTAACTCAAAACCCTAAACCCTAACGATAAACCCTAAACCCTAAAACATTAAACCCTAAAACCCCAAACTCTAAACACTAAATCCTAAACCCTAAACTCTAAACACTAAAAACTAAACCCTATAAACCTAAAAACCTAAACCTAAACTAAACAAAACATAAAAATAAAATAAACTAAATAAAAATAAAATATAAATCTAAATATAAAAAATAAAAAATAAACTAATTAAAATAAAAAACATAAACCTATCAGTTTACTTACTTTTTTAAAAAAATCCTAAAACTAAACCTAAACCTTGAAGCCTAAACTTACAATCCTAAACCTACAACACTAAACCATAAACACTAAACACTAAACCCTAAATGCTAAAAAATAATAAACCCTAAACCCTTAAATAATCCTAAACATAAACCTTAGATAGACCCTAACCCTAAACCCTAAACTAACCCTAAACCATACACCTAAAACCTTAAAAACCCTAAACCATAATGCCTAAACGCTAAACCCTAAACTAACCTACAACCCTAAGCTAACCCTAAACTCTAAACCCTAAATCCTAAACCCTAAACCCTAAAAACCCTCAACCCTAAAGCCTAAACACTAAACCCTAAACTTTTAACCCTAAACCCTAAACCCGAAAACCTAAACCTATACCTAAACCTAAAAATAAAATAAAAATATAAATATAAATATAAATAAAAACTAAAATAAAATAAAATAAATAAAAATCTAAACTAAGCTAAAAGAAAATAAAAAACATAAATAAAATAAAAACTAAACCTAAAATAAAAATAAAAATAAATAAAAATTAAATAAAAACTTGAACCTAAAAAATCAACCAAAAATAAAACCTAAAAATAAAGAAAAAATAAAACCTAAACCCTAAACTAAAAAAACTTAAACTTAAAATAAAAATAAAATAAACCAAAACCTAAACTAAAATAAACTAAACTAAAATAAATAAAACCTAAACCTAAAATAAACTAAACCTAAACCTAAACCCAAACTAAATAAAATAAAATAAACTAAAAATAAACCTAAACCTAAACTAAAAAATATTACCTAAAAATAAACCAAAAATAAAAACCTAAAACCTAAACCTAAAAAAATAAAATAAAACCTAAACTTAAAAATAAAAACTAAAACCTAAACTTGAAATAAAAATAAAAATATAACTAAACTAAAAAATAAACTAAAATAAATAAACCAAAAATCAATAAACTAAACTAAATAAAAATAAAAATAAACCTAAATAAAAAATAAATAAATAAAAATAAAACTAAACTAAAAAATAAACCTAAACCTAATCCTAAACAACAACAACAACAACAACAAGATGCCTTTATCCCACTAAGTGGGGTAGGCTACATGAATCCTTCGTCTCCATTGTGTCCTATTATATGTCAAATTCTCATTTAATTCAGGTATACTAAAGTAATTTTTTATACATCTTAACAAAGTCATTTTAGGTCTACCTCTACCTTTCTTAACATAAGACAAATCTCATGCATCTACTCTCTTAACTGGATCATCGAACGGCCGATGCTTTATGTGGCCAAACCATCTAAGGTGACTCTTTCTAATCTTATCTGTCGCTGGAGCTACTCCAACTTTTTCCTGAACATAGTCATTTCGCATTTTATCTCTCAGACTAAAGCCACTCATCCACCTGAACATCCTCATCTCTGTAACATTTAACTTAGTTTTATGCTTCTCTTTTATTGGCCAACATTCTGCACCATAAGTCATTGCAGGTCTTACCACCATCTTATAAAGTTTTCCCTTAAGTTTAAGTGGAACTTTTCTATCACACAACAAAGCCGATGCATTCCTCCACTTCAACCATCCAACTTGAATTCTACTAATAACATCTCCATCTATTTCACCATCATTTTGAACAATAGAGCCTAATTATCTGAATCGCTCACTCTTATTAATGACTTGTTCACCTAATGTCAAAACACTACCACTAGAACTTCTACAACTAAAATTACACTCCATATATTCAATTTTAGATCTACTTAAACAAAAATTGTTAGACTCTAATGTTGACCTCCATAATTCAAGTTTCTTTTGTACTCCTCTAGGCTTATCAACAAGAAGAATGTCATCAGCAAAAAACATACACCAAGGTACATCTTCCTGTAAGTGCCTAGTAAGAACATCCATAACTAAAGCAAAAAAGATAAGGGCTTAAAGCTGATCCTTGATGTAATCCAACTAAAATAGGAAAATATTTTGTCAATCCTCCTTCTGTTTGGACACAAGTAATATCTCTAGTATACATATCCTTAATGACTTGAATATAACCAATATTAACTCCTTTCTATTCTAAAACTCTCCAAAGAACATCTCTTCAAACTTTATCATAAGCTTTCTCTAAATCAATAAATATCATATGTAGATCCTCCTTACTTTCTCTATACTTCTCCATCAAACCTCTTAACAAATGTATAGCATCCATAGTAGATCGACCTAGCATGAAACCAAATTGATTGTGAGAAACTTTTGTATCACATTATAACCTATGCTTAATTACTCTCTCCCATCATTTTAATGTATGACACATTAACTTAATTCCTCTATAATTTGCGCACTCTTGTGCATCACCATTATTCTTAAATATAGGAACTAACAAACTCTTTCTCCACTCATCTAGCATCTTTTTAGTCTTTAAAATAACATTAAAAAGATTTGTAAGCCAAGAAATTTCTTGATCTCCTAAACATTTCCACACATCTATTGGAATATCATCATGTCCTACTATTTTTCCACATTTCATTTTCTTTAAAGCTTCTCTAACTTCATATTTACTAATATGATGAAAAAAATAAAATTCTCTAATTTTGTTTAGGATATTAAAGTTCTTAAAATCAATCATACTTTCATATCCTTCATTGAAAAGTTTATCAAAATACTTCATCCACCTATTTTCAATATCCCTTTCTAAGAAAAGCACTTTATTATTTTCATCCTTAATACACCTCACTTGAACTAGGTCTTTACTTCTCCCATCTCTTTGGTAACTTATACATACATCTTTCACCTTCTTTGGTATCTAATCCATCTTATAAATCACTAAAAGCTAGATTTTTTGCATCATATATTACTTTCTTAGAATCTCTACAAGTCACTTTATATCTTTTCTAATTCTCCAAGTTTTTACATCTAAACCTAGTTTTATAACAATGCTTCTTATTTCTTATCTTTTCTTGCAAACTCTGACTCCATCACCAACTATTTTTATTAAAGGAAGCTTTTCTTTTTGATTCTCCAAGCACATTTTTAGCAACTAGCTTAATTTCACATGATACTTTTTCCCACATAACATTAGCTTCTTTATGAATATCCCAAATTCTAAGCTCTTGTAGCTTGTTCTTAAAAATATTTTTATTTGTGTTCTTTAAGTGTCCCCATGTAATCCTAAACCTAAACCTAAAATGTAAACTAAAATAAATAAACCTAAACTAAATAAAATAATCTAAATAAATCTAAAAATAAACCAAAATAAAAATAAAAAGTAAAATAAACTAAAGTAAATAAAAAATAAACTAGATAAACCTGAACCTACCAATTTACTTAATTTAAAAAAAAGTAATAAAACAATAAAAATAAATAAATAAACCCAAACCCCTTAACTCTAAACCCTAAACCCTAAACCCTAAAACCCTAAACCCTAAACCCTAAACCATAAACCCTAAAACCCTAAACTCCAAACCTTAAACCCTAAACCCTAAACCATAAACACTAAAACCTACAACCCTATACCCTAAACCTAAACCCCAAACCATAAACCCTAAACCCTAAACCCTGAAACCCTAAAAACCTAAACTAAATAAAACTTAAAAATAAAATAAATAATAATACCTAAACCTAAAGAAAATATAAAAACAAAATATAATAAAAACCCAAACTAAAACCTAAACCTAAACCTAAAATTAAAATATAATAAAAAATAAAAACTAAAATAAAATAAAATAAATAAAAAGCTAAACTAAACTAAATAAAATAAAATAAATCTAAAAAAAGAAAACCTAAAAAAATAAAAAAAACTAAATGTAAAATAAAAATAATGTAAACCAAAAATAAAATAAAATAAAAACTATATAAAAACTAAAACCTAAAAGTGAATAAAAAATAAAACCTAAACCCTAAACTAAAAAAAAAAACTTAAACCTAAAATAAACCAAATAAAATAAACATAAACCTAAACTAAAATAAACAAAACTAAAATAAATAAAACCTAAAGCTAAACCTAAAATAAACTAAATCTAAACCCTAAACTAAAAAATAAAAAATAAACTAAAAATAAACCTAAGCCTAAACTAAAACTAAACACCTAAAAATAAACCTAAAATAAAAGCATAAAACCTAAACGTAAAAAATAAAATAAAAACCTAAACCTAAACCTAAGAATAAAAAATAAAACTAAACCTAAACCTAAAAAATATACTAAACTATAAAGCCTAAACTAAAATAAGTAAACCAAAATAAATAAGTAAAACTAAATAAAAATAAGAAATAAACCTACAAAAAAATAAAAAATAAAAAATAAAATAAACTAAAAAATATAAAAAATCATCTAAATAAACCTAAACCTATCGGTTTACTTACTTTAAAAAGAAAACCCAAATTAAACCCTAAATCCTAAACACTAAACCTTAAACCCTAAACTTAAACTAACTAAACCTAAACCCTAAACTTAAACCCTAAAACCTTCTAAACCTTAAATCAGAATAACCCTCAACCCCAAATTAAACCTAAACCCTAAACTATAAAACCTAAACTAAAACTAAACCTAAACCCTAAACTAACCTTAAATCCTAAACCATAAAAACTAAAAACCTTAAACACTAAAGCCTAAACCCTAAACCCTAAAACCTAAACCCTAAACCGTAACCCTAAACCCTAAACCCTAAAAACTATAAATCCTAAAGCCTAAATAGTAAACCCTAAACCCTAAATCCTAAACCCTAACCATAAACCCTAAACCCTAAACCCTAAAACCCTAAAATCCTAAACCATAAAACCTAAAAGCCTAAACCCTAAACCCTAAAACCTAAACCCTAAAAACCTAAACCTACACTGAATAAAACCTAAAAATAAAATAAAAATATATAAACCTAAATAAAATATAAAAAAATGATATAATAAAAATCTAAACTAAAACCTAAACCTAAATCTAAAAATAAAATAAATTAAATTAATAAAAATAAACTAAACTAAAATAAATAAATACCTAAACTAAACTAAAAAATAAAATAAACCTAAGAATAAAAGACCTAAATAAAATTAAAACTAAACATAAAATAAAATAATAACTAAATAAAAACCTAAATCTAGAAAATATACCTTAAAAAAACCTAAAAATATATAAAAAAATAAAACCTAAATCCTAAACTAAAAAAACACTAAACTTATAATAAAAATACAATAAACAAAATAAAAGAAACCTAAAACTAAACTAAAAATAAGTGAAACCTAAACCTAAACTTAAATCTAAACCTAAACTAAATAAAATAAAATAAACTAAAAATAAACCTAAACCTAAACTAAAAAATAAAACCTAAAAATAAACCTAAAATAAAAGCCTAAAACCTAAACCTAAAAAATAAAATAAAAACCTAAACCTAAACTATAAAACAAAAAACATAAGCCTAAAAAATAAACTAAAAAATAAACCTAAACCTAAACCAAAACTTTAAAAAGAAACTAAAATAAAAAAACCTAAACTAAAATAAATAAACCTAAAATAAAAAAACAAAACTAAATAAAACTAAAAAATAAGCCTAAATAAAAATAATAAATAAAATAAACTAAAATAAGTAAAAAATAAATTAAATAAACTAAATAAACCTAAACCTACCTGCTTAAATTGAAAAATAATAATAACCCTAAATCCTAAACCATAAACCCTAAACCTGCAACCCTAAACCCTAAACCTACAACCTTAAACCCTAAACCCTAAACCCTAAAGCCTAAACCCTAAACCCTAAAACCTAAACCCTAAAAACCTAAACCTACACTGAATAAAACCTAAAAATAAAATAAAAATATATAAACCTAAATAAAATATAAAAATAGATATAATAAAAATCTAAACTAAAAACCTAAACCTAAATCTAAAAATAAAATAAATTAAATTAATAAAAATAAACTAAACTAAAATAAATAAATACCTAAACTAAACTAAAAAATAAAATAAACCTAAGAATAAAAGACCTAAATAAAAAAAATAAAATTAAACAAAATAAAAAATAATAACTAAATAAAACCTAAATCTAGAAAATATACCTTAAAAAACCTAAAAATATATAAAAAAATAAAACCTAAATCCTAAACTAAAAAAAACACTAAACCTATAATAAAAATACATTAAACAAAATAAAAGAAACCTAAAACTAAACTAAAAATAAGTGAAACCTAAACCTAAACTTAAATCTAAACCTAAACTAAATAAAATAAAATAAACTAAAAATAAACCTAAACCTAAACTAAAAAATAAAACCTAAAAATAAACCTAAAATAAAAACCTAAAACCTAAACCTAAAAAATAAAATAAAAACCTAAACCTAAACCATAAAACAAAAAATCTAAACCTAAAAAATAAACTAAAAAATAAACCTAAACCTAAACCAAAACTTTAAAAATAAACTAAAATAAAAAAACCTAAACTAAAATAAATAAACCTAAAATAAAAAAACAAAACTAAATAAAACAAAAAAATAAGCCTAAATAAAAATAATAAATAAAATAAACTAAAATAAGTAAAAGATAAATTAAATAAACTAAATAAACCTAAACCTATCGGTTTACTTAAATTGAAAAAATAATAATAACCCTAAATCCTAAACCATAAACCCTAAACTTGCAACCCTAAACCCTAAACCTACAACCTTAAACCCTAAACCCTAAAAAACCCTAAACCCTAAACTCTAAACCCTAACCCTAAATCCTAAACCCTAAAGGCATTAGACCTAAAACCCTAAACACTAAACCCTAAACCCTAAACCCTAACCCCTAAACCCTAACCCTAAACCCAAAAAAAAAACCCAAAACAACCCTCCCTCTCTAGTGATTTTACGTTCCCTTGGATTGGCGCTCGTGTAATTGGCTTCCTGGTGCTTCTCAGGACGTGATCGCCCCCCAGATGTGACGTCCTTGTATTAGAGCAATGGTGGAGGCTCTGGTCTCTGGGAATCCCGACCCATCGCCTCTCGACCTGACCGCTTTGCTTTTCAAAGGTTTTCTGATTCGACACCAGCATGCACTGTTAAATCATTCAAAGATGCTTTATCTGGTAAGATCCCTAGCTCAAATGCTTCGGTTAACCTCATTTTGACATCTTATCGTGGATTGCCGGAAATAATGTGTTCAGATCAGGATGTTGAGAAACTTGCTAAGCCCTTCGAGTTTGCTTTGGTGGGTAAATTCCACCTTAGACGCCCGACACTTGATAATATTTGCTCTTTCTTTCATAGTTTAAAGTTATTGGGTACTTTCTCTATCGGGCTAATCGATCCCTGTCACATTCTTATTCAACTCTCAAATGATTTAGATTACTCACGGGTTTTTGCTCGTCGTTCTTACTTTGTGCATAATTGTCAAATGCGGCTATTGAAATGGTCATCCCTCTTTGATGTCAAAGAGGAATATCCCATTGTCCCTCTTTGGCTTGCTTTTCCTAACATGTGAATACATTATGTTACTCATCAAGTTTTATTTGCTGTTAGCGGCCTTTTTGGTAGGCCTCTCCAAATAGACCAAGCAACGGCCACTAGATCTAGGCCATCTGTCGCTCGTATTCTCGTTGAGTTAGACGTCATAAAAAAATATCCCAAAGAGGTTTGGATTGGCTCCGAAAAATTTGGATATAGTCAAAAAGTCGAATTCAAAAATTTTCCTGTCTTTTGCACTCACTGCAAGATTCACGGGCACGATCACTCAGAATGCTTTGTGCTTCATCCTAATCTCAAAAAAAATTTACCACTGAATATGAATACCATTAATGGAACTGGGAGAACCAATACTCTAGCATATGTGCCTAAAGTTACTCAAAAAGAACCTCTCCTCCCTACACCTCCTACTGATCTGCCTAGTGGAAAACACTCTAACCTTGGTACTAAAATAGCCATTGAGGGGTGTGACGATACCAATGGCAATTTACCTAACCTCACCCCTGCTAGTAATAATCGGTTTCCCATGATAGCTCTTGCTTCATTTAAATCCTAAAATCTGAATGGGAGCCTTATATTGGACACCCAATTAAACAATTTGAATGGGAATCATATAATGGACCAAAACAATGATGACCCTATGGCTTGAACATATTAAGAAAGATATTTGTATTACGAATGGTGCGAACTTCCCCATCTATTTCCCTTCGTGAGTGATAATCAATTGAACCCAATTTTTCACACTTATCCGAAGAAGGTGAAATCCCCTCTTCTAAAACATTGATAGATTCTTCTACTATTCCAGAACCCAAAAATCAATCACTTTCTGATGGAGATAATTTGGATTCTGATAGACCCTTTCAAATTGTTAAAAACAAAAAACCCTATAAAGCAAAATTTTCTAATAATAACTTCACTAGAACCACTCGCTCTTCTATCACCCCACACAAGTAATGGGTCATCATTTCTCTCCTCTCTTTCCTTTCTTTTTTCCTTTTCCCTTTTGGTTGTCACCTTATGATTAATTTTCTTATTTGGAATATCTGGGGTTGTGGGTCTCTTCCGTCTCAATCGCAGGTGGAGTCTTTGTTGTGTTCATAATATCAAGTTACTTGTTCTTATTGAACCTTTCATTAATTCCTCTAAGATTTCTTTTGTCGCTAGATCCCTTGGTTTTCATAATTTCTTCTTCAATCTTAATAATAAAATTTGGTGCTTTTGGCACAACTCCATCACCATTTCCATCATTGATGATCTTGACCAATTGGTTAATGTCAAAATCTCCTTAGGTGATTTATCGCCTTTTGGCTCTTTTATCTATGCTTCTTGTAATAGCTGGTAGGAACATCCTTGAATCACTTACGCACCTTCGCTTCTGCTAACCTTCCCCGGTTGGTTGGAGGTGATTTCAATACTATCATAGCTAGTTCGGAAAGAAGGGGAGGATGTTCTCCTAACCTTCATTCCATGGAGGACTTCTCAAATATGATCCTTGATTGCAATCTGATCGACATTGGTTTCACTGGGTCTAACTTCACATGGCACAACTCTAGACTTTGGCAGCGTCTTGATAGGACCCTCTTTAATTCTCTTTGGATCAATCAGTGGCCTACTACCATTGTTGAGCATTTGAGCAGAACTTTGTCTGACCATGCTCCTCTTTTGATTTCCTTCAAAAATCCTCCCCTAACCCGTCTACTCCCTCTCCTTTCAGATTTTAAAATATGTGGACCCAACATAGTGACTTCACCTATGTCGCTCTCACTAATTGGATGGCCCCTATTTTCCCAGATAATTCTGTTAAAGGTATGACTCATCTTTGGCTTAAGCTCAAAAGACTTAAACAAAATCTCAATTGGTGGAACAAACACATTTTTAAAAAACTTTTCAAAAATCTTAAAGCTATGGAACAAGAGGTTTGTTCTCTTTAAGAGGCTATCTCAACTGATCCCAGTAAACTTGAGGAGTTGAACATTGCCAAGAATAACTTGGTTAATTATCAAAACATGGAAGAAACCTATTGGCATCAAAAAGCCGCAAGCAAACATATTACTGATGGTGACAGAAACACCAGGTATTTTCATGCCATTTGTAATAAACGAAAAGCCTTAAACTTGATTAAGAAAATTAAGAACTCTAATGGTGAATGGATAACTGATAACAATGATATTAAGGATTCTGTCATACATCATTTCCAAACTTTATTAAATTCTAATCTGGGAACTTTATTAAACACACATCTTATCCCTTCTATGATTAACAGTGAGGATAATCATTTACTCACTATGTGTCCTTCCGAAGAGGAGATTAGTAATACTCTTAAGAACATGAACACTGACTCTGTTGCTGGCCCTGACGGCTATACGACCCACTTCTTTCAACATTGTTGGCCATTTATTAAAACCGACTTAGTTGATGCTGTTATTGATTTCTTTGATGGCAATCCTATTCCCAAATACTTTTCAAGCACTTCTATTGTCCTTATTTCCAAAACTAACAATCCTGAATCTTGGGGCAATTTTAGACCGATTAGTCTTTGCACCTTTTTTCAAAAACTCATTGCTAAATTAATAAATAATAGGCTTAGCCCTTTACTTCCTAAAATCATCTCCCCAAATTAAACTGGTTTTGTTAAATACAGAGCAATATCAGATAATATTCTTCTTGCTCAAGAGCTGGTTCATGACAATGATGTCCCTTCTAGAGGAGGCAACATCTTACTGGACATCGCTAAAGCCTTTGACAATCTCTCATGGGATTTTCTCTTTCAAATCTGAATTTGTTTGGTTTTTCTGATAGTTTTATCCGGATTATAAAAGGTGTATCATGAATGTCTGGTTTTCGGTTATCATGAATGGTGAGTCCATAGGTTTCTTTCCTTCTAGCCATGGTTTGAGGCAAGGTGACCCACTATCACCTTCTCTTTTTATCATCGCTATTGATTACCTATCAAGGAGCCTTAACGATCTTTTCGCTAATAATCCTAATATGTCTTTTAAAACTCATGGAGATTTCCCTATTTCTCATCTTAGCTTTGTAAATGATTTCATTATCTTCTGCAATGGCTCCCTTCAACATGCTAAAACCATTAAGAACCTCCTAAATGATTTTGGTAAAGTTAGTGGTCTTTTTCTTAATGAAGGAAAATGCGTTTATTTCTTCATCTAAGATTCCTCCTAATAGACTTAACCAAATATCCGAATTACTAATTTTAAGCAAAATCAACTCCTCTTAATTACCTTGGGCTTTTAAAGGCCAAAAAAGATCACACCTTTTGATGATCTAATTCAAAAATTTCTAACAAAATTTTGGTTTGGGAATTTCATTTACTCTCTTGGTAGGCTTACCTTGATCAAGAGCACTCTAAATTCCATGCCTATATACCTTCTTCAAACCATTGTGCCTACCAACTCTACCATCAATAGAATTAAGCATCTCTTAAACAAATTTTTCTGGGGAACTAATACCTCTAAAAGAATGCAGGTCATCTTGGTCTAAAAGTTGTGGTACTCTTGAAGAGGGAGGTCTGTAAATCCATCAAAGAAGTTATCAATGCCTTCTCCTACAAACTTTGGTGGAATTTTAGGAGCAAAAATAGTCTTTGGGCTAATTTCATGACTTCTAAATATTGCCGTGGTAAACATCCTCTCATTTGTCCCTTTAAATCGGGTGATTCTCCGGTGGAGAAGACTTTGTTCTATCAAATGGGATGCAGAATCCTTAATTTTTTGGGGCATAAACTCTAGAAATTCCTTCTTTTGGCAAGACAACTGGAGTGCTTGTGGATCCATTGATGACTTACTCTACACTCACTCCACTTCCGCTATTAGAGTTAATTCATTCAGGCAAAACCACAAGTGGAACACTAGTAAGATTACTGATTCTATTCCTTCAACTTTCTTAAATATGATTACTAATATTCCTATCACTCCTAACAATCATGATCAGATTATCTTTAAGCTATCTCATAATGGGGATTTCAACCTTAAAATATGTGGCTTCACACTAAAGACACTGTGATTCTTCTATTGTGTTCTCTAAAAATTTGGAATAACAATATCCCCTCTTCCTCGCTCTAACTTGGCATATCCTAAAAAACTTTATTCTGACTCTTTGTTGTGGGGTAAAGGGTTTTATTTACCCTCTAAATGTCAATGTTGTTCTCATATTGAGAATGTTAACCATGTTTTTGTTAATGGGGCTATTGCCTCTAAAATTTGGATTTGGTATGACGATCTATTCAACATCACAATTTTAATTGTTCTTTTACTTTATATCAACTTCTTGAAGTTTACTTTGACAATGCAATTAAAGGTCATATTAAAATCATAATCGCCATTACTCTTATTTGGTTCATATGGATGGACCGAAATGAAGCTAAACATCGTGGGATTCGTATGAATCACATGAGAATTATTGCTAGAACTAAAGACAAAATTTGTGACTTGTTTAAAGCCAATTTAATTCATCACAAACATTTTAAAGGCTATAAATCTATAGCCAATAAACTGGGCCTCAACCTTCCGCACCAGCCTTTACTATCAAAATGATAGAATGGTTTTTGGAAAACCTCTTGATCATATTATTAAAATTAATACTAATGGCTCCTCTCATAATGGCTCGGTTGTGGAGGCATTTTCAGGATTCTAAGGGTATAGTCCTATGTGCATTTGCTTATCCCCTTATTTCCAAAGATCCCTTATACCGAGCTTATGGCCCACAAAGCTCTAGAAATTTGTCTTCAAAATGGTCGGCTCAATATTTGGATAGAGGTGGACGCTCTTCTAGATTGACCTTTAACTTCTACCAATATGAGCAACGCTTGTTTGTACCTCCTCAAGCAAACTAGGGCTCTTCTCTCAAGAATTTTACCATCACTCATGTTTGAAGGTAACGCCTGGTTGATTACCTTGCAAATGGGTGCAAGATTAAAGATCATCTTCTTTGATCAATTTACATTACCCAAATACTTGCGTGATCCGTTAACTTGGACAATTGGCTTCCTTACCGTAATCTAATTCTCCTCTTCGCCTCTTTTTTCGGTTTTCTGTTTCCTTGTGTTCTTTATGGATACTCCTCATAGATATCTGTCTTGTGCTCTTTGTTATGACACGCCTTTACCCCTTCTCCTTTAGTTGGAAGAATTCTATTTTGGCATTTACAATTTTATGGGGCGATGTTGAACTATATGCACATCAATATCTTGAATTGGAACCATGAGCCTTGTGTACATCGGTTTCATAACCGCAATCCCACTTGGGACTTTAATTTCATTGATCCATTCATTTCTAAACGAGAGAATTAACCATTCCGGAGGAAGTTATCTATTTTGATGGGTTTAGATTTTAACTTCTTTAACCAATTTTTCTCTCTCGACAATATGGTTTGGAGCACTACCTATGTTGCTTCGAACGGATTAGTGTGCATTATGTAGGTTGCAGTTTTTATTTTGATGATTATAGTATTTCTTTGGCTGATGCTTACATTCCTTGGGATTCTTTCCTCCTTTAAGGCCTAATTCATAAAGGTTTCAACACTTATGCTAAAAGGATTTTGGTTGGCTGTTGGGCTTCAAGACTTTTTATACAGCCGACTGTCCTTGCTTATATAATGCCTAACCTCAGCATGCTTTCCTGCTTTTCACCCTTCATGCTTTGAGGAGATCATGAAAATCCTGAAGGCCATTCTACTCTTCTGCTTATATGTAACCAATGGTCTATCTTATATGCCTACTAATTATGACTGTCAATATCCTTGGCAATATTTAATGTGACAAAGCAACCTCGCTCAACTGCTTTGCTCTTAGACGCTATTGAGCACCTATTGGTTGCAATTTTCTTTATTGTTGTTATTTTGCTGATTGGGATATCCCATCTCTACACTAATATCTCTTTGCAGAATGGAATTGTGTTATTTTTTTCAATACTAGTCTTGTTTCTGGTCTTGCTTCCCATGATCAGTTTGGAGTTCTTCAAGGGATTATCATTGCATCCTAAGATTGTGGGCACTGCTTACTCTGGTGGAAAATCCTTGAACTCATACAATTTTTACTTTATATCCTTCTTAGTAATATTTCCTTTTCCTAATGGGAGTGTTAACAGTAAAATTGTCCATGCTGCTATTTTCTGGATTGCTGATTTCCTTGTCCAGCAAATTCTCTTTATTTTTCTTTTGTTTTTTGATGCTAACACCTGGGATGTTGTTGCTTTTCCTTGCTGTTGTTCTCCCATCCTATGCTATGATTGGAACATGTACAACTTGAAGCACATTTCTTTGTTATGCTTGGAATTAATCAATGATTTATCTTATATGCATAATTGGGTTATTGACAAACCCAATCGGTTATTATTGTCATTACCTTGTAATTTGGTGAATAAGCATCCTAACATCGACCGATTTCTCTCAATGTCATCGGATAGGCTTATGGTGGGGAGCTATTCATTATCTATCCTTTCCTTTACCTATATGTTTATGGGTGGAATCTTGGACTTGTTGGTTTTAACCTTGTTGGTTGGTCGATCTGGATCAATACCACCTTACGCCTGGGCTTTGATTATTTTAAACAAGTCTCTATTGAAGTTCCGATTGCTTGGTAGATTTTGCTTTGAACCACCTGGTTTATTTTATGCCTATCATTGGAATTCATTGATCTACCTTTTCGCTTCTTCATCATTTTTCTGTCAAACTTGTATCTATTATTTTGATTATATTGGATGAGTGGCATCATGGCAAGCTAACTGGTTTTTGCTATTTTGGTTGTCTCTTGTCTTGGAGATTTACCTTTTTATTTTACCTTGTCACCTCAGTTGGCTCTTTCTTTGTTGGTTGTAGAATTTCAGGGTCTCATGCCCTGAAAGCTGTTCCTGACATTGCTGTCCTGATGGTGAGGGTTTTTGGTGATTTCTGTCTGATTTGCTGCCTTCAGGATAACTATTTTTATGCTTTATTTATTTGTTTATCTATTATTGCCATGTCTACTCTGATTGAGGAGTTTTATGGCCAATTTGTTGTATCTTCCTATCTTGGAAGTTGCCGTCTTAACTGTTGTTGTTTTCTGGATTTTAATGTTGAGACTCATTTCAATTCACTTGTTGATTTTTTTATGGCGGGTTCCAATGTTGTATTATGTTGTTGTTGGCTTTGATTGCTGGTAATTTATCTCCGCTTTTTCTCGATCCGCACCGCTTTCGATTGGTTGGTGCAGTCTTATGAGAAGTCTATTCTGAAAGAATGGTATTATGGCCAGTTTAGTCCCTTCCTATATTGGATGTTGTTGCCTTTTGCGGTCTTGTTCTCTGGATTGATTGTTGATCTGGATTATCTAAATAAAGGCCGAATGTCTATTGGAGCCGCTTCAACTGTTTTTGGGTGCTTATTTTGGTTGGTTGCTCATTCTGTAGCTATGCTATCTTCCTTTACTATTGCTTTCTCGGACATTAATATGGGGATTATTTCGGTTGTTTTCAGACTGAAGATTCATTTACATATCATGTGATTGGGATGGTGTTAATTATAAGCTCATTCTTATTTAGTGTTTTCAAGTTGTCTCCTCCGTAATTTTCTTATGGAGGGATTATATGTCAACTAATTTCTTTCTGAATATGGCTATTCATGAGATTCGCTAAGATGGCTCACTCACTTATGTTTATGTATTCTCATGTCAAGATGACTATATTGATGATATTTTTCTTGAATGAGACTCCTTATCCTTCACTCTAGCAATTACCTATATATTTTAGATATGATTTTGCTTAGGTTTGCGGTGTAGTAAAGCTCACAAGAATATCAACAACGGGTGCTACCTTCTCACAGTTTGTTGGCTATGATGGTGATGATCTAACCCCTATTGGTTGAGTAGCTCATGTGATGTAACCCTTCTGGAAGTTTGGATGCTCATACTTGCCGCCAACAGATGTGATTGAGCTGAGCCTTCTATCACAATCCCTTACTAACATACTCATATTATGTTATTTTCCTCTAACTTTTGTCTCAGATACCTTAACTGCTCTAATCTCCTCTTATTATAACTTGTGATTCTCTCTCCTTCTTTTGCAAGTCTGCGGACATCATGCATTCCCACATCCTCCAGCATTGGCTTTAATCTTACTTTAGCTTATTATGTTAATCATCTTGTATCTTTTGATTGTTTTTATGCTTTCTTTTACTCTTGGTTGTACTTAGATAGGGGATTTACTCCTTGGGCTAGTTGTAGCTCTTTGAGTAGTAGTTCTGGAGTTTACCCCCTTTTAAGGACCTTGTAACCCTCTTTTTGTGGCAATAAAATATCCCTACATGGGGCTTCCCAAAAAAAAAAAAAAAACCCTAACCCTAAACCCTAAACCCTAAACCCTAAACCTAATCCTATAGTAACTAAATAAATTAAAAAATAAACTTAAACTCTAAAACCTAATAAACCTAAACCTAAACCCCAACAATGGGGGAACCTTGATGGCAGGAACATCATCATCCCTCCAAGATCCTGGAGGCTAAGGCACCTCTCATCGAGTGGTGGTCGTAGATCTGGAGGTGCTCATGGATATGGAGGTGGTGGTCAGAGTAGTGGTGGTTATGGAGGCGGGAGAAGCGACGAATGATACAACTATGGTGGTGGCACAGCGAGAGATTGGTGATATGATGGTGGATCCTACTACTCGAGAGGTCGGGGTGGTTTTGATGGGAACTAGAGAAACTGAAGAACGGTCGATCCGATCTGTTGCTTATGGAACTATCATTACAGTAGAGATAGTTCTACTTATCTAGGGTTTTTGATTTTCTCTACGCATGCTCATTTTTTCTTTATGTTGTCACTTATGTCTTAGAAAACATGGTGTGTTACTTGGTTGATGAAATCGAAAAGAAGAAATGTTGAATCTGAATGTGTTCTCTATTAAAAAAACCTTAAACCCTAAACCCTAAACTAAAACTTGAATCTTAGACCTAAACCCTAAACCCTAAACCCTAAACCCTAAACCCTAAAACCCTAAACCCTACACCCTAAACCCTAAACCCTAAACTCTAAACCGTAAGCTCTAAACCCTAAACCCTTAACCCTAAAAACTCAAGTAACCCTAAACCCTCAATCCTAAACTATCCCTAAACCCTAAACCCTAAACACTAAACCCTCAACTATCCCTAAACCCTAAACCCTAAACCCTGAAAAGCTAAAAACCTAAACCTAAACTAAATAAAACCTTAAAAAATAAAATAAAAACATAAACAAAAATAAAATAAAAAAATAAAATAAAAACCTAAACCTAAACCTAAACCTAAAAAAAATGTAAACTATACTAAAAAATAAAAAACCTAAATAAACTAAAAACTAAACCTAAAATTAAAAATAAAATAAACCTAAATTAAAATTAAATAAAAATCTAAACCTAAAAAATAAACCTAAAAATAAATAAATAATAAAACCTAAACCCTAAACTAAAAAGAAAAACCTAAACCTAAAATAAAAATAAAATAAACCAAAACCAAAACTAAAATAAACTAAACTAATATAAATAAATACTAAACTTAAACCTAAAATAAACTAAACCTAAACCCTAAATAAAATAAATAAGCTAAAAATAAACCTCAACCTAAACTAAAAAACAAAACCAAAAAATAAACCTAAAATAAAAACATAAAACCTAAACCTAAAAAAATAAAATAAAAACTTAAACCTAAACCTAAACCTTAAAAAAAAAAACTAAAATAAAAACCTAAACAAAAATAAATAAACTAGACTAAAACCACAATAACCACAAGCCTTTATCTCACTAAGTCGGGTCGGCTACATGAATCCTTCATCTCCATTGTGCCCTATTATGTGTCTAATTATCACTCAATTCAAGTATACTAAGGTCATTTTTTATACATCTTAACCATGTCTTTTCAGGTCTACATTTCTTAACATAAGGCAAATCAACTGCATCTACTCTCCTAATCATGTCATTGGACGGCTGACGCATTATGTGGCCAAACCATCTAAAGCCACTCTCTCTAATTTTATCTACCATTGGAGCTACTCCAACTTTTTCCCGAACATTCAAATTTCACATTTTATTTCTAAGAGTAAAGCCACTCATCCACCTGAGCATCCTCATCTCTGCAACACTTAACTTAGTCTCATGCTTCTCTTTTATGGGCCAACATTTTGCACCATAAATCATTGTAGGTCTTACCACCATCTTATAAAATTTTCCCTTAAGTTTAAGCGGTACTTTTCTATAACACAATAGGCCAGATACATTCATCCACTTCAATAATTCAACTAGAATTCTACTAAAAACATCTCCATCTATTTCACCATCATTTTGAGTAATATAGCCTAGATATCTGAATCACTCACTCTTTTTAATGACTTGTTCACCTAATGTCTCAACACTACCACTATAACTTCAACAACTAAAATTACACTCCATAAATAAACTAAACTAAATAAAAATAAAAATGAACCTATAAAAATAAAAAATAAAATTAACTAAAATAAATAAAAAATAAAGTAAATAAACATAAACCGACCAGTTTACTTAATTTAAAAAAAACTCTAATCCTATACCCTAAAGTCTAAAATTAAGCCAAAACTCTAATCCCTAAACCCTAAACCTACAACCCTAAACCCTAAACCCTAAACCTTAAAATGCTAAACCCTAAACCCTAAACCCTAAACCCTAAGCCCTAAATAAAACTAAAAACCTAAACCCTAAATGTAAATCCTAAACACTAAACCTAAACCCCAAACCCTAAACCCAAACCCTAAACACTAAACCCTAAAAACCTAAAAACCTAAACCTAAAATTAAAACCTAAAAAATAAATAAATAAAAAAACCTAAACCTAAATAAAATAAAAATAAAATAAAATAAAAACCTAAACCTAAACCTAAACTTAAATATAAAAATAAAATAATACAAAAAATAAAAACTAAACTAAAATAAATAAATTAAAAACCTAAACTAAACTAAAATAAAATAAATAAAAAATTAAACTAAAATAAAAATAAAATAAACCAAAAAATAAAAAACTAAATAAAATAAAAAATAAACGTAAAATAAAAATGAAATAAATCTGAAATAAAATAAAAGAAAAGTTAAATAAAAACCAAAACCAAAAAATAAATAAAAAATAAAACCAAAACCCTAAAGTAAAAAAAAACCCTAAACCTAAATTAAACAAAATAAAATAAACCTAATCCTAAGCTAAAATAAATAAAACCTAAACCTAAACCTAAAATAAACTAAACTTAAACCCTAAACTAAGTAAAATAAAATAAACTAAAAATTAAACTAAACCTAAACTAAAAAAATAAAACCTAAAAATAAACCTAAAATAAAAATCTAAAACCTAAACCTAAAAAAGTAAAATAAAAACTGAAACCTAAACCTGAAAATAAAATATATAACCTAAACCAAAAAAAATAAAATAAAAAAACTAAACTAAAAAATAAACATAAACCTAAAATAAAATAAAAATCTAAACTAAAATAAATAAAATAAACTAAATAAAAATATAAAATATACCTAAATATAATTAAAAAATAAAATAAACTAAAATAAATAAAAAATAAACTAAATAAACCTAAACCTACTAGTTTACTAAATTATTTTTACAAAAAAAAACCTAAACCTTAAATTGTAAACCCTAAATCCTAAATCCTAAACCCTAAACCCTAAAACTAACCCTAAATCCTAAACGCTAAACCCTAAACCCTAAACCCTAAACCTTAAGCCCTAAACTAACCCTAAACGCTAAACGCTAAACCTTAAGCCCTAAACCCTAAACCCTAAAGCCCTAAACCCTAAACTCTAAACTAACCCTAAAACATAAACCTAAACCCTAAAAACCTACCCTAAAGCTAAATCCATAAACCCTAATCCCTAAACCCTAAACTAACCCTAATCCTCGAAGCACTCAAACCCAAAGACCTAAACCCTAAAAACCCTAAACACTAAAGTCTAAACACTAAACCCTAAATCCTAAACCCTAACATTAAAGCCTAAATCCTAAAATCCTAAACCCTAAATCCTTGAACCCTAAACTTTAAACCCTGAACCTTAAACCCTAAACCCTAAAAACTAAAAAACCTAAACCTTAAGTAAATAAAACATAAAAAATAAAATAAGTAAATAAACCTAAACCCAAATAAAATAAAAACCTAAACTAAAACCTAAACCTAAAATAAAATAAAAAAAATAAAAATAAACTAAAAAATAAAAAATAAAAAATAAGACTAACCTAAAAAAATAAAATAAAACTAAGAATAAAAAACCTAAATAAAATAAAAACTAAACTTAAATTAAAAATAAAATAAACCTAAAATTAAATAAAATAAAAATTAAATAAAAACCTAAACCTAAAAAATAAACCTAAAATAAACATAAAAAAAATAAATAAAAATAAAACCCAAACCCTAAACTAAAAATTAAAATTAACCAAAAAATAAAATAAAATAAACAAAATAAAATAAACCTAAACCTAAACTAAAATAAATAAAACCTAAACTTAAACCTAAAATAAACTAAACTTAAACCCTAAACTAAATAAAATAAAGTAAACTAAAAATAAACCTAAACCTAAACTAAAAAATAAAACCTAAAAATAAACCTAAAATAAAAACCTAAAACCTAAACCTAAAAAAAAAAATAAACCTAAACTTAAACCTAAAAAATAAAAAATAAACATAAACCTAAACCTAAACCTAAAAAATAAACTAAAATAAAAAACCTAAACTAAAATAAATAAACCTAAAATAAATAAACGAAACTAAATAAAAATAAAAAATATACCAAAATAAAAATAAAAAATAAAATAAATTAAAAAATAAACTAAATAAATCTAAAGCAACAAGTTTATTTAATTTGTTTTTTTAAAAACCCTAAAACTAACCCTAAACCCTAAACCGTAAACCTAGAACACTAAACCTACAACCCTAAACCCTAAATCCTAAAAATCCTAAACCCTAAACCCTAAGCCCTAAACCCTAAATTGTAAACCCTATACCCTAACCCTAAACCCTAAACCCTAAAAGCATAAACCCTAAACCCTAAACCCTAACCCTAAACCCTAAACCCTAAACCCCAAACCCTAAACTTAAACCTAAAGTAACTAAATAAATTGAAAAATAAACATAAATCATAAAACTTAAGAAACCTAAGAATGGGCAGAACCTTGACAGTAGGGACATCACCATCAACTAGGCTCAGGCTAGATCTAGTAGTGGAGGCAAAGGTGGAGGTTATCATAGTGTTGGTGGGGGATCTAGAGGTGCTGGTGGATATAGAGGTGGTGGTCAGAGAAATGGTGGTTATGGAGGCGGGAGGAGTGCTAAAGGTTACAGCCATGGTGGTGGCGGAGAGAGAGATCAGGGATATGGTGGTGGATATCGCTATTCGAGAGGTCGAGGTGGTTCTGATGGGAACTGGAGAAACTAAAGAGCGATCGATCAGATCTACTGCTTATGGAACTATCTTTACAGTAAAGATGGTTCTAGTTATCTAGAGTTTTTGATTTACTTTAAGCGTGCTCATTTTTCATCTATGTTATCGCTTGTGTCTTAGAAAACTTGGTGTGTTACTTGGTTGATGAAATCAAAAAGAAGAAATGTTGAATTTGAATTTTTCTCTGTTAAAAAAAAAAAAACCCCTAAACTAAAACCTGAACCCTAGACCTAAAACCTAAAACCTAAACCCTCAACCCTAAACCCTAAGCCTTAAACCCTAAAAACCTTAAACCCTAAACCCTAAACCCTAAACCCTAAACCCAAAACCATAAACCCTAAAATAAACCTAAAACCTAAACCCTAAACCCTAAACCCTAAACCTTAAACCCTAAACCCTAGACCCCAAACCCTAAACCCTAAACCCTAAACTTAAACCTAAGCTAAATAAAACCTAAAAATAAAATAAATAAACAACCTAAACCAAAATAAAATAAAATATACAATAAAATATAAAGCTAAACTAAAACCTAAACCTAAACCTAAACCTAAAAGAAAATGAAATAAAAAATAAAAATTAAACTAAGATAAAATATATAAAAACCTAAACTAAACTAAAAAAATAAAAAACCTAAATAAAATAAAAACTTAACTTAAAATAAAACAAAATAAAAACTAAATAAAAACCTAAACCCTTAAATAAACTTAAAAATAAATAAAGAATAAAATAAAAACCCCAAACTTAAAAAAAAGATAAACCTAAAATAAAAATAAAATGAACCTAAACTTAAACCTAAACCCAAAATAAAATAAAATAAACCAAAAATAAACCTAAACCAAAACTAAAAAATAAAACCAAAGAATTAACCTAAAATAAAAACCTAAAACCTAAACCTAAAAAATAAAATAAAAATGTAAATGTAAACATAAAATTAAAAAAGTAAAACCTAAACCTAAAAAATAAAATAAAAATAAAGCTAAACTAAAAAATAAACCTAAACCTAAACCAAAACAATAAACTAAAATAAAAAACCTAAACTAAAATAAATAAACCTAAAATAAACAAACTAAACTAAATAAAAATAAAATAATAAAATAAAATAAACTTAAAAAATAAATTAAATAAACTTTAACTTACTAGTTTACTTAATTTTAAAAAATAAAAAAATATAATATAATAAAATTAAAATAACCCTAATCCTTAACCTAAACCCTAAACCATAATCTATAAACACTAAACCCTAAACCCTAAACCCTAAACCCTAAACCTTAAACCTTATACTAACCTAAACCCTAAGCTAACCCTAAATACTAAACTAAACCCTAAACCCTAAACCCTAAACCTAAACCCTAAACCCTAAACCCTAAACCTAAAACCCTAAAGCCTAAAGCCTAAACCCAAAACCTAAAACAAACCCTAAACCCTATACCCTATACCCTAAACCTTCAAAACCTAAACCCCTAAAGCCTAAAACCTAAACCCTAAACCCTAAACCCTAAAAACCCTAACACCTAAAGCCAAAGCACTAATCCCTAAACCCTAACTATAAACCTTAAATCGTAAAACCTTAAAACCTAAAACCCTAAATTCTAAACCCTAACCCTAAACCCTAAACCCTATAAAAACCTAAAAACCTAAACCTAAACTAAATAAAACCTAAAAATAAAATAAATAAAATAAAATAAAACCTAAACTAAAATATAAACCTAAACCTAAAAATAAAATAAAATAAAAAATAAATATAAAATAAATAAAATCCTAAACTATACTAAAAAATAAAATAAACCTAAGAATAAAATAGTTAAATAAAATTAAAAGTAAAAAATGAAATAAACCTAAAATAAAATAAAATAAAAAACTAAATAAAAACCTAAACCTAAAAAATAAACTTAAAAAAGAAAACCTAAAAATAAATATAAAATAAAACCTAAATCCTAAACTAAAAAAAAATCTAAACCTAAAATAAAAATAAGAAAACAAAATAAAATAAACCTAAACTTAAACTAAAATAAACTAAACCTAAACCTAAACCTAAAGTAAACTAAACCTAAATAAGATAAAATAAAATAAAATAAAAATAAACCTAAACCTAAACTAAAATCTAAAAATAAACCTAAAACCTAAACCAAAAAAATGGTCGAGTAGTGGTGGTTATGGAGGTGGGAGGAGAAGACTATTATGGTTATGTCGAGGAAGAGATGGGGATATGATGGCGATCCGACTGAGAGGCTGGGGTGGTTCGATGGGAACTGAGAAACTAAAGAATGGTCAACTGATACCGCTATGGAATAGTTTTAAGAGAGATATACTTATGTAGGGTTTTTGATTTTCTCTATGGGTGCTTTTTTTTTATCTATGTCGACGCTTGTGTTTTAGAAAGCTTGGGTGCTACTTAGTTGATGAAATTGAAAAAAAGAAATATTGAATCTAAATTTGTTATCTATTAAAAAAATCCTTAAACCCTAAACCCTAAACCCTAAACTAAAACTTAAACCCTAAACCTAAAACTTAAACACTAACCCCTAAACCCTAAAACCTAAACCTACAATCCCTAAACCCTAAACACTAAACCCTAAACCCTAAACCATAAAATATAAACCTAAACCTAAACCCTAAAACCCTAAACCTAAACCTAAACCCTAAACCTTAAACCCTAAACCCTAAACCCTAAACCATAATACCCTAAACCATAAACCCTAAAACCTACATCCCTAAACCCTAAACCCTAAACCCCAAACCCTAAACCCTAAACTCTAAACTAACCCTAAACCCTAAGCCCTAAATAATCCCTAAAGCCTAAACCATAAATTAACCCTAAACCCTAAACCTTGAATAAAGATGTCATTAGGAGTAGATCTAAAGAATGACCAATCCCAAGATAGCTAAAGAAAATGTCTTCAAGAGACTTTCAATCACTACTAGAGATTTGAACACCTAAATCATATTATAATACCATATATTATAGTGTTGTGTATCATATATTGTAGTGATGTTTTGGAAGTTATAAGACGTTTTGAAATGTTTTAATATATTATGTTATTATGTCCTATAGTCTATATTAATATAAATCATTAAAATATTAATTTAATAAATAAGATGATGAAATTTGTTAAATTTGAAGTGGGAATTAGGTTGTAGTACCAATGGTTTGCTACACCACTTATACTAAAAAAAGTAAGATTTTATGTTCAAAATAAATATTACATGTTGTAGCATAGTATAACATCATATATCATAATATATTATTAGCATTTTAAATTTTTTAGTATTTTACAATCATGTAGTCAAGAACACTAGCATTATTTATAAAAAATGTTGATTTAGCCTTTAAAATGGTGGAATTTAGCCAAATTAATAATATGTAGAGTATCATAATGTATTGTTTTACCTTAAAATATGTAAGTGATACATTAAAATATATAGTTTTTATTGTTTAGACTAATTTTATGATTTTTTTACCTGAACCAATTCAGATGTGATATGCAAATATAATATAATATAACATGTTATAGTTTATTATAATACTATGCCATAACATAATGTAGCATCATGCAAGATACATGTATTACTTTGAATAATGTTCATTTGAGAAAATTTTGTTATTTGATCCTTTAAGTGATTCTAATGAGGTGTAATGTTAGACAATATATTATATAATAGCAAATTATAATATAATATAGTGTTAATTCATAATATAATATTTATAGCATGATATTGTATAGTTAGTTTGAGCTTACACCATCACAAATCATAAAATGTTGATTACAATGTTAAGATGATGTAATTTGAACGAATACATTGTTAGGCTTTTGGTTGAAGTATTAAAACTGTGCATAAGAGAAGAAATAAGATTTGATGAGAATTCCATGTCAAGGACATGGAGGGAGATCTCTAGGGATCACACATGCATTGGACATGACATGTGAGGGGTCTATCATCATAGAAGAAGAAAATCTGGGGATAAGGTTTGAATTTGATTTGATTATATGATTTATGGAAAGAAGTTCTTGGGATAAGAATCTATAATCCACTAGGGATTAAGAATCAATCAACTTTAATTTTTTTTTTTAGTTGATGTGGAGGCATATCTGCTAAAGATATGGGCTCGAGTCTGCTGGGGATCGGGTATATGAACCTTCCACTAGGAAGCGTTGCTATCCATGGGGTTTGGGATTTGAGTTTGATTTCATATATTTGGGGATGTATCCATGAATAAGAGTTTGGTTGGATTTCTTTGATTTAGACTTTATTGGGAGAGTTGGTTTAATTTGGCTCCACTAGGGAGATTGGTTTTGAATTTGATTTATATTCTTGACTTGTTTATATATGATTTGGGGCTCCACTAGAGAGAAAGGTGTGATTTAACTACACTGGGGAAAATCAGATTGGGTTTAATTTAATCTGAATTAATGTATGGACTTTTCGTGTGTTGGACCCAGAAGGGGATATATCAACCTCGGGGATAGTCATCACCGGGGTAGAGCCCAAGGGGTTGC
This sequence comes from Cymbidium sinense, assembly GCA_021442155.1. Taxonomy (NCBI): domain Eukaryota; kingdom Viridiplantae; phylum Streptophyta; class Magnoliopsida; order Asparagales; family Orchidaceae; genus Cymbidium; species Cymbidium sinense. Next base: position 107,874 of record JAKCPB010000156.1, read on the forward strand.
CTTGTTGCAACTACCATGCTAGGAAGAAGGCATAACAGACTTACATCTTGCAAAGCAAGGAACAACTGCTGGGGTAACTTGTTGGATGCATCACAAATCAAACCTGACCTAGGGAGACTACTGAGTGAATGCTGTTAGGGACTTATGTCAACTCAAAAGTAGTCAAGATTAATTTTATCTTAATTTCATGTGATTTTGATAAGGTATGTTTGGTTTAGTTTGATTTCAAATTGAGGGCATATCCGCTGGGGATGTGAGCGATCAAATTTGATATATTTAATTTATGGACCATGTCGTGTGATGATGGACACACCGAAGGGGCTATATCAAACTTGTCCTATCTCGATTTACTAATCCAAAGGGATAGTCTACCTGGGGTAGAGCTAACAACCTAAGGGGTTGCCTTGGTGCAATGGCTATAGGAAGAAGGTGTAGACTTACATCTTCTAAAGTAGGAACAACCAGGGGTGACTCGGTAGCACAATAAATCAAACCACTTAGGGGCTACTACTAAGTGAATGTTGTGGGGACTTATATCAACTTAAGAGTAGTCTGATTCCTATAGGAGTTTTGCTAACACCCCTAAAGATAGAATGTCTGCTTGGGAAAAGGTACTGCTAAGGGTGTCCTCTAATCCACAAGGGAATATATATTTTATTTATATGTTTACGTGGACCCTGTTGGTGTGCAAGGGACCATATTGAGAAGAGACTATATCAGCCTTGACCTATCTAAAATTTACTAGACCAAGGGAGAATCTTCAAATCCATAGGAAGAATTCTCCAACCACAGGGGTGGTTACTAAGAAAGGGAAACTATCCAATCTGATAGTAACCTAGGTAGTGTCTAAATGGGGTCACAAAGGATGTGATTCAAATATAGTGCCCATAGAGGAGGTGCTACTAGAGGTGTTATCTTGAGCCTTAGAAAGAGTGTATGGTGGCCAACTCAAGGAGAAAGTGTAGCAACATCCGCCATGAGTGTGCGAGAACCAACCAACCTACGATGTATTTGTCAGCATGACTAGTGTATCCATCAGCATAGTGAGAACCAACCAACCTAAGGTGCCCATCAGTGTGGAATGATCAATCTGGAAAGAAAGCATGTAGGCTTATAACTTTTCAAGTGGAACTGATCATCAAAATAGTCTATCGTCAGCGGGACAGATGCTATCTGACCTAGAGCGACTATTGAGCGGGGAGCCCCGAGGAAGGACTGACCTGACTTGAAGCGAGAGGGAAGGAGTTGCTAGGGAACTTATCCTAAACCTTAAATATACTTGACCCATGATGAAGGCTAATCCAAGAAGAAAGCATAGCAGACTGACATCCTCTTAAATGAAGCCAACATGAGGTATCTTACCGGCCATGTAAGAAGGCCTACCAAACTAATGAGGCACTCATTGGTGTGCAATGGCCAAGTAAAGAAGGAAAGCATAGCAGACTTACATCCTCCAAAGCAAGAAGACCACTAGGTGACACATTAGCAAGGTAGCAATCGACCTAGAGCAACTATGGAGTGTCACTGGGCTTATCTCAACTGAGTAGCCCAAGATAAAAGATATTTGTTATTTTATATGTTTGTGTGTAGTTGTGTTGTGTTTGTGTTTGTCGATGAAGGATAGATGCGCTGGGTTCCTTACACCTACCATAAACACATCATGGTTAATTCGTGAACAAGAATACTTTCAACATGGAAGAGATTGAATTCATAAAAAAAGTTTCATTGATGATAATTATTTTTAAACATGATTTATAATATTTCTCTAAGTAGAGCCCATTGATTGGAAGCATGGTGCTCCTTATCATCATTAATAAGTGATAAGATCCTCCTAGGTAGGCCTTCTCTATGGCAAAAGGGCCTTCCCAAGTGGGTTCAAACTTGTCTCCCATCTTATGACGAGCAACAATCAATCTTCTTAAAACAAAAAATAAGATCTCCTACTTGAAAAGCTATAGGATGGACCAACTTGTTCTGACCATGAAACATTTTAGTTTTGTACAACCTGAGGTTTTGGCATGCCCGCAGGCATCTCTCCTTCAAACCTTCGAGCTCTTCTAACTACAACTAACTCATATGATTAATTATCCTTAAGTGATGAGAGTTAAACTTTAATGGTAGAATGACTTTGAGCCCATACACCAAGGAGAAAGGAGACAGTTGGAGTTCTATATGTGGTCCAATAGGCCAATAAAGGCTTCAACTAAGCTCATGCCACTATCATTATTATCGGTGTCTTCTTCAAAGATTTGGATGAGAGTTTTGTTGTAAGCTTCTGTCGCTTCCCTCAGTTGATGGTAGAATATCTCAATCAATGTTGTGTCTTTAAGAAAAAGTTTTGATCTGTGCTTGAATGTAGTATTATCGATATAATTCATCAGGCACTCAACCTATACATATGGTTCAAAATACTAGAGTACATACTGAAATTGGACACCTCGAGCATAATCGCTTCCATTTGAAAAATAGAGTAGCAACAAAGATGATTTGATGACCCTTTGAAGAATAAGGATCTATCACCACTATGTGGTACCCCAACATTCAAATGGCCATGAGGCCAATGTTGATGTAGAATGTTGAGTGGTTGGTGTAGACCACACCATGTATTTGACATTTGGTATCACCTAATGATCCATACAATCTTGATCATTTGGCCAATAGTATCCTAATATCTTGATCTTGGCTTTCATCTTCAGACTGGATTGGTTGGCTCCACATAATCCTAAGTATACCTCGATCATGATCTTATGGGCTTCGTGCTTGTCTAAATAACATAATGACATATGATCGAAAGAACACTGATATAAGCCACCATCCACAACAGCATAAGAAAGTGCTCTTTGCTTCATTTGATGGGCTTGGGACTTCTCTTGAGGTAGTTTTCTTTTATTTAGGTAATCTATGAATGGTTGCCTCCAATCTAACTCCTCATCCTTTTTGGTAATGGCAACCTACCCTTCAAGAGAGTACTTTTGAGTTCAACATCAATAAGAGATAAGACTTATCTATTTTGGACCTTTATTGATATGGACTCATCCTCCAGATATGCCAACTCCTTGACAAGCCTGGCTAAAATATATCTACAACATTCTCTCAAGGAATCTTATAAATGCTAACCTAGATTTGGCCAATAAGTCTATGGTGTACCTATGAAGGATGGAGCTTGCTTTATAACTTTAAAGGACCAGTGATTTGGTTATAACTCAAGAATCAAAGATGTTGATGTTCTGGATGATTAGAGTATTAACACCTGCACCCACAATCAGAGCCTCATATTCAGCTTTGTTGTTGGTGCATGGATTAGACAAATGATATGAGAATCTCATCACATTAATGAGAGTTAAGAGAACCATTCTATCTGCCTTTCTGGAATAGTAGATGTGGTTCTTCTTCCTCTTGAGAGGAAGCCGATCATCAAAGTACATCCCAGTGATGAATGCTAGTATCCCTTAAGTTCATGATTTGTTCATCAGAGATCATCACTATGAGTGGAAGTGTCGCTAAGAAATCAGCTTTATCCTTTTATGCACAGGAGTAGAAGGTAATGTCAAACTATAAGAGGATCATGGACCCCATGCCAACCTTCTGATAGCATCTCTGTAGATAGATTGAATTGGTCCAAAGATTAAGTTCACCTTATGAGGAAGCATGTAGTTGTAGCTTTGGGATGCAAAGATTAAAGCTATAATGCTTCTCAATGGGTGGATAATTAGCCTCAGAAGGGATTAGACGATGGCTGAGGTAGTAAAGTGCAATTTTCTTCCCTTTGTCATTGGCTTTGGCTAACAATGCACCAAGGGAGTCATCTGATGCAGTAGTTTAAAGTATGAGTAGCTTGCTTAAGATAGGGGCTACTAGAATTGGTGGTGTTATCAGGTAATGCTTGATGTATTTGAAGGCATGCTCATACTTGTTATCTTAGTTGAACTTGGCATTCTTTTTGACAACTGCTGAGAATGACTGACATCTTCCTGATAATTTTGATATAAAGCATCTTAAATATGTGAACCTCCCTTGGAATGATTTGAGTTGAGTTAAACTTTTTGGGGTAGAATTTCTAATATTTCCTTGATCTTCTCAAGATCTATTTTGATTCTGATGACAAAAAGGCAAGGAATTTCTCCCCAAATGCATACTTCAAAAAATTTTTCTTAACTTTGAAAATAACACTCAAGTCAAAGAGATGGTCTTTCTTTTCTTGACCATGAGATCATCGACATAACACTTAACTTGATGATGAATGAGTTCATCAAAGATTCAAGTCATAGCCCAATTCATCAAAATCACCATTTTAAAGTCGAAGGCATGACCTTATAGTAAAAGTTCTAATTGAGTTTTAAAAGTAGTGTTTATCATCTTCATATCTTTATTTGGTTATATCTAGATAAGCCATCCATGAAAGAGAAGACCGCATGAGATGAGGCAAACCACCATCAACTGAGATTGGAGTAAATTCATCTTGGACATGCCTTATTTAAATCCCTAAAATTGACATATATGTAAATTTGTCCATTCTTTTCTTAATTGGGATGACGAGCTAACTAGGTAGGTATTATTCTTCCCAAATGAAGCCAAAGATCAGTTTCTTAACTTCTTAAATGACTTGTTATTCTATGTCTAATCATGTGTGTCTAGGAGATTGCTTGATAAAAAGACATAGTTTCCAATACTAGTTTATGGACCGCTACATCATGAGCCAATCTAAATCTCTTCATAACTCCATGCAAAGTAGTCCTTAAACTCAAATAATGCCTAAGTCATTAGTTTCACCTATTCAACAAAGAACTGATGTATGTCAGCGTGGATCTCCTTTTAATTCCTAAGTGATTCCTGACCTTATGATGTGACTTGATATCTTTTTCTAACTCACAAAGGCATCTTTGACTTTAAAATCATCTGAAGTTTCTAGCTCTCATATGAGTTAATGTGATTTGAAAAGAGCCTATCAAATTCCAAATGATTGGTAAAAAAGCTAAGCAGTAAGTGTCATCATCGATTGCACCTAAGATCTATAATCTCTATTATTTTTTCATTTGTTCTTCCATATTATTTTGAAGTAGTCAAACTTATGCTTTGACCAAGTATTATTAACTATTTACTAAATTGAACAGTCTATAATCAAAGGTATTTATTAAATCTTTATATGAATACCCTCAAGCTCTACATCAACTTAAATTAAGGATGATCTCCCAAAAAAGAACCTTTGAGTCTTCACACCTGGATGACTACTTCCTCAACTACCACCCCTCATTTTTGAGACAAAAATGGGAATTGAGCTAAGGTTCACACCCTCTCTTCACATATAGACTCATACACTTATGCTTTCTTTTCCCAGTTCATAATTATCTAGCTCAAGTTCACCTCCAAAGAATCTAACTATTGAGAAGACTCTGGTGAGCTAACCATATAAGACTCATCCTATGATTTAGATTCTAAGTCTATGATAGAATTACTCTTACTAAATATCTTCTATACCAATAAAATCACCATATCTCTCAACAAACTTCCTCAAGTTCATTTATCCTACCCATATGTTCAATGGTGAATGAATCATGGAATCAATGTCAAACTCCACATCCTCCTCAAGTCTATAGCCCCTATCTTTTCATCTTCTTTCTTTTTTTTCTTTTTTTCACTTTCTTCCTTCATATTTTATTTTTAAACTTTGGCTCCAAATAGACTTATTGATTTTAATTAAATCCCTCATATATGCCACCTCATAACTTTAAATCTAAAATCTCCACAAAACCAAATGATCCACCTCTCAATCAACTTCATACACCAATGAAAATTCATTTTTCTCATATATCCATTCTAACAAATTTAAAATATCCAACTTTCAATCAAAGACAACAATATGGACCTAAGCCTATTAACCTTACTATGGATTCAATCTTCCCATCTTAAACTTGATCTTCAAACTCAAAAATTCCTACCAAAATTCTAAATATAAAATTAACCTAAGCCAACCTAAATGACAACCATATTATTACCCTAATTTATAACCAAACAAACCCAACCAATCCATATTCATTCAAACCAAATCAATTCAATCTAAACATCAAATTCAAATCAAATCAAACCCAAATTCAAACCAAAAATTGAAGCTAAATCAAATCCAAATTGAAAACCTTCCCAAACATATGACCAACCTACTTATCCAAATCAATCAAATTAACCAAAATCAATTGATTCATAATAAATTTATACTTCAATCATCCCAAATATAAATCAAATCCAAATTTAGATTGATAAAAAAATAAATCAAATTAAATCAAAATCCTTCAAACCATATGACCTATCATGGACTTAGCCAAATCAATCCAAATCAATCAAATATTTGATTTTTCTCACAAATCAAAACAATCTCTTGACAAGTTGATCCAAATTGACCTAAACCAAATTAAATCAAACCAAATCAAAATCCAAATTAAATTGATTACAACCAATGGCTCAAGTTCATTCCAAATTGATTATTGAACTTGACCAAAGCCATGTTTGGATCCAATTGAACATAATTGACCTACTTAGCCCAAATTGACCTAAAGGTTCAAGTTGGCCTAAATCAAAACCAAATCCAAATTAATTGAAACTAAAGCCTACCATCATCTTTAATTGGTCAACTAAACCCAAACCAAAATCCAACCCAAGTTTGGACAATTTGGTCAAATTGGTCAACTTAACCCATTTGACCAAAATGAATTCAAATGAGCCAAAATCAAATCTAAGCCAAACTAAATGAAACCAATTGAACCAAAATATCCCAAATGATCATATGAACTTGACCTAACCCTTGGTTTGACCTAGTTTGACTAATTGGTCAACTTGACCAACCCAACCCAATTTGACCTAAATGAGTCAAATTGAGCCAACCCTAACCAAATCAACTCCAATTGACTTGAAATTTAGGCTAACCCACTTTTGGATCATTTGAAATCTGTCCAAATCAAATCCAATGCCAAATGATTATTCTACCCTTAGGTCAAGGGCATCACATGAGACAAATTAACCATGTAAGTGGTCATTTCCATTCCTTGGCGACTTTGTACTCTCTCAATGGTCTACTAAGGCACAAGACACTTCCCAACCTGATCCACAGGGTGGTTGGGTCGACCGTTAACCATGGGAGGTGAAATCACCTCACCCACTCCATTAGAGCATTTCAAACCCATAGGACACCCATGATTCCTCTTTGGAGACCACCTTCACAACTTCAACCAACCAAGCCAAGCCAACTCACCTCCTCCCTGCCATCCATGACTCCCTGAGATGGTCGGATGACCACTAGAAGTCAAACACAATCCCACCATCAAATCAAAATGAACGATAGTATAAACCTCCTTATTTTCACTCAAACACAAAAAAATCATTCCTCAGAGCCCTAGCTATGCAAGACAACCTGCCAGAGCCATTCCCTAAGCTCCCAAGCTTGTTCCTCGATTGGAAAATGCCATTCTTGTCCATCTTAAAATAGGGCACTCCCATTTACCTAAGCTCCCAAGCTCGTTCCTCGATCAAAAAATGCCATTCTTATTTGTCCTGAAATAGGACACTCCCATTTCTAACCTAACTTACCAGTTTCTCCATCAAACTCAAATTAACTTTAAATGCACCTTCCCTAGGCCTCGTTGAGCAATAATGAATCATCTCCCAAGCTTCTTGAGCATGGGAGGTGGGAGTTCTATCAAATTTGAGCTCCAAATCATCGATTCATGTCCTTATGAGCGAATGTCGAGGAATTGATCTAATTGTTGCTCAATTGGGCTTCATCTCCACTAGATGAAGCTTCCTCAATCGTTCGAGCCACTAGTCTTGAGCTCCGGTGAGGTATGCTTCCAAAACTGATCCTTAAGAAAAAATGGGTTGGAGCTTTTTGAAGAGAACTTGCATCGCTTGTGATCTTGACCATTGAATCTCCTCCGAATGATGTCTTGAAGGAGTGGGATCCTTTTGAAGTTGATCCAAGCTCGGGTAAGCTCAGATCAAGTGAGAAATGGAGGATGGACTCAATTCTCCCTCACTCGCATGATGCTTAGATCACCCATCATGTTCCACATGATCAAAATGGATGGTTGTGATTAGATTCTGCTAGATCATCTGATTTAATCTTATTAAGTGGGATTAATCATAGCCATCCGATCTTAGATCGATAATAAGAGAAAGCATCCGCCACCAATAGCCTAATGATAAGTTTTAAGTAGCCAATCCTAAACCTAAAATAAAAACTAAATAAAAACCTAAACCTAAAAAATAAACTTAAAAATAGAACCTAAAAAATAACCTAAAACCTAAACTAAAAAAAAAAAAACCTAAACCTAAAATAAAATTAAAATCAACATAAACCTAAACTAAAATAAATAAAACCTAAACCTAAACCTAAAATAAATTAAACCTAAACCTAAACCCAAACTAAATAAAAGAAAATAAACTAAAATAAACCTAAACTAAAAAAATAAACTTAAGAATAAACCTAAAACCTAAACCTAAAAAAATAATATAAAAACCTAAACCTACACCTAAAAATAAAAAAATAAACCTAAACCCACAAAATATAATAAAAATAAAACTCAACTAAAAAAATAAACCTAAACCTAAAACTAAACCTAAAAAATAAACTAAAACAAAAAACCATATACTAAAATATATAAAGCAAATATAAATAAACTAAACTAAATAAAAATAAAAAATAAACTTAAATAAAAATAAAAAATAAAATAAACTAAAATAAACAAAAAAAATAAACTAAATAAACCTAAATCTACCAATTTACTTAATTTTTTGAAAAAAAAAACATAAACCATAAATCCTAAACCCCTAAACTGTAAACCTACAATTCTAAACCCTAAACCACCCTAAACCATAAACCATAAAAAACCTTGAACCTTCAAACTTAAACCTTAACACTAAACCCTAAACCCTAAAAGCATAAACCCTAAAATCGTAAACCCTAAACCCTAAACCCTAAACCCTAAACTCCTAACCCTAAACCAAAACCAAAACTAACTAAATAAATTAAAAAATAAACCTAAACCTAAACCCTAAAACTTAATAAACCTAAACCTAAACTTAAACCCTAAGAATGGGTAAACCTTGACAAACAGAACATCACCCAAAAGGCTTAGTATAGATCCGATATGGAGGTAAACCAAATAGTGGTGGTGGGGATCCCTAAAATGGATAAAATATGATTAAAATAATAATAAGATAAAATGGTGATCCTCGCCACTGAGAGGTTGGGGTGGTTAAAACTAGAAATAAGAAAATTTGATCTCCGCTATGGAATTATGCCTTTACATTGGATGATAGTTATCTTTTTGATTTGCTCTATGTGTGCTCATTTTCATCTATGTCATCGCTTGTGTCTAAAAACTATAAATGGTTGATGAAATCAAAAGAAATGTTGAATATGAATTTCTCTCTACTAAAAAACCAAAACCCTAAACCCTAAACTAAAAAACCCTAAACCTAAAACCAAAAAATAATAACCCAAAACCCTAAAACCACAAAACCATAAACCCTAAACCCAAAACCTAAAACCCTAAAATTAAACCCTAAACCTAAACCCTAAACCCTAAACCTAAAACCCTAAACCTAAACCCTAAGCTAAACCCTAAAAAAACCTAAACCCTAAACCTTCTAAACATTAAACCTAAACCCTAAACCCTAAATCATAAAACCTAAAATAAACCTAAACTAAATAAACCAATAAATAAAAAACCTAAACCTAAATAAAAAATATAAAATAAAAATAAAACCTAAACTAAAACATAAACCTAAACCTAAAAATAAAATAAAAAATATACTAAAATAAAATAAATAAAACTAAACTAAACTAAAAAATAAAATAAACCTAAAAAAAAAACCTAAATATAATAAAAACCTAAAATAAATAAAATAAAAAATGAACCTAAAATAAAATAAAATAAAAACTAAATAAAAATCTAAACCTAAAAAATAAACCTAAATATAAAACCTAAAAATAAATAAAAAATTAAACCTAAACCTTACACTAAAAAAAACCTAAACCTACAATAAATAAATAAAAAATAAACCTAAACCTAAACCTAAACTAAAATAAACTAAATTAACATAAATAAAATCTAAACCTAAACCTAAAGTAAACTAAACCAAAACCCTAAACTAAATAAAATAAAATGAACTAAAAATAAACCTAAACCTAAACTAAAAAATAAAACCTAAAAATAAACCTAAAATAAAACCAAATACCTAAACAAAAATAATAATAAATAAAAACTAAACCTAAACCTAAAAATAAAAAAAATAAACTTAAATAAAAAAATAAAATAAAAATAAACTAAAAAATAAACATAAACCTAAACCTAAGCCTAAAAAAAATAAACTAAAATAAAAATACTAAAATAAATAAACATAAATTAATAAACTAAACTAAATAAAAAATAAAAAATAAACCTAATAAAATATAAATAAAAAATTTGGTTTACTTAATTTAAAAGAAACCCTATAAACATAAAATAAACCCTAAAACTACTCTAAACTAAATAAAACCCTAAAACTAACCTAAACCCTAAAACTAAACCCTAAAAAAACCCTAAACCTAAACCCTAAAATAATAAACCTAAACCCTAAAAAAAAAATAAACCCTAAACTAACCTTAAACTAAACCCTAAACCATAAATAAAACCTAAAGCCTAAAGCCTAAAAAACTAAACCCTAACCTAAACCATAAACCCTAACTAAACCTAAACACTAAAATAAACCCTAAATCTAAACCAAACCTAAACTTAAACCCTAAAAAAACCTAAAAAAAAACTAAACTAAACTAAATAAAATATTAAAATAAATAAATAAATAAACCTAAACCTAAATAAATTAAAAATAAAATAAAATAAAACTAAACTAAACCTAAATAAACCTAAAAAATATAAAAAAAATAAAATAAACTAAAATAAAATAAATAAAAAACTTAAATTAAACTAAAATAATAAACAAAATAAAACCTAAATAAAAAAAAACTAAATGTAAAATAAAGAAAATAAACCTAAATAAAATAAAATAAAAATTAAATAAACCTAAATAAAAAAAATTAAACCTAAATAAAAAAAATAAACTAAACTAATCTTAAAAAAACCTAAACCTAAATTAAAAATAAAATAAATAATATAAAATAAACTTAAACCTAAACTAAAATAAACTAAACTAAAATAAATAAAACCTAAAATTAAACTTAAAATAAACTAAACTTAAACCTAAACATAAACTAAATAAAATAAAAACCTAAACCTAAAACTAAAAATAAAAAATAAAATCTAAATATAAAATATAAAATAAAAATAAAACCCAACCAAAAAATAAACCTAAATTTAAACTTAAACCCAAAAAAAAGTAAAATTAAAAATCTAAACTAAAATAAATATACTAAACTTAATAAAAATAAAAAAAATAAACCTAAATAAAAATAAAAAATAAAGTAAACTAAAATATATAAAAAATAAACTAAATATGCTAAATAAACCTATCATTTACTTAATTTAAAAAAATTTTAAACCCTAAATTCTAAAACTAAACCAAAACCTAACCTAAACCTAAACTCTAAACCCTAAACCCAAAAAAATTATAAACCCTAAACCTTAAACCCAAATAACATAAAAGTTAAAACCCTAAACCCTAAACCCTAAACTATAAACCCTAAAATCTAAACATAACCCTAAACCCTAAACCCTAAGCCCCAAACCCTAAACTCAAACATAAAGTAATTAAATAAAATAAAAAATAAACTTAAACCCTAAGAATAAAAATAAAAACAAAAACCAAGAGTAGATCTAAAATAAAAAACTTTATAATCTAATAAAATAAAAAATAAAAAGGAGCTATAGGTTAAATAAAAATCTAAGATATGATGGTGGATCACTAAAGAGGTAAAACTAAAATAAAAATAAATTATGAAACTATGTCTAAATAAATGGTTCTAATTATCTAAAATTTGCTCTAAACTAATCTATGTCACTTATCTAAAAAACATAAAGTTCATAAATAAAAAAAAATGTCAAACCTAAACTAAAAAAAACCAAAAACTAAACCTAAAACTAAAACCTAAACCTAAAACCAAAACCTAAACCTAAACAAAAAAACAAAACCTAAACCCTAAAACCTAAACCCTAAATCCTAAAACCATAAACCCTAAACCCTAAACCTAAACTAAACCTAAACCCTAAACCTAAACCCCAAAATACCCTAAACCCTAAACCTAAACTAAAAAAAGCTAAAATCTAAACTAAACAAATAAAACCTAACAATAAAATAAATAAAAAAACCTAAACCAAAATAAAAAAAAATAAGTTAATAAATTAAACTAAACCTAATCCTAAAATAAAATAAAATTAAAAATAAAGACTAAAATAAAATAAAATTAATAAAAACCTAAACTAAAGTAAAAAATAAAAAATCTAAATAAAATAAAAACTAAACTTAAAATAAAAATAAAATAAACCTAAACCTAAACTAAAATAAACTAAACCTAAAAAATAAATAAAAAACCTAAATCTAAACTAAGCTAAATAAAATAAAATAAACTAAAAAATAAAACTCTAAAATAAACTTGAATAAAAACCTAAAACCTAAACAAAAAATAATAAAATAAAACCTAAACCTAAACTTAAAATAAAAATAAACCTTAAACCTAAACCCTAAACCTAACCTAAACCTTAAACATAAATCTAAACCCTAAACCTTAAACCCTAAACCCTAAACCCTAAATCCTAAATCCTAAACCATAAACCCTAAACTTATTTTTACATTTTTAGCCTGAGCTGGGTTATGTTTTGACCTCTTACTTCTAGGTTGGCCTGGTGATTCTTATCTTTCAGCCTGTTGGCTTTGTTTTTTTAGTCTGGTGGCTATTATTTTCTCTGCCTTATTACTCTTATTGCTAGTGGATGACATGTTTTCTGCTTAGCTTTATTCTATTTTTTGCACGGTTTGTTTTGTTGCATCTCTTGAACTTGAATTACTTTTAGCTAGTTTTTCATGGTTGGATGGGTGACCTTCCTAGTGGGAACTACTATTGTTTTTTGTTGGATCATTCTTTTGCCTTGGTTTTGTGTTTGGTTATTCTCCTGGTATTAGCCTCTACTGGGTGTGTTATTTGCAGCAAGTTTTATGTTGTTATTATGCTTTATATCAGGTTAGTCTTTTTTTCTAGGGAAGTTTGGCTTTTGAGTGGTCTTGGCTAGCTACTACTATTGCCTTTCTATGGTGGTTTTGCTTCTTTTGGACCTCCGTTGTGTGGTGCTTTGTTGGTTTTCTACTTTTCCTTGGCTGTTGGGGATGCTTCCTTTGTTGGTTACTTATGATGGGCTGGTCTCTCGTGGTTGCCTTATGGTTATTTTACTTAGTTGGTTTGGTTGGAGGACTTTAGTTGTCGTTGGAATCTTGGTTAGTTGATTTTTTTCTTGTTAGTCTTTTCCTTCTTCTTGTACAATTTGCTGGAGCCTTTTGCTATGCAAATCGAACCTTTATTGATCCTTTTGGATTGGACTCTTTGGTATCAGGTGGTTGGTGTCTGCCTTTGGCCATCTTTTGTGTGGTTTTTTTATCTTCTGGTGATTTTCACTAGTTGCATCTTATGTTTCCTTCAGTTGATGGTTTCATTTATGACCTGTTTAGTCATTTGTGGTTGCTCACCCTAGTTTGGCTTGGTGACGCTACTAGTTGGTACTTTGTCTTGAGGGTCTATCTTGGTTTTGTTATTTCTCTATTAATTGGCATGGGTCTCGTGCTTGTTGGTGGCTGGTTTTGGTTTTCCCTGGTTTGGAGCTTGGATGGGTATTTAGATAATGGTTGTTTTCGGTGTTCTAACTTTGTTTTAGCCTCTCACTAGGTTATTATGATTAGTCTATTGTGGTTTATTTTTGGTGGTTTGGCTGCTAGCTAGTTGTTGGTTAGTTGCTCTTTATTTAATGGTGCAGGATCTAGAACTCTACGGACTCCTAGCCTTGGATGTTTACTTGTAATAGGTATGCTGGCTATGATGGCTTTGATGTTACTCACCTCTTCTCTCTAGTTGGTAGCATTACATATGATTGTAACCCTTCTTATGAAGTTTGGATGCTCATTGCCCTGGGATGATCTGTTCTCTTTCAGCCTCTATCCTTTTCCTCTCTCCATCCTTATCCTTTTAGCTATGACTTTTGCCTTTGTAGTGTTTTGTAGATTTCTTTTATAGTTGGAACTTTGTAGAGGGAATGGCCATTACTCACCAACCTTGCTATTGTTGTGGATCTTGCTTATCTTACTTTCTCAAAGGAATCATGAACTCTCGACTCATCCTTTTACTATTTTAACATTTATTTTAGTCTTACTATGTCTTCTTCTCTTATGATTTTAGTTGTTGTATTTTATTTTATTTTTTTTAATGTACTTAGATGGGGGTTTAGCTCTTTAGGTTTCTTGTATCTAAGAGTAGTTGAATCTTTTTACCCCTTTAAAGACATTATATCTTTTCCTTTTATGGTAATAAAATTCTAACTTTCCCCATAAAACCCTAAACCCTAAACCCTAAACCTTAAACCCTAAACAACTCTAAACCCTAAAACCCTAATCCCTAAACCCTAAACCCTAAACACAAATTAAACCTAAACCCTAAACCCTAAACAATAAACCCTAAAACTCTAAACCCAAAACTAATCCTGAACCCTAAAGCCTAAACACTAAACCCAAAACCCTAAACCTTAAACCCTAAAAGCATAAAACCTAAAACCCTAAACCCTAAAACCTAAACCCTAAACCCTAAACCCTAAACCCCAAACCCTAAACCTAAACCTAAAGTAACTAAATAAATTAAGAAATTAACCTAAACCTTAAAACCTAATAAACCTAAACCCAAACCTAAACCCTAAGAATGGCAGAACCTTGACGAACATCACACAAGGCTCCTAGATCGCTGGAGGAAGGCGAGGTGGTGGTTATCATGGTGGGGGATCTAGAGGTGCTAGTGGATATGGAGGTGGTGGTCAGAGTAGTGGTGGTTATGGAAGCAAGAGGAGCGACAAAGGTTACAGTGGTGGTATGAGGGAGAGATCAAGGATATAATGGTCGCATCCCGCTACTTGAGAGCCGAGGTGGTTTTATTGGGAACTGGAGAAACTGAAGAATGGTCGATCTGATTTACTACGTATAGAACTGTCTTTATAGTAGAGATGGTTCTAGTTATCTAGGGTTTTTTATTTGCTCTATGCGTTCTCATTTTTTATCTATGTCACTTGTCAAAAAAACTTGGTGCGTGTGGTGTTTATTTTTGAGATGTGGGACACCACGCAGATCTTAGGGATTACTTATTGAAATGATTGGGTATGACATTGAGGAAAGATGCACTATCTCAAAAGATAGAAATCATTACCCTATAATGGACCTAATCACCTAATAAGGACTCTTAAGGCATGATAGGTCTTCGAATGTACCATAGATCTTTCCCCTACTTTACATGAAAAAGTAAAGTAGCATTTATATTAAGCCAGGTTCATTAAGTTCTTATAGAGGCAAGCCTCCATAGTTAATTACATCCTATGGAATGTGAATCCCTTAAGAATACTCTCGATTAAAGTAGAAATTAAAGTCTCAAAAGATTTCAAGCCTAGACTATCAAAGGAATATTTGTGTTGGAAAATTAAGTGGGAAAACTCAAGGAGAAGACTTATTATCTAAAAAGGAAATGAGTAGGGAATGCTCTTGATACTAAGAAACCTAGTGAGCATTTCAACCTATCCTATAATTGCCTTTAGAATTTTGAAATTGAAGAGAAGATCAATTTTGTTAAAGTTGACATTTCATTAAAAGCTAGAACTTGTAATCCAACAACACAAGATTATGGAGATGCCTAAGAGGTGAGGATTTATGCTTGTAGCCCGAAAGAAACACCCACCTTGGATCCTAAATATAGGGAGCTTTAGCATAAGCCAAAGCACAACCTAAATCTAAGTGAAAATAGGCATATGATTTAACTCCATAAGAAAGGATAAACCACACCGCTAGACTTACAACCATCCTGAGGGAGTGCCTAACACCCCTATGCTTTAAATCTAAGAAGTTCGGTCATATGATTTGGAAGATTAGTTAGGTTGTTGTTTAATTAGAAAGAAACTAAAGTGCTTAAACCCACTCCTTAAGAGACTAGAGCATGAGTGGTATGAGCATATGACTTAGTCTAATGTAATATCTTTTCATATTTTATTTAATTTGACACATCATTTTGACAAAGGCTTTCCATTTATGATATCTATATGCATGAGAAAATAAGGTTGTTGGCTGAATGAGCAAGAAAGGGGTGTTTTCTAAGACAAAGGATGCCCTCACAGGTCAAGCATTACCCTATCTTGCAAGCATGGAAATCTTTTATTTTTAATAGTGAAATAATATGATGTGCATGTTGTTGGCCATTCAACATTCAGCTAAGGGGTAACTAAATCTTTTAATTATCTTGATTCATGTCATAGGCTTTATGTGAGGTTATGAATTGTTTAAAACTTTAGTTATGAGTTGTAGTTGGGAAAGGTTAATTTTTTTTCTAAGAGCCTAATCGCATTCAAGGCCACACATTCAAACATCAAACATATAAAGAAATTAAGAAAATCATGCCATCCTAATTGTGCACTTTAAACACAACATCAAACAAATTTTATAGCTAATGTAAAAGAATAACAGGCCAATGTGATTGGGTGTCACCATACAAAAAGAAAAAATGAGTATGAAGCTCTACCCTTATACAATTGGTACATAAAAGAATAATTTATAATTTATAAAAGATAAATTCTATGGGGGGTCTTCATTTCTTCATGTATCTTCCTTCTTATTTGACTTGGTTTTCTCCACTTCAATGGTTTCACATGGCCTCCCATGATAAAGCCTTCTAGCTAATGCTCATCCTTATCCCCCATAGCACTAATCCTAATTCCTAATGTAAAATTACATTAAAAATAGGAAAAGTAAATCTAACTACACCTATAAGATAAGTGTTAGCTAAAGACACATACAACCCATGTAGTTATATTTATAATTTGGACTTAACACCCTGCATATGGGTAACTAAGCCCATCTGTCCTAACTTGAATTATGCTTAGGGGCTTAAGCAACTGTATTTATATTTATTTTTAAGTGACCCTTAAAAATAATCCCTTACAAAAAATTTGATTAGGCTAATCATGGCCTATCATCTAGTCAATAAAACATACACCATAACATCTAATCTAAAATAATACATCACAAAATAAAACATACATCACACACAATCCCCCTAACATAAGGCTAGAAGTGGTGACTTAATCTAATGTGTGTGTATTAAGGCTTGTGTGGTATGTCCTAACTAGTTTTAGAGTTAAGATTTTCTAAGTGTAGAAAGATTCAACTTAAAGGGTGGTTTCACTTCAAGTTCTTTAATTAATTTGCAAGTTTTAATTTGTGTTTTCTTTTGTTTCATATAACCTACACTTAGCAACTAAGTGTTGTAAAGAGAAGAAAAGAGGTTGGCCTTTTTCATCCCTACCTTAAACCATTTTCTAAAGCCTATTAATTTGATTCTCTTTAGTGAATGGCTTATTACACATTTTAGATTAATCCTAAGTTTCTCTTTAAATAATTATATTCAATGTGAAATGCTTCTTAAGATTAATCTAATTGAAATACTATCACATTACATGCTAAATCATTCCTCTCCATCACATGTAACATACATATGATTTAAGTCTTAACTATACCTACACATACAATATGTTTTAGCATGGATGTGAGTATGTACATTTGAAGCTTTATATTTCTCCTCTGATTGAATTATTTTTTCATATTAATTTAAGGCTCTATCTAAATTCTTATGCAAAAAATACATAGGGATGAAATTAAACAAGTACATGTCATTGTTAACCAATGAAGTGAGGTAATCAAATGACCTCCTTGGGTCTAGCTAAAGCCTCATATTCTTGGGATATCCAGACTATATACCATTACATTCAAACCATATGTAAATTTACATGCATGAACATAAGAAAGAGAGCTCCAAATCACATGATCAATTAATTCAATCACTTGAACAATTCAAAATGCATGTATTTATAATAAAAAGGAAGGATTACCATTCTCTAATTAAATACACACATGTATGTATAAAAGACATAAGCAAGTACATGCCTTTGTTAAACCTGGGAAGTGAGGTAATCAAATGACCTCCTTAGGGCTAGCTAAAGCCTCGTATTCCTAGAATGTTTAGACTATATACCACTTTTCTTAGATACATACACATGTATTCATAATTTGGAGAATGAAAGTCATGCAAAAAATTGATATTTAATTTGATTGATTCATTTATGTATATGAATTAAAGCCTCATCCAAATTCTAGTATTGAAATACATAAGAATGAAATCAAATGGAGTACATGCCTTAAACTAAGTGAGCTAATCACATAACCTCCTTGGGGCTAACTAAAGCCTCATATTTTCGGGATGTGTGACTATATACCCATTAACATTCTCACTTACATAAATCAATACATGAATAAACTAAAAGGAGCTTCACACTTCATTTACATTTATAGCTATAATCACATGTATCCTATGTATTTATAACTTGCATATGTAACCATTCATTTATTTTGGATTTTTGATTTAATAGCCACATATATATTAAATTAAATCAACACATGCAAGCTTGACATAAAGGAAACCCATTTGACTTAATTAATTTTGAAAAGATGAATGTGTGATTTCAAATGACATATATTTAACATGATTGAAAAGGAATGAATGAGCATAAACATATGATTTCATTCAATTAAATTAATTCCTAAGGACAATCAAATCAAATAAAAGCATTTAAACAAAACCAACACTTTTTAGTTATTCTTTCAATTTCATATTTGATTTGGTTTGAATAAATGAGGGAAAATTTGTTGATCCTAACCCATTCCCATGTTTAGGATTTAATTTGGTTTAATGAAAAGTAATTTAGTTGATTTTACGGGTTAATTAGGTTGTACTATGCTTTAAATACATTAATTAACCCTTACCTATATTGCCTTAATTTAATTAACCAAGTAATTATGATCCAACATGATATGTACATACATTGGAAATTAAATCAGCAAATGAACCTAAGAAATGAAAGAGGCCTAATGCAATTGGCTCATTAGTGATTAATTAAGTTAAGAAACTTAATTAAGTACTTTCATGGTTTTCCCACACATGGGTTAACCATAATTTCTTAAATGTCTTAGGATATTGAACACCTAAAGATTTACCAATGAATTGATTAATTAAGATTCCATGTGATTATATTTTCAAATTGATTAATTAAGCAATTTAATTAATGAATTAAACCATCAATTAATCCCAAATTAATTTCCATTCAAGTGAAATGGACTTAGGGAAAAGATTAGGAAAGAGGTCCCAAGCTCATTCCCCATGCCCATTCACTATTTCACAATGATTAGCAAGCTTAATTAATGATTTTCTTACTATTTAGAATATTAATTAATTACATAATTAATTAAGAAAATAATTAAGGTTAAGATAACCAATTTTCCTAATTAACCAAGCAATAAATACCAAGAAAATTATGGGACACAGAGGTCATCCCATTAATCAACCTCAAAAGTTTGGATTAATTACTTAGGTAATTAGAGAGTAATTAAGCTAATTATATTTTTAATTAAACTTAAATTAAGCCTTAATTATTATTCAAAATTAATTGGGATCAATTTTAATTGAATCTCCTCTTAAATACCTTCAAAACAAATATTTACTTGAATTTTTATGAGTTTTCTATGATTTGTTATAATTTTCCAAAGTTTTAGCTGATTTAAATAATTTTCCATGATTTTTATAAAGTCTATTAATTTATTTTAACTATTTGAACTTCATAATGCAATATCTCCCAATTCATAAATCCTTTTGACTTGAAATTTTTATGGAAGGTAGATTTTACATTCAATTTTTATCTTAAAGAATTTCAAATCAATTTGATGTGTCTTTATGGTATAATTAATGAAATTTGATTTTCCCTAAAGCTTAAATTAAGCTCACAAAATTCTATAAAATTTGGGGCTTTTGGATTCATTAGATTCATCTCAAAAAGATAAATCCAACGAGCCCTTATTTTCAATTTTTAGTTAAGTATTTTATTTTTTGTGAATTTTTAAAGTTTTAGTTGTTTTAATTAATTTTTAAAAAGCCTAAAATCCCTAATTTCTTACTTACCTAGTCGCAGTGTCGACGACCATAGTGCCACATGGCAGTGCAATCGGCGGATCAATGCTACCTCAATGAGTGGGAATGAATAGGGATGCATGGATTAGATCAATCCAATCATGATAGACGATCCAGATCGATACACATGATCCACATGATCCGAAGTGATCCATTGATAAAGGTGAGATCCACAATTGAATCTAATCTCCCCGAATGGGAGATCTGTCGTGTTCTAGCACAAGAAATGGATGGAACACTATTCCAGGTAGGATTTTTGTGATTCTTGTAAAGAAATTGAATGAAAACTTCATTTTAAGCTTGATTTTCCAATCTACTCAAAAATCACTCCAAATGCATGGGGATGATGTAAAATAAAAAAAAATGCAAGGGTAATATAAAGAAAAATCCTAAAATTGAGAAAAAACCATTACAAACAAAAGAACCTAAGGCCGGCTACAGTTTTAAAAAATTATCTCACCAGGATTGATTTCTAGTGGTGGTGATGATCCGAGCATGCTCTTGAGTGGATGAAGCAGTTTTAGAGTGGGTTTGGGCTCTTACTTCACTTTAGAATAAAGTATCCACCAATGGTCACTTCCTCACCGTAATCCAAGTTGATTTTGATGGTTTTACTCAAAACCAAGTGGGAACGATTTCTAGTTGGTTTGGGAGCTCTAGGAGAGTGAAATGAGTGTGTGAGGAAGAGTTTTGCCTCTCAGATTTTTTTGTCTCATAATGGCCAAAATCACCTCATTCATGGTGATTTTGGCTCCAAGTGGGTGTCCTTTTTGGGGTGATTGGGATTCTCCAGTGGCTTAATTTGTTTGCCCAAGGAATAGGAGGTGACTACTATGAAGGACAAGTGGGTGTCCTAGCAAATAGAAGTGGAGGTCCTTCATTCCAAGTGTTCTAATGATGGAGGGGAGGTGATTTCACCTCCTCATAAGTCATGGCTGACCCAACCACCTCTTTGGTTAGGTTGGATAGTGTCCTTGGAGCCTAGGTGGACCAATCGATGAGTGCCAAGTGGCCAAGGAAGAGAAATGACCATTTATGTGGGTGTTTTATCTTATGTGATACCCTTAGCCCAAAGGTAGAGTGGTCATTTGATATTGAATTTTATTTAGGAAGATTTGAAATGAGTCAAAAGTGAGTTGGACTAAATTTCATTTCATTTGAGTTCATTTGGTTAGTTTGGCTCAATTTGACCCATTTGGGTCATATTGTCAAAATAATTAGTTGACCAATTGGTCAAATTGGGTCAAACTAAGGATTAGGTCAAGTTCATATTACTATTTGGAGAGGATTGTATGCTTCTTTGATTTAATTTGGGTTTAGTCTAATTTGACCCTTTATGTCAATTTAGGTTAACTTGGGTCAAGAGGGCCAACTAGGTTTGGCTCAAAGGTCAAGTCATGTTTAAATATTGATTGTGGGTTGATTTAAATCATTGGTTTCAATGAATTTGGCTTAGTTGCAATTTGGCTAGTTTGGATTTATATAGGCTAAAGGGTTGACTTGGTTTGACCCAATTTATATTAATTGATCATCCTAGGGTGATCAACAATCATGACATGAAGTTTGGATTTGCTTAATTCACTTTGATTTGGATTGAATTGGATTTTGGTTCATGTAGGTCAAATTGGCCACTTTGGGTCAAGTGAACCAATTGGATTTAGTTGGCTTGATTTAGTTTAGTTTATATATAGATTTAAGATTGATATATAAATTCAACTACAATTGGTTTGGATTCAAATGAGTTTTGGTTCGTTTGAATATTTCAAGTCAAATGGGCTAGGTTGGGTTTGACTTGGGTTAATTTTGGTTTGACTATATGATTGTAGGTTTCATTTATATTTGGATAGATGATTGAAGGAATGATTGATTCAAGAGAAAATCCATTGATTTTGGCTTAATTTAGATGGGTTTTGGCCAATTTCAAGGAAATGGCTTAAAGGGTTTAAATTGGGTTTTGATTTGATTTTGGATTTGGTTTTGGCTATTTGAATTTATATTTCATTTATATTTGAGAAGATAATTGAAGGTACAATTGATTTATAAGAAAATCAATTGAGTTCGGATTGAATTGGATGGAAATTTTGCTAAGTTCATGAAGGTTGATTAAAGAGCTTGGGAAGGATTTCAAGTTTGGATTTGATCTTGGGTTTCAATCATTTGGAATTGAGTTTGGACTTGGATTTGGATTTGAAATTGAGTTTGAGGTTTGGTTGGAAATTTGGATTTGAATTGAATTTAAAAAAGGTGTACATGGATAGGGTAGGTGATTTTTCTAAGTCCCTAAGGCATGGCCTAATCCTATGATTAACCCTTCTAATTCTCTAAGCTTAAGTAAAGTGTTCACCCACTCTAGAAGTGTCTTATGACTAAAGAAACCTTAGTGTTTAGAAGGTTCCTTCGATCTAAGAAGAGGAGGTTGAAAACTCACTCCAAAAGTGAGGTCAACAAAATGGACCACCCCAATAGGTGTGATGTAACGACAAGGCACACGATGTATTGACGCTGATCGAGGTGATCAACAACATCAAAAGACCGCAAACACTAATGAAAATGATTTATACCTAAATCCAAAAGGTAGATAGAATCACATGAAAGTAGTAGTTCTCTATGCCAAGGGCATAAGAGAGCTAGATGGAATCCATGGGGATTGAGTATGTGAACCTTCCACTAGGGAAGGTGTTCAAGCTATCCACGAGGATATGGATTTGAGTTTGATTGAATATGATTTGTTTGGGTGTGTATCCACCGGGATAAGAATCTATAATTTGCTATGATTGGGAATGTGAACATTCCACGGGAAGCAAGTTCATTCTATCCATTGGGATAAGAGTTTGATGGTATTTTATGGCTCCAGGGAGATTAATTTGATTTGCTAGAGAAGTTTTGTTCAATATGTTTTAATTTGACTCCACTAGAAAGGTTGGTTTCAAATTTAGTTTATTATGGACCCTATCGGTGTGCAATGGACCCATTTAGAAGGGGTTATGTCGGCCTTGACCTATCTCAGATTTACAAATCCAAAGGGATAGTCTACTAGCCATAAGGTAGGACTATCTGACCTAAGTGGTTGCCTATTGGATTACAATGGCTATACTTAGGAAGAAAGCATAGTAGACTTACATCTTTTAAAGCAAGGATCAACCGCCGTGATGTGAAAAAAATTGAACCCCTAGTGGTGACTACCGAAAGTGAATGCCACTAGGGGACTTATGTCAACTCAAAAGTAGTTAAGATTAATTTCATTAATTTCAATGATTTTTTTAATTTGAATTGGTTTGTTTTCATTTGTTTTAATTTCATTTGATAGATCCCATCATTGTGCGATGGACCACACTGAGAAGGGGCTATGTCGGCCTTGGCCTATCTTAGATTTACCGATCCAAAGGGGTAGTCTACCGGCCGAAGGGTAGGACAATCCAACTTAAGGGGTGCCTTTCAGTGTGCAATGACTTTGCTAGACAAAGCATAGCAGACTTACATCTCCAAAGCAAGGAATAACTGCTAGGGTGAACCATTTGATGCAACAAATTGAACCGACCTAGGGCCACCCATCAGGTGCAACTCATCAGAAGAATGCATAGCTTTACTCCGCCAAAGCCCGGACGACCACCAGGTAACCTATTGGGCGTTGATTGAACCCGACCTAAGGGTGACTATTGAGAGTGTCATGGGGACTTATCTCAACTCATGAGTAGTCGCATCTATAGGAGTTTTGCGACACTAAAAGAGGATGCCTACTTGGGAAAGGTGTCGTAAGGGGCATTAATTCCTAATCCACAAGAATATATATATATATATATATATATATATATATATATATATATATATATATATATATTGTTTGTTGGCCTAGACCTATCTTAGATTTACTAGACCAAGGGAGAATCTATGCATCCACAGAATAGAATCTCTAACCACTAGGGTGGTTAATAGAAATGGGACCACCCAATCCAAAGAGTAACCCGGTTGTGTCTAAATGAGGTCGCAAAGGATGTGAGACAAATAGAGTGCCCACAAGGGAGGTACCACTAGGGGCGTTATCTTGGACCTTGTAAACAAGAAAGCTTGTAGGTGTACGGTAGCCAACTCAAGGAGAAAGTGTAGTAGGCTTACATCATACCATGAGTGGTGTATCCACGGTGGGTCAGCCAAGATAGCGAACACCAACCAACCTAAGGTTCATGGTGTGTGATAATTAGTCTAGGAAGAAGGCATGTAGACTTATATCTCCCAAAGTTGAACTGATTGTTGGGATAGTCACAGTTGACAGTGCTATCAACCTATCGCTGTGCAACGATCAGACAGAAGAAAAGATTACATCTTTGCAAGGAACAACCACTAGGGTGTCCCATTATTGGCATAACTAGTCAAACCCAACCTAAGGGTGACTACTAAGTAGAGAGTCACAAAGAAGGATTGGACTCAGACTTGAAGTAGTCAAGAAGAAAGGTGTCACTGGGGGCCTTACCCTAATCCTCTACTCGACCAAGTCAGTTCACGATGGCTAGTCCAAGAAGAAAGCATATAGTAGATTTATATCCTCTTAAATGAAGCCAACATGAAGGTAGCTTACCGACCACATCATAAGGCCTACCATGCTAACACGGTGCTTGTCGGTGTGCAATGGTCAAGTCAAGAAAGAAAGTGTAGTAGATTTACATCCTCCTAAATAAGGGACCACTATGGTGATGCACTAGCGGGGTAGCACATCAGCCCGACCTAGAGCAGCTAATGAGTGTCGTATGGGTCGTTATCCCACATCAAAGTTGCCTGAGATAAAAGATGTGTATGTGGGTTAGTTAGATATACTCAACTAAGTCAGTTCACGATGGCTAGTTTAAGAAGAAGGCACCGATCGATAGAAGACCTACCATGTGAACAAGGTGCTCATCATGTGCAAAGGATCAAGTTAAGAAGGAAAGCATAGCAGATTTACATCCTCCTGAACAAAGGACCAGGGACACTAGTAGGTAACACGCCACACATAGAGCAACTAATGAGTGAGGGCCACGGGGGGTATTATCCCACATCAAAGTTGTCTGAGATAAAAGATGTGTATTTGTTCATGTGTTTGTGTTGTGTTGATGTAGGATAGGATGTCGCTTGGGTTCCTTACACCTACCTTAAACACATCAAAGAGTGGATGAAATGGTGCAACAAGGGCAATGTGACTCCACCAAGAAAGGATGTCTCAAGTTCTCTTACACCTAACTTAGTTGTACTAGTCAAAAATGATGCCTCTTGGGTTCTCTTACACCTATCCTAATAGCACCAGAGAATCATATGTAGTTTGTGTTTGTGTTGATGAAGGATAGGATGCCACTTGGGTTATCTTACACCTATCCTAAACAAGTCATGGTGGATTCACAAACAAGCAAATAATGCTTCCAATGAAGAAGGGATTTGATGAATGGAAAGATAGGATTTTTTTTGATGATAATTATTTTCAAACATTATTTTAAGGATAGTATTTCTTTAAATAGAGCTTGATTGGAAGCATTGCTCTACCATAGTGGTTTAAACTACTTTCCATCCTTCGAAGCACCAAGGTAGGCCTTTCAACAATCAAAAATAGAATATTGATTTGAAAAGTTTTGAGATAGACTAACTTTGAAACAATTTAAACCATCTATATTCAATGTTAATTGAAATCTCTCTCCTATTAAGTAGAATCTTGGAGGATGCATCTCTAATGTCACTTTAATCTCTTTTTGGATCAATCCTTGTTATCACATGATGCTTTACTACAAGTTTCCTAGAAACTCCCCCCA